>JAOXXN010000065.1:60293157-60303460 GCA_026770055.1 Myrmophylax atrothorax
CACCCCCTCTCTGGGCAGCCCATTCCAAGGCCTGAGCACTCTCTCTGCAAAGAATTTTTTTCTGATCTCCAACTTCAGTTTCCCCTGGCAGAGCTTGAGTCATGCCCTCAGTCTTTTGAGTTAAATGTTTTTAGCCAAAAATGGCTGCTTTTGGTGAGAATCTACGTTCAGCCAGTGATTGAATTCTGAATTTTTTCCACTTAGCCACCTTTTGCCAACGATACTTTTCATTTGTGTGTGTTGTTTGGAGGATATTATTACAGGTAGCTTATTTCCAGGGAGTCAGCTGACCTGTCAACACTTCAGCTGTGGATTAGTTGCCAGCCTGTGCTGTTTGCAGGAGGTTTGTGCCCTCAGGGAGGTGCTTTCCCTGCTGTGCTCCTGTGTAGGCTCTCACCTTGTGGTTTCAGCTGTAGCCAGAACCCCTGGAAGGAGCTGCGTTGTGTGACATCCAGAACTCTGACACAGCAAAATATGTGTCTTTTTGGAGAGTTTGATCCTTCTGGATCAGCGACAGAGCTTTTACTAGTGTGGGAGAGATCTGTCTCCTCCTTGCAAGCAGCACAACAGGGGACAAACTGGTGTGGGGGCAGCCACCAGCATTTGGCTGGGGGAGGCACTGCTCGTTAAACTGACTGACAGGGAACACGTTAAGCTGCCTTTTGATTCTGCCTCAGACAGTATGTCAGATTGTTCTATTCCTGATTTATGTGTTTGGGAAAAACAGGCTCTCAAAGGGTTGGCTTTGTAGAGTGTGGGAACCCCCGGAGTTGGAGCTGAAACTGAGCTTTAAGCATCTCTGCTGGAGTAGTTGGTGCTTCCTGTGCTGCTCCTGTCACCTGTTAATGCAGTCAAATGTAACAGGTCTCTGTCCTTTCTGATGGAATGAAATCAGATTTCCTGCTTCTGTGAAAGCCCAGCAAACAAGATACATTTAACTTCCAAACCCTGAGGCATCACTTGGGTGGGGTTTGGGGGGGTGTGTGTTTTTGGAATGCATCAGTTTGGGGGTGAATTGACTATAACTGAATCTGCCAAAATTGGAATCCTGAGGAATGCATTTTGAACATGCAGACAGTATGGATATCAAATTATATCCAATTTTATGCAGCAATAAAGGACCCCATGTTCATTCTAAACCCTTGGCCTGTTTTATCACATTGCCTAAAATGGTATTTTCAGTGGGCAGTTCTTACAGTGCTTTTAGGGGAAACTTCAGGGGATTTCAGTTTCTCTGCATCTGATGATACATATTTGGACTATCAGCTCTGTGATGCTGCTGCCTGCTTTATTCTGCCTGTCCATGTTTGGTTGGCACAGCAACTTGTAAGAACCATTTTTAAACAACTGTTTGGGAGTCCTTTAATAGCAACATACTGAAGATGAAAGAGCTGAGCATGGGGGTGGCTTAGTCCATCTGGAAAGAGGAAACTTGGTTTGAGCTTGGTTGCTCCTGTGTTCTCAAATACTAGAAAGTATTTAAGGCTCTTACCTCTTCTACCACTTGTTTTCTGCAACTCTGTGTAATTGGACATAATAGGCAGCAAGATGTTTTATAATGGAAAGTTACAGGCAGTTGGTGTCTTAAATTAGCTCTCAATTCTTAAAGTAAAAGAAACTTCCTTGCACATAACTTGAAAAACTGGTGGGTGGAGGAAAAGCTGGTCCTTGTCTTACAGACATAGGCAACTGAAGGAAGAAAATGAGGGGGAGAGAGCAGTCTCTGTGCTGTATTTTTGGTGCTGTTACAGTGTCAGAATCGTCATGACAACTAATACTATTTTTCACTTTGTAATCGTGAAGCTGTAATTCATTTTAAGGTCACGATTCTCTTCCGGCTGATAAATGCTTAAGATGCAGAGTTGATTTCACTGTTTTGTGTTCCCTTCTATGGCAATGGTTTTATCTTCAGGAAGAGACTTGCAAAACAGCATATGGAGTTATTCCAAATCTCCTTCCTTAAGGGTGGCTGGGACTGCAGAGGCAGAGCATCCCAGGCACTGCTGTGTCCCACGGACAGTCACACTCCCAGCATGTGGGGCTTTAACTCAGGCCATGGAGCTATTTTTGGTGGTGAGAAGGAAGTTACAAATGACCCAGTGCTTGGCATACTTCAGATCTGCATGAGACACGTTCTGCTTGGAAAGTTTCCTTTCTGAGTGTCAGCACCAGCTACAGATGAGTTGTGTTCCTTCTGGAGATACCTCGTGTGTATCTGCCACACGGGGAGTTTCATATACGGGTTACTTCTAACAGTCTTGCCATCATTTCATCAGCAGTACTGGCAGCTGTAAAGAGGATATTACTCAAACCAGGAACTTTCATGGCCACATTAAGGCAGCATAAAATTAATGATCTTGATGTAATAGCCTAAACTTGATTTTAAACTCTGCAAGTGCACTTTCACCTTCTAAAATCTGCCCTTGTGCAGTCATGGAGATGGATGTAACCAGATACTGGAGCCTGGTTTTTAATTTTTCACCTGCAGTTGACCCAGTCCCCTTCTTAATTCTCTTTAACAAAGCTGCTGTGCGTGGACTTGCTGACTAAATAATTGTAGCAGGGAATGTGACGTATCCAGTTTTCATAAATATCAGAGTAGTGATTCATCAAGTGCTGAGTAACAGCCGGTGGATGTGGGAGACTTGAGGAGGAAGCAACTCTCTGTACAGCCCACTCTTGTGTCATTGTTGGATCTGCTCTGCTCAAACACTCCGTGGTGGAGGGATGACTTCAAGCCAAGGGATGAGCTGGTCTGTACACTGTTACTTCCTCATGTTCTGTCTAAGCATTGTGTTTTGGGTCTTAAGCAACAGAATAAGCTCAGAGTTTTCATGGCATAAATTGTTTCAGCATGGCAGGAACTGGAGTTCTGCATTCCAAGTGGGTATTTAACTTTCTGTTGCATTATGTGTTCCCATAAATGGCCAGAGTCTGGACAAAGGAGGTTAGTTGTGGAGCCTGAAGTTTTCCTGCTATCTTTAGAACTGAAACTGCCCAGTGCCTTGGGCAGAAATAGCCCAAATGAGACTTAAAATCACCTCTTGCTGCAATCTCCAATTTAGAAGTTTTTATCCTGCCCATTGCCTTGCTTTGCAAAGCCTTTTCATATTTCAGTGTTACACTGAAATTCTAATTGACGATTTTCTAGCCATTTACAAAAGCTCAATTTAATCTTAGGGAAGGGGATCCAAGCCCTGCTCCTGTAGGACAGGATGCTGCCTTCCAAACCTTTAGCTATCTGCTCAGTTGTTCTCTGGGCTTGAATCAAACTCTTGTCCTTAGATAGTGTTTAAGCCTGGAGGATAAAGGGAGTATCTACAGCGCAGGCAGATTTTTCTCCCCCAGTCCTGTACTTAGAACTGCTAAAAGTAAGCTTTTTGGGGTTTTGCAGTTTAATACCACTTTCTCTTGTTCTGGAGCAGGTCTACTCCTCACTGCCATAACAACTCAGATCCAGCTTGAGCCTCTCTGGAATTTATTGTTCAAGTGATTTGCCTCAGACATATTTAGAAAAATAACCCAACATGGTCTTCAACATTTAATAAAGTTTAGTGGTGCTGTGCTGTCCTGCAATTAATTCTTTATTTGGTCAGTGTTGCTGTGAGTAGCCAGTTCTTTCTTTTTGAAATGGTTCTTCCCCAGATCAGCTTCACTGTTTGAAACAGCAACAAGTAAATGCTCCTTCTCACTACCAAAACTCTGCAGTTTCTGTTCAGCCCATCAGGTGTGAACTAAATTAGTGAAACATGACCATGGCTAACACAGGACTGGGTAATTAAGCCTTATTAAGTAACTTGCTTCAAATTAGCAACTTCCTTGTTAAATGCAGTGTGGTTGTCTCCTTGGTTATCCCAGCTGGAACTGCAAGGCTACAAAAATAGCTGTAAAGGGCTGTTTGCAGTAAGGTTTTTTGCTGAAATGAGTCTTTCTGGGCTAGAAATCTGTTCTCATGTTCCCTGGGTCTTGTTAATGCTGAACATCACATCAAGTAGAAGCCTGCTACCCTTCTGTTTTTAAAGTTAAGGGACATTCCAATATGAAAATTACTTGCTTAGAATTTTCTGCTTTTTTTCTGCTTGATCACCTTCTGAAAAGTGCAACTGTTTCTTTTCCATGTTCTAGTACTCATTTTTTTCTTCTTTCTTCATCTACAATGGAAATTGTAGGTTTTTTTCCTCACCATAAAGATCAATTCTCATAAACAGGCTTAGACTAAACTAACAACATCTAAAAAAACCTGATGGTAATGGTCATCATGTTTAACTAAATTTTGCCCAAGGTGCTGTGCAGCACTTTGCTTGTGCTATCCACAGCCTCTTGAAGTGCTTATCAGGCTTTATAACTTCTCAGAATAAGCAAAAAATACTGAGAAGAGCATTGTTCCTCAAAGGAGCTTTTAGATTGCATGTTCTCCAAGAAGCAGCTATTTGGAAATTTTGAATAAGCAAGTGGGGGTGGTTCTGTTCCTACCTCTTGTCTCTTCACATCTTGTGGAACACCTTCCTTCTATTTTATTCTTGTAAATACTCCCAGCTGATACTGTTGCTCTTCTCACTGTACCCTGAGCCCTGACTTGTGACAATAGTTCCTGTCCCCAGTACTGAATGGCTGTCACTGAAGGGGAGGGAGGGATGGGAGGGAGGGGTTTGTGTACCCACACACCAGGATGGTTTTCAATTTCCCTTCAGCAGTTTGTCAGCAACACTTTAGGTAGATTCAAGACAAAGTGAAGAGAATCAGGCAGGTGCTGCCACTTACAGGAGTGGCATTTCAGGTGCTGGTGAGAAGTTTCCTGCTTGGTGCTCACCAGTGACTCCAAGAGCTGAGTCAGCAGGAACCTGCAGCAGTAAATCCAGTTTGGAGCAGTGACCAGGGAGCTGGAGCTGACTCAGAGCAGCAGCAGCTGCTGTGCCGTGGCCTCAGGAGGAGGCACCAGGGAGGCTGCCTGGCCTGGCGTGACTAATCCTGGCCCGGCAGCCTCAGTGTCTGAGCAGCCCTGAAAGCCACACCCAGCGGGAGAGCAGGAGCTCAGGTATCCTGGCTCCACCTGAGGCTGGGCCCGAGACAGACACATCTATCTCTGCTGACCTGCCCGTGTCACCACAAGGAAGTAGGACCTGTACCCTTCAGTCCCAGTACAAGGACATGGCCAGGTGTTTTTCGAACTGCCTGTATGAACCTGTAAGGGAAAACTTCCATTTAAAGGCTGGGGACTGTGAGTGTGTGGTACTGAAGCTGAGGAGTTTGACTCATTACACAAATAAGCATTTTAGATCAGCAGGACCATTAGAATTTTAACTGCACGTACAAACAACACTTCCCTTTTAACTGAGTTTTAAGGTGGTGAACAGAATAGATTGTTACTTTCTAGAATCACAGACAGCTTTGGGTGTTGGAAGGGACCTTAAAAAGATCATCCAGTTCTTCTCCCCCTGCCATGGGCAGGGACACCTTCCACTAGACCAGGTTGCTCCAAGCCCATCCACCCTGGTATTTGAAGACTTTGAAGTGACTGGAATAGGCAGTCCTTTCTCCTAGGAAGTGGCGGGGAGGGGAAAGCAGCAAAGCTTGTTTTCTACTTCTGGAAGGTCAGCTATTTATGAAGCTGAGTCAGAGGTGATTCAAGAAAATACATCTGAATGAAACTATTTAAAAATAGTTTGGCTCTTCAAGCATTAATTCCAGTTACATTGTGTGATAGATCTTACAACTTTAGAACTTAATACAAGACCTGTTTTATATTGAATTAGCTCCTACTCCAGTAAGTATAGGCTTAGTACTTCAGCTTAGAATTCCTTCTCCTGAGGTCCTGCTTGTTATCCAGGCTGTTTGGAGGTGTCACCTGTGTACAGCACCTTAACCTGAAACCTGCTGCTCACAGTGAGGCGTGCTGTTCTCTCTTCTGCCAAGAGAATCACAGACTGGTATTGGTTAATCAAGGAATAAAAAGGACTAGTTTTTAATATTAAGCTATGCAGCAAAACAAGAGACTTACCTAACTTCTAAGGAATTGTTTTTCTGTGCATTGCCTGGCTCAAATAAAGTGCTGTAGGAACCAATCAACCAGCCTGATGTCTTTCCTTCCTAATGCCTGTTCAGGTACAGTTTCTGACCTATACTTATTCAAAATAAAAGCTCACAGACAGTAAAATGGAAAATTTATTAGTGCAAGTTGGTCACTCAGTTTCTTCCAACAAGTACACACCAGCATCCCATGCTTAATGCATTATAAACAAACATGGTCTAAGATAAGAAAAGTTGAACTGTTTTTGGAGTAACAATGTGTTACATATTGTCATCATCTGATTCATCCTCCTCTTTCAAAGATTCCTGTTTAAAAAAAAAAGTGTAATTAATACAAAGCTTATCTGCTGTTCTATAATTCAGCCTATGATAAGTAAAAGGAGTTTTGCTGTAGCTTCACAACCCTCTCACTGTCCAAACCCTTGTATTCCTCAGGACAGCTCCCATCCCTACATTTACATTAAAAGGAGAAAGACCCCACCTGTGCAAGCCTCTGAATTACAGTTTCTGAAAGCCAGAACTATCCCTGGATTACACTGTGCCCTTCACTATTGTCCCTTTGGAATAACACCAGCTAACACTGACCTGATGTGTGTGGGAATGAGACATTTTCCAGACAACACCAAAGTCAGACCTTACCTTGGCATATTTCTCTGCTTCTTCCCTGATGTCTTTGGGAACAATTTCATGTTTTCCATTGGTTACTGCCAATAAAAAAGAGTACATGTTAAGTACAATTCACACAAAGACCTTGACATACAGAGTGAATTTAGAAGCAATGTTTTACTTGAGTTATAGAAAGTTACAAATTTTCTAGAGTATTTATAGAAATGACAGAAATGCATTACTTTCTCCAACCCAGCTGAGTTCCAGCTCAAAAGCTTTATCCTTTACTTCATCATGAACTATGTAGATTCTGGAAGGAGCAGAAAAAAAAAACAGGTTAGAACAGGTGATCAACAGGCTCAATATACTTTGTTCCTGTCCCAGACTTCTGTTGAAGTGTTATGATTACCAGAAGTTCTCCCTTTGCTTTCCACCCACCCCAAACACCATCAGAGAATCTTCCAGGCTGAATTCCTGGTCCCACAATACCCTTCAATTATTACAGCTAAGATGCAGATTGAGATGTTCAAGTTACCCTAACTGGAACAAACATTAAGATTTAAATACTGCAGAGCCAAGGCTGCATCATCACTGCCTGCTTCTGTTACATCAGTTGTAACACAGCCTGGAGCATCCTGCATTTCCCTGGAAACCTTCCTGCAGTTCCCACTTAACACTAAATCCCAACACCACAGTATCTCATGTCTAGTGAGGGGCCTGGATTTCCATATAGATTGTGATGCTTATGGCAAACATGGAATGGGAATTGAAACTCCAGGTGTTTTTACAGCATAGACAGACCATCCAGACCAGTAGAATCACTGCTGTGGGATTAAAATGTTACACTGTGATCACAGAACTGATTTGACTGGTGTTCAGAATGTGGAAACAAACTGGAACAATCCTGAGCTGAGGCAGGCTCAGAACAGCAGCAGAACTTACAAGAACCTGTGGCTTCACTGTCAGAGTTTTCTTGGTGAGTTTCAGAAAGCACTGTGAAGGCAGAAGCTGAAAAACCCCAGCTCTTTGCAGCCCACACTGAAACCCTGGAGAGACTGGAGGGAGGAAGGATGCCTTCAGCAGCACTACCAACTTCCAATTAAAGTCTAATCAAAGTTATTGTGAAACAAATATAGAGACCAAAGTGAACACTGGTGTCCAGGGAAATACCCCATATGCTGGATGTGCTGCTGGCACCCTCCTGTCGCTGCGGGACTGCACTTACTGATCCTTGCTGAGATGACCTGTGGCCTTTCTTCTGTGTTCAGCTGGTCACAAGCCTGTGCAACAAATTCTAAGCTCCTGAAGAAATCATTGCTCTGGACTGTGGTTAGTATTTTGGGGTTTAAAATTTATTAAAACCTCTGCTATCTTGCTAAATAGTAACAAGCTGAACTTGAGCTGAAGAACAGAACTCTGTCTAGAGCTGCTGTTGAGTTCTGAGCAGAGGCAGAGTTAACAAATGGAAGTATTTTCATGATTTGAAAATCCATGTCGAATTTGTGCCATTTTAGACCTGCTTTGAGGTCTTGGCAAGGTTTCAAGAAGAGAAATCCCACAAGTTCTTTCCTCTAGCTGCTCTTTGACAGCCTCAAACTACAAAATCAGCTTCCATGCTGCAACACCAATGACAGAAGCATTTTTACTACTTTATAACCTTGTAAGAAAAAGCCATCAAATGCTGGAAATGAGAGTTTTGCAGATGCAGATTATTACATTTGTGATAAGCACAGAACATGTGCACTAAAACAAAGTTGTTAAGGTACCTGAAGGGATACTTGGGTTGAAGAGATACTAATTCCCAAAGCATTTTCAGGATATTTACTACAGGCCAATTCATGCTCTACCTCACAGTCAGTCTGCTCTCCTCCCGTATCTGTTTCCCCTCACTTACTGCATGGTTGCTTTGCCCTGTGAGCACCCTGCTCATTAGTGACTGTGGCCTAAATGGCATCAGTAAATAACAAATTAAGTATTTCCAGTCTTTTCATGTTGTATCAGGTGTGATGATTTAAATGAGACCAGCTATACTCTGTATACTTTAAAGAAGTTCTACTTTGCTTCTTCCCCAAGCACTTGAGTCTTACTTTAGGCTGAGGCCAAGTCCTCAGCATCGTTTCTGGGCAGCTTCTTTTGAAGCCTCAGGTCATGGTTCAATCTGTGTAACAAAGTTTGCAACTCTTGTTTCAGAACCAGGACCCGAAGGAGTTTCCCCTCATCTGTCACCTGGTTTAAGTATTTTTAAAATCTGCAACTGGAGTCAATTTAGCTGGTGCTACAAACTTAAAAGCAACAATGGGATCAAAAGGCATATTTTTCACATCAATGTAAAAGGACCAGCTTCAGTCTGAAACCACAGCAGGCTCACCAGGATGGATTTTGGTCACATTGCAGACTTACATTTTCGCCACCTCTTTAACAACATCACGGCACGTCATTTCCTTCATCTGCAGGCAAAAAACACAGGCTAAGAAAACATGTTTTCCACTTCCACAAGGCCAGAGCATCAGTGGCTGTGCATGTGCCTCATGAGCTTGATGATGGTCAGTGGTGATAAAAGTAACAAAGACAAACTGCATTTATTCCCTGTGATGGATCTTTCAGCCTGCTCTGTGCAAGTCATTCTTGCAGTGGAGAATTTTAAAACTGAAAGAATTTATGAAAAATGTATTACTTGGAACCCTCCCCAGTTCAAAGCACTCATCAGCTGGAAGCTTAGAAGCTTGGCATCCTAAAAGCTTGACTTGCTCTTGTGTGCTTTATGATCAACTGATAGAAAATAACCATCCTTTTGGTCTTAACAACATTCTGTGCAAGCAATTTTGGTTTTTAAGTAATGCAATTTTGTTTACCAACTGCCTGCCTGAGAAAGGTGTCACCATCTCCTTTTATATCCTCTCAGTTATACCACAGTCTTTTTACACTTTCACAGTTAATAAAATCTGGTGCAAACTTCCATGGCATAATAAACTTACATTGTGTAGGTCAAATCTCTTGCCAGTCAACTCTTGGACTATGGAGCACTAATATATTCTACTGTGTTTCATTAATGAAGTTTGACCAGCTCTTATGAGTCCCCAAATGAGACACTGGTGAAGGAACTACGACTCCAACACCCTTTCTGGGTAAAGCTCACCCCACACACCACGGGCCAGAGAAGAAATGCCTGTGCCTGGTTAGACAGAAGTGCCCTCGCAGTCCCAGCTGGAGAACTTCCCTAAACAGACAGAGACCCTCTGCCCCAGCCTGAATTTGTGATACTCAGGGATGTTTGAGACACTCAATCCGTAACACAGCACTGGCTGCTGTGCATGAATTTATTAACTTGTGTCACACAGACATTACTGTGTGTATTGATGCATAAAAAGGCAGCAAATAGGAAACCCCAAAGGTCTGCTACTGTCATGTGTGTTTACAAGAGAGAAAATTCAGTTTAATTTCTGTCGTCATCCTTTCCCCATCACAGGCATGTTAATTCTGCAGACAAAAAAGGTAAATGCTAGCAATTTTATGGAAGTTAATTATGATTGTGTTCATATATCCAAAGTTTTGAGTCCCTGCTTGCCTCCATCCACCTGGAGTCATCCTTTCCACAGGGAAGTTCTGGCCAGGTGGGGGTTGGTCTCTTCTCCCAGGCACTCAGCAATAGGACAAGGGGGCACGGGCTCAA
>JAOXXN010000065.1:60335865-60362660 GCA_026770055.1 Myrmophylax atrothorax
CACAATACAGCAGAGCACAGATTTTATAGGAGACTCTTACAAAAATCAGGTTATTTCTATTTTACAGAAGAAGAAGTGGAAGCAGAGAGTGGTGAGGATCAGTTCTGGAAGTCCTCCAACAAGGCAGAGCTGGGAATGGGACATGAGTCCCTCTCTTTCCCAGCTATGCTACCAGCATGGAAGAATAAACCAGCTTACATCTGAATTTAGCCTCTGAATTCACCTCAGGTGAGAAATCTTGAAGGACAAGACCAAAACAGGATTGCACAGGACTGTCTCAACCCAGAGCAAGGGTAAGAAGGGGAAGGAATGGGTGTTTCTTAACTTGCTGTGGGCCAGTTTTGCTTGGTATATATGTGCTCCATGGCCACTGATCTGAGCTAAAAATCAGTATTTCCAATTATTAAACCAGAGAAATGAATAACAAAAGAGTGCTCTCTGGTGATTTCTGATTTCTGCCGCTCCCATCGCGCCTCCTTCTCTCAGTCTGCAGATATTTTTGTTGATAACGCAGAAGCCTCAGATTTTGGCAGGTTATGCGGGGTAGAGAAACTTGCAGCGTATGGGGAACTTGCAATTTTAGGCAGGAAAAAGCCCACAGATAACCAGCTATTTTGGTTGCAGTGATTATCAGTGAAATATTTAACCTTGAGAGGGCACAGTGCCAGTCTGGGGTCAGAGCCAAGGGGTGCAGTCTATTAGTTGCTCTGCACCCTTAGAGAGCAGCAGAGCATCCCTTACACATGCTTTACATCTTAAGTAACTTTCCCTATAATTTTAAAGTTTAGATAAAAAAGGGGTTGAAAACACAGAATCACAGAATATTTGGGTTGGAAGCGACCTTAGAGATCATCCAGTTCCAAACCCCCTGCAATGGGCAGGGACACCTTCCACAAGAAAATCCCTTGTTCTGTATCCCAGCTCAGCCTGTGTAGCTGCTGAAGCCAAACCTCTGGCTTGAGCCTGGTGAACTCACTGCCCAGGGCTCTGATTCCTGCTGGAGGATGTATTATCCTGCCCCTCTACCACACATGGATGACTGAGCAGCTCAGGAATCAATCCTGGACCTGCCACAACGTGAAGAGCTGCTCTGGAAAATAAGCCCACATTGATTTTGGTTTCCTGCAAAATCTGGGTGCACCACTGACTTCAGAGGGGGCACCTCCATCCCCTCTTCTCAGCCAGAGCCCTTGGCCAAAGTGAAACGGCCAGGACAGAAGCTGAACCTGCTGAGAGTTTTGGGTCCCCAATCTGTGGTGTTTAAAATGGCCCCTAAAATACAGCTCTTACCTCTTCCTCCCACCCCGTCTCCCTCAGAGAGAGTAAACATCCCTTCTTTTCACCTATTTGTGTTTTATTTCAAATGCTGGTGCAGCACTAAAAATACTGATTATTGAATAATTTCCTCAGACTTTACAATTCATAGAGGCAAAGCCAGAAGCAACTTCTCCCAACAATTTGCCTGTTTGCTCCATCAACCCTAACTCTGAAGTTCTCTCTGATGCCTTTTGCCAGTGACTGTCTTTATTGCTGATACAGGCACTTTGACACTTTATTTTCAACTCATGCAGAGGTTAGCAATATTACCCCAGAAAAAATTGCCCTGACCTGCAACAAATCTGTCTTTTGAAAGTTTTAATATTGGATGCACAATGCCACAATCAAATGAATTGGGCTGGATCCAGTTTGGTTGAAATCCAGTAGAAAACACACTGTTCTTCTAAAATTAAACAGGTAAAACCCTGGGGTGTGTTTAGCAAAGAGAACAAGCCACTAATATAAATATTATTTCTAGTAGCAGAGCAAACAGAAAAAATTATGAACAATTTCTTGATGAGGAATATCTCCTTTTCTTCAATCAATTATGTTGCTTATTTAAAGAGCTGAGTGACACTTATTAGCAGGTTACATCTCACTTTGCCGAGGGGAGGGGGGGGAAGGAGTTTATTTTGTAAATTTTTATTTTTAGCTGGAGGATTCATTGGTTTGCTTTGTGTGGCAGAGCACGGTCATAACAAAGCCAAGATTTTGACTCACCTCTCCTATACCTTTCCCCTATTCCCTTCTGGCACTTGCACCCCCAAAGTCTGGTGACAGCTCATTATTTTTGGTCTCTTCTCACCTGTCCCCACCCACCACAAACGCTTTGCACCTGCCGTAGTCCCACTCTGAGTGCCCTATAAAACCCTGTGTGGGGCTGACAGCTCGTGGTGCCCCTCGCACCAGGCTTGGGGGATGTGAGTGGAAGCAAAGCTGGGCTCTTTTTTGGATTTGGGAGTCAAGGTATGAGTTGCTGAGCTGCTCTTTGATAAGTGAGTTGGTGCGTGAGCCAAGACCTGATGGTGTAAAGGTTTTTGTTTTCCTGTTGGTGGTTATGGGGTTTCTGGTTGGAGAGGGAGAAAACCAAACAGGCAGGAGGAGGAAAACACGAGTAAAATGGTTTAGCTTTCTTTCTCCCTGGCTGAATAGGTTCTTAAAACAAAGCAGCAAAAAAGGAAACTGAATTAAGGTCTTCTAATACATGTCTGGGATGTTATTTAAGAAGTCCCTCTCCTGTGCAGAGGGAGTGTTAGGGGAAGGTGACCTCTGCAGCTGAAAACACTGGAGGAGAACCTGTAATAGATGGAAAACCACTAAGGGTGCTGCAGGCCTTGTTTTCCAGCTCCTTGTAAGCGAAGAGCGGGGGGAGCACTCGGGGTCGGGCTGCGGGCAGAGTTGGGTGCGGGCGGCGGGGGGGGTGCGGCTCGGGGCTTGGATGCTCCAAAGTAGCTGGAAAAGTAAATGGAAAACCGGGCTGCGGGCGGCCTCTCCCGGGTGCTGCGGGCTCCGGGGAGGACGAAGCCCACCGTGGGCAGGCGGAGCAGCCCAGCCCAGCCCCCGACACCGCCCGCCGGGTGGGCCGGGCTGCGCTCCGCCCGTGCGGCCGCGGGGCCGGGGCAGCGGCGCTGAGGAAGCGGCGGTACCCAGGTGAGGCCGGGACACACACACACACACAGCCCCCCCTTCCCACCTCAGCATCCCACCCCCGTGCCGGGTTCGCCCCGCGGGTATTGGTTTTTAATGGGTGTTTTTGTGTTTGGCTGTTTCCCGGCGATGCTCGGCTGCCCGCGGGGCAGCGCATCCTCGGCGCGGCTCTTTGTTCCCGGCGAGCGGCCGCTCCTGCAGCCCCGGGGGATGGGGAAGGGGGGAAACGGGGATCCGAGGGGTGCTGCCCTGCCGGGATGGGGGTCCCCGTGGGCTCCCTCGGAGAATCCTCGCGGGGTGGGTGCTTGTGTTCTCCCCGGGGTGGTTTGGGGGTGACCGCGGCTGTCTCTCCGTCCCGCTGCGGGCCTGGGCGGGAGGAATCCCCGGGTTGTTCCCACTTGATTCCTTGCCGTGCGGGGAAAGGATTCACTTCTGGGGCTGGAAGCTCACCTGGCAATGTGACTGAGGAGGACGGGGAGATAGATCTGTGCCCTGCGAGCAGGCGTGCTGGGTGTAACCGAGCCTTGAGCCAGCCCTAATCCCCTGCCTGCGACCCCATACAGGTCCTGCCCAAGCTAAAAGGGCCTGACAAGACGTGTTGAATCTGCTCTTAAACCTTCACCTGCAGAGACTCATGATCCTCCAGCTCTCCTGTGAGGTGTTGCTGTGGTAGGTGAGGCGCTGAAATTCCAGTGTGTTTCTTGCTGGTTGGAATCTGAGTGCTATCCCTCTGTTCCCAGGCAAGGCTGGAAGAGCAGCATTTCCATCCTGCTGGTGCTTGAAAACTGCTGCACCCTTTGGCCTCATTCTTAAATCCCCCCCTTCCTCCTCCCAGTCTTAATCCCTCAGGAATTCGGTAGACCTTCGCCTTCTGTGGTGCTGGGGAGCTGGCACGGGTCAGAAGGCACAGAGAGCTGTGCAGCTTTTCCTTGCAAATCCGAGGAGGGATTTCCGTAGGTGGTCTGTGTGCTGTTCTGAACAAAGCGAGGGATCAGCTTCGTGGTTGGGGGAATAATGCCTAAAACATCTCGTGTCTCTGGGCTTCTCAAGAACTACTGCTGGAATGCCCGGGCTGGAAGTGGAGGTGATGTATTATGTATTAAGGTGCCTCACTGGGACTGGTGGGAAGTTGGCCTTACAGAATATTAATACCTCATTTGTTTGCTTGTAAGGATCCGTCCTCAAGGGTAGGGAAAGATGTGCCACTCTGATGTGTGCTTGTCTTGACATAATTTTTCTCACCTGATTCTGTGTTGGTGGCTGGTGTAGAGTTGTGTCACTGTTGGGATTTCACTGAGCTCTTGGAGGTGCCTTATCTGGTTGAGTCTGTTTATTTGAAGTGTGTGCTGGAAGAGCATCAGCTCTCCCTCCAATTCACTCGGTTGAACTGGGCAAGGACATAATGCAAGATGAAATGAAGGCATTTTTCTGGGCTTGTGTGCAAAAGTAGGAGTTGGAGCTCTGCAGTGTATTATCTGCCTGGCTTTTGTATTCAGCGCGAGTAATGAGGCTTGGATCGCATACATTAGCACTCTAACACGGCACTGATGGCTGGCAGTTGCTTGAGTTGTATGCTTTGGCTTCACATGAAAAGATTTGCAGAGGTTTTGTCCAGTTCCCTTCCCAATTGTCAGGTGAATTGCCGAGCTGAGCGCACCCAGTCGAAGCTGACAGGCTCGTGGTTGGAGGTGTGAGGAGCTCAGTTCCAAGGGAAGGCAGTGATTTGTCTGGGGCTGACCTGTGCATCTCCTGCACTCTCTGCTTTATGATGCATGTAGCCACTTCAGCTTCCCAGTGTGAGTGTCCTCTGGGTGTGGGATTGCTGGAATAGGGTTATAATTCAGTGAGTTAAAAACTTGATGCGTGGTTGTTTTTTTTTTTTTGCTGTTTCAACAATGCAGGGGAAAACACAGCCAAAACTTGCCAAAGGCAGAAAATAACAGCAAATTGGGTTTTTTCGGGGGTGTTTACTTAAGTAAACTTGACAAGGTGAAACTTTTTAAAGCCCTCTGAGGGAGTAGCTGCACACAGCTGGGGCAGAGGGGGAGTTTAATCCTTTGCAGCTTGTGCCCACAAACCACTGGTCCATGCAGGGAACAGCTATTGAAGGAGGGACATCTGCTCTGTCTGTGCTGGTCCCCTGCAAGCCCTGCCCTGTTGGAGTGACCGTAACAGGCTGGGGTTTCTCTGAACTGGCTTTTGTCTGACCTCAAACAGGTCTCTGGAACTCACAGAGGGGCTAATGACTCAAGAGCTATTGCAAGTGCTAATTGTAAAGGGCAGGGAAGCAGCCTGGTTCAGAAAGATCCAACTGTGTGTGTGAGACTGCTTCAGCTGGTGACCAATTTATATTTATTGTTCCTCAGCTTACTGACTTAGAGTAGTAAATAGCTCTTACTCTGTTTCTGATGGAGATGCCCAGTTTTTTTGGCCCCTGCTTCCAGCCTGGCAGCCCTTTGTTTCTTTCCAGCCTACCAGGTGTTAAAAGCAAACTTATTATTTTCCTTGCTAAAGATAAAGCTCCCTGGCTGCCTGCAGTTGTACTGCCTTTGTGGCTGGGGGATCTGCATCTCCTGGGATTTGTTGTTATTAAGTGCAGGGGAAGTAGCTGGCACTGCCTCTTGCCCTCAGTGTGTGCTTCCTATTGGAAACAAGGATTAGTTTTCCCCAGAGAGCTTGGCTGCTGCCCCTCCAGGGCTCCAGCTTGGAGGATGCCAGGTTAAATCTGGGCATGAGGCGTTCCTGCGGCATGAAATACTGAGTTACCAGCTCCAGGCTGGTAACAAAAAAGCTTGAACTTCCTACAGAGGGGTTGCTTGGTCAGGGGAGTGTGGTCCAGCCTGCTTTTAGTGCTCAGGCTGGAGAGCAGGCTGACTATAAAAATAGCCAGATGGGAGGATAAATGTATAACTCGATGCAGCTTGAGTAACAAAGTGCTCTGCAGCCAAATATCTGCTGGAACCTGCATTGAGTGGAAGTGCTGCAGCAAGGTGTCAAACTCTGCTTAAGGAGATAGCCGGGTCACTGCTGTTCATACACTGCCTAATCCAGCCTCTTCCTAACGCTAAGTAGGTCTTAAGCTCTGACTAATCTTCTTTGAAGTGTGAACTCGTGCCGATATCCTGCAGCAAGCTCCGTGCCACTATCTCCTGCTTTCACTGAATGTAAAGGTTTAGGTTAGCTTAGATCTAGTTGTTGTGAATTTCCTGAGCAAATAACTCTCCAATATTATTTTTTGCCCTATAGAAATGTAGGATTATGTCCAACAGTGGTTTTCAGACTGAGGTAAACAATATGAGGCTGCCCAAAGGACTCCAGGAGCTATTTTATCAGGCTAGTACTGCCTGCCCATGTAGCTACTAGCCAGAAGGATGAAAAACTCTTAACAGGTTTCTTTACATTTTAATTAATGGATCTCTAAAAGCCAGCCTTCTAGGGAGCACCTTTCCCTCTTATTCACTGACACTCCAGATTCTAGTAAAGATGGAGTGAGTTTGTTGGGAAGACATTAACACTTTAGTTCTTCTGCTAACCACCTCCTGAATGTGTTGGGATATTGGAGAAGCTGGAGCTACAAACCTACCAATTTATATCTATACAGATGTGTATATACATATGCATAATGTGTCTGAGTGCAAGAGAAGTGCTCTGGCTGTTTTTCAAGTGCAGCTGGAGTTGTGTTTAGGCTCAACCACTGCTGAAAGCATTTGTGCAGTCTGAAGGCTCCTGGCTTCTTGAGGAGCTGTGTTTAGAGCCAAACTCTTTTTGAAATAGGAAATAAGTTCTTGATGTTTCAATATATCTGATCTTAACAGGCACTTGCTGAAGGGGTGTGAGGTGAACATGATTTATATTCAGCAGCGTGGCAAGGCAGGTGCCTGGAGTTGGGCACTAACAGTTTGACTTGCATAATATACTCTTAGTACTTTTTAATTACAGAAGTGTACAAAGAATTAGTCTGGAAGAAGAGCTAAATATTGTCAGTTTTCAACTATTTTTGGCAGGAAGGGTAGAGGAGATAGATGGGTGGCCACCCATCCTTCAGAGGAAGAAGATGCTAGAAATGAAGTGGAAGGTATCTGTGCTGGTAAACAGTTTTTTGGTGGCTTCTGCTTGTCCCTGAGCACCTGGTGCATGTGTGTGGCCTGTGATGGGGAATTAGTCCAGCAGCTCAAAATGCTGGGCCAGGGCTGCAGGGAGAGTGGAAAAAGTGAGTCAGTGTGCCCTGAGGGCTCAGCCAGATGCTGGCGGAGCCTGCAGTGGTTGACTCTGACCTGTGTTCCTGCACTCTGTGTGTGAAGGCAAGTCATGCTTCTCTACAGGATGTCTGGGGGGCAGATGGGGAGTGTGGCAAGCTGGGGGTCTCATCCTGGTGCTCATGAGCAGGACTGCACAGGGTGGTCCTTGCTCTTCTTTGAAAGACTGAGGTGACTGTGACAACCCCAAACTTTCACGACTATTTGTTATTCCTGCAATTCACTTGTGAGTCATAGAATCATCTTGTTCCCACCCCCTGCCATGGGCAGGGACATCTTCCACTAGACCAGGATGCTCCAAGCTCCATCCAGCCTGGCCTTGAACACTTCCAGGGATGGACCACCCAGAGCTTCTCTGGGCAAACTCTGCCAAGGCTTCACCACCCTCCCCTCACAGGCAAACATTTATTTCTAATGTCTAATCTAAACCTCTCCTCCTTCAGCTTAAGGCCATTGCACCATGTTGTGTCACTCCATGCCCTGGTCCAAAGCCCCTCTCCAGCTCTCTTGGAGCCCCTTTAGGCACTGAAAGGTGCTCTAACGTTCCAACAGAGCCTTTTCTTCTCCAGGTTGAACAGCCCCAGCTTTCTCACCTTGTCTCCATAGCAGAGGTGTTCCAGCCCTGGGATCAGCTTAGTGTCTCTTTGGGCTCATTCTGACAGATTGATGTTGTTCATGATGAGGGCCCCAGATTTGGATGCAGGACTGGAAGAACATAACTGAAGAAGGCAAATGAAGCTGTTGTTGGTTGGAGGCTTCTTGCAGCAGGGCTTGACTCTGCCATTGCCAAGCTGCCTCCTGGAGCTGGAAGGAGGAGGAGGAGCACCACATCTGCTATGTGATGGAGAGCTGTCTTGTGTGCATGAGGCTAGTGTGACCAGCTGTTCTGCATGGGAGGAGTGGGACTGTGGGTGGGATGGTTTTCTCCTGTGCAGTGGAGGTGCAATGAGCCTGGCACTGAGAGGCACCTGCCCCAGGGATGTCTCTGGGAGCAGAGCAGGTCTGGCTGTCCTGCTGCTGGAGCTGTGTGAGTGAAGGCAGCAGAGCCTGCCAAGAGCAGGCTGTCAGCTGGCTGGATCACTGCTGGGATCCTGGTTCAGTGCTCCCTTGGAAACTCTTGACTCGCACAGTGATTATAGGCATGAAACTTTCTGGAAGTGCCTCTGTGGTGCAGTGCAGCACAGACACTGCTAATGCAGCAGTGCTGCTGCTTTAGGGTGAAGCTCCTCAGACAGGACATGGCCCTGATGCAGCTCTAAAGCCTCTTGTTGGGGCTCCAGTCCTGAGTTGTGCTCTGTAGACCTGTCTTGTTCTCTGTGCGAGTTTGTTGGTTTCCTCCTGTGTCAATGCACAGAACAGGGCTGGCCATAACAAGCCTGGGACTTCAGGGCCCTGACAAGCATCATTTTTGGCCTTGGAAAAGGACAAATAAGTTGCTCATCATTGTTTGCAGGTCTGATGCCTGCTGGGTGGAGCACAGCACTCGGTTGCTGGGCTGAGGACTAGGCAAGGTCTATCTTGGGCTGCAGATCAAGGTTTGGTTTTGTCTGGCATCTTCAGATGGAGTAGAGTAGGAACCATAAAATAGATGGAGGGATCCATTGCTTGGAATGTGTAGGAGGTGTTTGCTCACAACTGGCCATAAGCTTGTCACCTGTCACCCAGTTATTTAAGGCCCTGGGTGAGTGGGTGGTTATGGGTATGTGTAATCTTGGTTCCTTTTTGCCTTTCTAGGTCTTGCACTCTGAATTTGTCAGCCTTGCAGGCTTCTGGTCGCATCCCTTCTCAGCCATGAGGAGATCTGTAGGATTTAACATCTGTGTGGTCACCTGCAGCATCCTGCTCTTGTCCTCCAGCCTGCCATGCCTTGCGTCTCAGTCCCTGGAGGAGAGGGACATGACAAAGGTCCAGCATGACCCATGGGCAGGGAATGGGCTGGAAGATGAAAGGACAGCCATGGTGGTCTTGAAAAATACCTTGGGCCCTTCAGAGCAGACAGTTTTGGAAGAGCCATGTGGAGTGTCAGCAGAGCCATCTGGGACACCCTTGAGTGAAGCTCTCACAGGAGATGAAGTGCTCCCTGCAAGCCCCAGCACCCAGGAGGGGCTGGGTGGTCACACCTCTGCTGGGGCAGTGGCTGCTGTAGAGGAGGAAGAGGAAGAGCTCAGTCCCACTGAGTCAGAGCTGGATGAGGATGATGCTCTCAGGGCCATGCTGACCACAGCTGTGACCACACTGAGCCCTCCTGTCAAGGAGGAGTCTGTTGGTGGCCCCATCAGCGAGGTCACCACAGAGGGTGGTGTGGCAGTGGAGCACAGCTCTGCCAGCCCCTCAGCAAACCCCCTTCCTGGGACAACTGTGGAGGAGGAAGAGGAGGAGGCTGAGAGCAGCTCACAGCCCTCAGCTGTGCCCCAGCCCACACTGACCCCCAGCTCTCCCAGCTGGGAAACACCGAATGATCTCCCTGTCATCCCAACTCCCCAGGCTCATGGTGTGACCCCTGAGGTGGGAATGCAGAGAGCCCGCACAGGGAGCCCTCTGAAATCCCTGTTTCCACCAGTATCTGTGGCTGCCAAAGGTCCCCTTGTGGTGACTGAGACCTCCCTTCACCCAGAAGCAGGGACAGGGGTCACACAAGAAGAGCTGCCCACCACTGGCACTGTCACCATCCACCCCATGGACACTGTGCCACCTGACTGGGATGATACAAAGCTGGGGGACATCAATCAAAGGGGAAGCAAGTCTCATGAGGAGGTGACAGAGGATCTGGGGACAGCAGAACCATCCCAGACCCCACAGGGAGGTGTGGAGGAGGAAGAAGATGCAACAAGAGCTCTGCTATCCCCAGTGTCCCCTGCACCAGCGCCTGAGCTTACCAAGGAGACCAACTGCACGGTGCCAGTGCAAGGGGAGGAGCTGCCAGCAACTCCCCCAGGCAGCAGGGATGCTTTCCACGCTGGGAACCTGACGGATGGAGATGTGGCTGATCTCGACTCGCTGGAAAACATAAGTGCAGTCACAGCAGAGGAGGAGAAAGGCATCTTACCCTCACAGCCAGAGGCTGCTGTGGGGACAGAGACACAGTCTGAGCTCTCCCCTACTCTGGAAAGTTCATGGGAAGGTAAAATTTGCCTGTTACGGACACCTCAAAGTGTAGGTTTAGAAGGGATGCTCTTGGGAATCCGTGCTTTCTTTTGGGGAGTTAGAGTGGGAAAAGTTGTGACCTTGATACCTGCAGTAGAGATAGGACATCTCTTTCCCCCCTAGGAAAGGCAATGGACCTTTGTGAAGGGATAAGAGCCTAAAAGGGCAATTCACACTCATAATATAGTGCTCACCCTTGGCTGTTCCTGCATGTGATTCCGTGGGCACAGGCTGGTGGGTGGGCCCCTGTCCTGTGTGTGAGTGAAGCAGCTGTTTGGAGCTGCCCCTTCTGTTCCAGCTGAGAGGGTGGTTGTAGGAGCAAATGGGAAAGCTGAGACTGGAAAAGCTGTGGCACCTGAGCCTGGGGCTGGAGTGTGCTTGGGTATGGAGCTCTCTGCAGAGCCAGGGTCTCATCAGTGGGGACTTGCTAATTAAAAGACATCTTTTGTTAATGTGCTTTGGTTTTGGTGCTTGAGGGGGGTTAGCTTTAGTCTGGTTGTTGTAGGCATTTTGCCTTGACCTGAGATGGGTAAATTGGCACTGAATAACCCTCTGGTGTGCCCCTTCTGTGAGCAGGGAGGGAACCCAAACTCTGACCTGCTGGTAAAACACTTTATTTTGAGGGTGAGAACACTCCCTCAAGAATCCCTTTCATATGGCAAGTTCAAGGGACCAAAGCACCCTTGCACTCGCCCACATTAAAGTCCTGCAAACTGAGGGGATTAATTCCTGGGAATTAAATTAATTAGCATGTGAGATCACTTGGCTCTCACTTGCAGTCAGTGCAGAAGCAGAGATGATGGATGGTTGTAAATGCTTCCTAAATCCAGGAAAAAGTGAGCTGTACCAGTACCTGACATCTGGTTTGACTTTACAAGAATATGCAGCTCAAAAGGCCTGCCCAGAGTGCTGCTGTCCTGTCCTACTGCTCCTGGTGGTGTCTCCCCACCCTGGAGTGAGACTGTGGCCAGGCTCTGGCTGTCCAGTGCTTGCTTGTGCCAACTCTTTTACCAGCAGGCAGGAATCTTCCTCCTGGACAGCCTTCTGCAGACTGGCGGTGTCACCCTGTCCTGCATGGAACCTGCAGAGGTGGCACCTTCAGCCTTGTGACAGTGTCTCTACTCAATACCTAAAATATGAAGAAAAAGGTTTAATATATAGGGAAGTGCTAAAAAAATAGTCTGGTCAGGTGTTTTGCAGTTACATTTTTAGGCTGGTGAGGAACAGGAGTTGGGCTTTAGGACTTCTTAATTGCTGGGCATCTTTGATCTTGCCTCTTAGACTGCAGGGGCAAAAGGGCTGTTTCCCTCCACTGCATCCAAAAGACCTAGTTTTTGCTGTAAAAGAAGGAAGGCTAATTGCAGCCTGGTGCTGAAACCTGACTGATTAATTTCTAGATTAATTTGTAAGCACTTGTCAGCAGGTTCCATCTCTGCTGTTTCCCAGATGATGGAAAAACAGCACTGTCAATAAGGCATGTGCAACAAAAGTAAACCCCTCTGCAAAGCTGAAGTCTTGTAGCTGTGAGTGCTGGTCACTCAAAGCTGGACCTGCTGCTGGCTCTGTGGCCCTGGAATTGTTAATGCATGGAGTTGTATTCCTTCAAATGTGTCCTCTGTTGCTGTCAGATGTCCTGTGAGTTGGTCCTGACACGTGTTCTTGCTGTAGGTGTTACCCAGGAGGTGACAACGCTTGCCCAGGAGGCTGATGCTGCTCCCTCAGTTGTGGCACCAGTGCCTGGTGCTACCCAGGGAACAGGAGTTGCCACTTTTCCTCAGGAGAACAGTGGGGAGGACACCCAGGTGCTGACTGCTCCCAGTGCCACAGAGGTTCTGGTAGCAACTGGTGCTTCCTCCACAGTGAACACTCTGGATGCTGAAGGTAGGATTGTGCTTCAAGGACTCATCTCCACACAGGATGGGATGGTACATCTGACAGCAGTGTCAGTGCTTGGGCACTCCAGTCTCAACACACAGTATCCATATTATAAATGACTGTTTTGCCAACTTTCTGTAGGCCTCTTCTATCCCTGGGCTGCCACTGCTTTCTGCTCATGCTGCAATGTCCACCACGTTGAAATTTGCCAGGATATGGTGGTTTTTTTGCCCCAGATAAGTGGAGTAGAGATTAAAAAAAATGCCCCAAACCATGCAACCCCCCATCTATCCTTGCTAGCAAGCTCCCTTTTAGCTTTTAGACACTTCAGCCATTTTTTATTTATGGAAGGAGAGCTCTTCTTCTGGAACCCAAGGCTGTCACAGACTGCTGGTGCTGAATCCAAAGGATGAAACTGTTTCATCAGGGTAACAGAGGAGCAGTGGTGGGGGGAAGGACACCCTCTTGCAGGAGTCTGGCAAGCCCTTGGGCATGGAAGCCTGTGCTGATATTCCCTTCTGCTGAGGAATGGTGAGTTCCTGTCAAGTTGCAGCTCATACAGGAATGCTTTCAGCAGTCATGTTCATCAAGCTGCTGCCTGCTGGCTCTGTCACCTTGGCAGGTACATGGAGGAGCCTGTCTTCCTGACAGGAGTGGAGCAAGGGATCCTTGAGCACAAGGCTGGCTCTCAGCTGGAGTGTATTTCTGTCGTGGTAGGGACCGCTGTAATGGAACTGCTGCTGGGCAGCTCTTCTGGCAATTCTTATATTGCAGGGCAACAAAAGAAAAAACCTTTTTGCATTGTACCTCTTAATTTAAGGTCCATTTGTAGGAGGGAGAAGGTTCTTCTGGCAGTTTCCACTAATTAATTTGCTTCTGGGATTTAATTATAAATTCAACTGACTTTTATCTTTGCAATTAACAATTAGATCTGTCACTTGGTTCGGGTCTCAGCTGGTGGCCTCAAAGCAGTGGAATTAAAACTTTCTATGAGGGTTCCTCCCCTCATTAAGGGGAGCCTCCTGTGCTTGTCCTTGAGGAGAAAGTTTCAGTACAGCAAAGTCACATCTTGAAGGAAGCAAAAGGTTGATAACTTCCACTCAGAGTTAAGTTTTAATTAAGGAGTTGTTCTTAAATGGTGAGGTTTTAGATACTGTTTTATGAACTTGTTGCTGTCTTCTGCAGACCTCACGGATGGGATCCTGGGCACCAGTGAGGAGGCTGCTCCAGCTCCTGGTGGGATGCCTTCTACCCCATCTGGACAGACACAGGAGCCAGCCAGCAGAACTGTGGTCCTGGTAACTCCAGCATCAATGGCCTCTTCTGCCAGGAGAACAGCTCTTCCCCCTGTGAGGAGGATCAGCACGGCTGTGACCTACGGGCTGGAGCGCCTGGAGTCGGAAGGTACCCCTGAGGGTCAGGGTCAGGCAGCTTCCTGTGGAGTGGCTCCTGTACCCTGACACTGAGTCCCCCCAGTCTGTCTGTCTGGCACACAGCCATGTGCATGTCCAGCTGTTCCTAATAAAGTTGTTGATCAACCTGTCCTCTGCCAGGAGGCACAGGAAGCAAGCAATGACCAGTGTCACAGAGGGTGACTGAAATTCCAGTGGCTGCGGTGGGAGGGATGGGGTTTTCCCTTGGGTGGGGAGCAGCAGTGGTATTGTTGTTGCAGTGGAGTCTGGCTGTGCACACCTGTAACTGCTGGTGTGTGCATCCCTTGCAGAGCCTCTGGACCAGGCAACACCCACCCAGAGATGCTGAGGTGAAGAAGATGCTGCTCTGCAGCTCTGATGTGTTACTGGTTCAGCTCATCCACAACATTCCTGCAGAGAATTGTTTCTTGCTCTTTCTCCTGCTTGAACTCCTCTCTGCTTGCTCATCCATCCAGTTTTGTAGTTCAGTGTCTGGGCTGATACCACCTGGCAGGAATTAATCTTTCTGCCTGGTTCTGCTCCCCTTCCTTTATCTTGACCTTCTCTTGCCTTCATATTTTACTGCAAAGGTTGGCAGCCCTCCAGGGGTGGCACTGCCAGATGGTATTTCTCCTCTGAGGAGAGGTGGGGTGCCACAGACAACAGCTCATCAGCATCTTTCCTCTGCAGGAAGCAATAACTCTCCCTCCTGTTAAGTTTGGAGGGCAGCAGAAGCTGGGAGTCCTCCCCCCTGCCTGTGCAAGGCTTGCTGCTTGCTTGGAAGCCTTGAGCTTTCTGGGAGTGCAACTGCAGCACTCTCCCCTTGCCAGGATGGATCAGGATGAGTCTTGTATGTACCTGGCAAGGCAAGGATGTAGTGTTGATGGGAGAGTGGCAGCAGGGGAAGGAATTGTGTGTGTGAAAACCTGGTCTTTCAGGTTCTGCTTAGCAAGGGCAGTATGAATCAGGAGGCTAAAATGTTTTATAGCCCTCTGGGATCTCCTTTAGAAGCCTGGGTTTCTGCACAGGAAGATAAGAGGGATTTCTGTTTCAGCTGAGCATTGGTCTCTCTCCATTTAATGATACTTTCTGCACAGGCATTTAAAAAAAAATCTTTCTGCTCCAATATAGGACTGATGCAACTTTCTTGGATTCCTCCTGAGCTCTGATTTCTCTGCTCTGGGTTCCTCTAAAGGCAAATGTGGGTTGTAGCTGGAACCAGCTCTCCTAAGTGATGATTCAGTTTGGAAGGCTGTGGGTTTCTTGGCTCTGGGGTCTGGCTCTGCAGGGGCCTGTCATCCAAGGGACACAGGCTCTCTGTGCTGTGGGGATTTGGCAACTGGTGCAGCTTTTGTGATCTCAATCTCTTCTGCTCAACCTAGACCTTGGTGCAGTGAGCCAGAGTTTTCCCTGGTGCTGGGGATCACCAATCCATGTCTTGTAAAATGGGACAATTGCCACTTGGGGAAAAGCTTTCTGCCTGGGGATCCTGCTGCCCCTGTTAAGCACCAAGAGGAGGCTCTTTGAGCTGCAACCCTCCTTTCTAACATCTTTTTCTGTGTAATGGCAATGAAGGGGGTGCCACATCCTTGTGGTGAAGCGGCAGTTGGAAGCTTGGCTCCCAAAATGACAGTTCCTGGTGCTTACCCTCAGAATATCTAGATGCTGCCAGATCCAAGATGTTTAGGAGTGCTTTCCTATGAAGCTGCACTGAGCTCCAGCCCAGAGTGTCAGGCTTTTGGGGGCTGCTGTTGCAGGTGTGTTCCTGGGTCCCTAATGGGGCATTCTGGCCCTTGGGGGAGAGGATGTGCCTTGCTCACTGTTGGAAGGAGTGCAAGGAGCTGAGAGAGCTCTGCTGCCTTCAGTGGGGCCTTGCTGAGCTGCCTCACTGAGGGCCTGGCTCATCATTAAATATAAACCCCTGCTGCTCAGCTCACTCTGTTTCTTGGGGACCATCTGTGCCAAACTGCCTGTGGTTAATTGCATCAGTATATTCACCTGCCTGGCTTGGATGCAAAACTGTTTTACAAATCAAATTGCACAGACAGGATGAGAGGCTTTGAAAATGTGTCTAGATGAGCTTATCCTCCTCTCCAGTGGACTCTGGGGAGATGAACTGGTTAGCAAATATCCTCCTCACCTCTCTGGGGTGAGACTGGTCCTACTTGCCCTTCCTAGTCAGAGAAATTCTATAAAGGGATTACAGGATATGGGGACGCAGGACACAGTAGAGGATAAGGCTTACTTGTCTGGGAGAATTGATTATATATTTTGTTTCTGTGCCTGGAATTTGTGTGTCTCCCTAGCAAGTTGAGCACTGCAGCTTTCTCTGTAGGGCTTCTTGGGTTCAGAGAGCTACTGGTTCCACTGGCCTCCTCAGGGCCACTGTGTGAACACATGGTGAAAAGTGGCTCTTTGGAAAGAAACCACATTCCTTTTGGACTGGATTCCTGTGCTGTAGGTGCTGGCAGAGGTGTCTGCACACCCTCAGCATGGCAGCATTTGGCAGATACTACTTTCTGAAGGGGCAGGTCACCTGCCATGTTCCTCCTTCAGCAAGATTCTTGCAGTTTTGGGTGAAATCGTACGGGGAGAGCAAAACAGAGCTGGTTCTCAAGTAGCTCCTGTCACTGTTTTACATGGGAGGTGACTCAGGGGTGAACTGAGGCTCAGCAGGCTGGTTAGCACATTGTCTAGGGCAGCCTTGAAGGTCTTGTTATCCATAAGTGCTAATCTTAAACCAGCAGTTAAACTCACCCAGGCAGCTGCCAAGGATGATGGATCACAGCCCCACAGCAGGCCCTGCTGCTGAGGGTGGGTCTGTAAGTCTGCTCTGGCAGATAAGGTTTCCTTTGTGTGCCACCACCCCTGCCTGGACAGCAGAGAGTCATGGAATGACAGAATCACTTGGGTTGGAAGGGACCTGAAAGACCATCTCATTCCATCTCCCCTTGCATGAGCAGGGACATCTTCTACTAGCCCAGGTTGCTCCAAGCCCTGTCCAACCTGGCCTTGGATACTTCCAGGGATAGGGCAGCCACCGCTTCTCTGGGCAACCTCACCACCCTCACAGCAAAGAATTTCTTCTCGAGATCTGATCCAAACTGCCCCTCTGTTGGATTAAAGCCGTTGCCCTTTGTTCTATTGCTACATAACCTCGTAAAAAGTCCCCTCTCCATGTTTCTTGTGGTCTGAATCCAGCTGAAATGGCTGGAAATAGGGGCTTGTGGAGCAAGGCAAGCAGGACAGAGACTGGGAAGACTTCTCAGCATTCACTCATCAAGCCATGCTAAGGTGAAGCTCCTGCGACACACAGGGCAGAGGTCACTGGTGCCCCCCAGGGCTGCCCAGCTGCAGCAGGCACTGCTGACCTGATGTACCTGTGTTTCACCACAGGAGTTCATAGAAGCCCTTCAACTCTGACTCCCACAGGGAAAACAGTTTTAAGCTCCATTCTGTCTTTCTCCTGAAGCTCAGTAAGCTCCAGCTTGGTCCACTTCAATGCTGACTGGAGGTGATTTTGGGATGGAGGGAGGAACACATAGTCTGGCTTTTACCTTCCCACAGGTGTTCTGAAGAGAGCTAAAGTGTTCTACATTGCTGTTTCTGGTGGGCTGGTCTCTTTTGGGTACCCATTTACACCCGAAACTGCTCTGCAACAGTGTGTGAACCCACAGGCTGGTTCTCTTTCACCCATGGAAAGGTTTGGGTTGGGAGAGACCTTAAAGACCACCTCATTCCATCCCTCTGCCAGGGCAGGGACATTTTGCCCCAGGCTGGGTTGCTCTAAGCCCTGTCCAGCTTGGAACCCTTCTAGGGATGGCACATCCTCAAGGTGCTGTTGCTGGGGGTGAGCTGCTTGCACAGTTCAGGTGTCAGGTGGGCTGCTGGGTCTGGAGGGTGTTTAGAGCTTTCATAAAAGCAGGAGATGCTCTGCTTGTTTTATGGTGTCAGGAATAGTCAATAACTCTGAAAATGGGAAACTTAAATTCAGTTACTCTAAGAGGAGGAGATTTAACCATGTAGCTCCTCAATGTGGAGTGTTCCAAATTAATCAGGCTGGCTCTCAACAGGCACCTGGCAGAATTTGGAGTTCCATGTGCTTTTACAACCCATTGTCAACTATTTTGTGTATCATTGGACAGTTTAGGCTGGAAAATTCCTCTGAGATCACGAAGTCCCACCTCTGACCCACCATCCCTGTGTCAATAGACCATAGCACTGAGTGCCACATCCAGTTGTTCCTTAAATACCTCCAGGGACAGTGACTCCAACACCTCTGCCTCTTCCCCCTTCATCTTGTTCTCCCACCCAGTCTCCTGAACCGTGTGTTTTACTTCAGAAGTGAAGGCAGTGGTTGCCATTTTTCAGAGTTTTTCAGAGCTTGTAGCCCTTTACATAAATTTATGAAAGATCCTTCAACTCCCCCTTACATTTTTCTTCTGAGCTGGGTCGCAGTACAAAGAACCTTCTTTTTTTTTTGGATATGAAGTGTGTTTTGGTGGAAATTAAGACTCTGAAGGGGACTGTTATTTGGACCCTGACTGTATGGATTAAGATCTGCCTCATTAAATCTCTGCAACCCTGTTAAAAATTTAAATTAGGCTGCAGAGGTGTAAATAAAACTGGCACTTAACCCAGCATGGTTAACTAGCTTGATATTATAATTTCTCACCAGCTCTTTGGAGATCAGCTATATGGGCAAGGAACAGAAGATTTAAAACAAAGCACATGCAGCATGAATTATTAAATGTCTTTGGTACACACTTTTGTCTTACTCCTTGTTTATTGCTACCACTGAAATGGGAACTGCTCTCTCTGGTGCAGGTTGACCTCTGTCTTCCTCACAGCAGGTGGTGGCTCATCCCTCATTCTCCTTTGGAGCAGAAAATGGTAAACATAAAAAGTGTGACAATTTTGCATCAAACCCAAGCTTTTTTTTCCTTTTTTTTTCTCCCTTTCTTCTCCTGAAAGAAAGACCAAAGATGACACATCTGCTGCTAATTTGGGTGGTTACTTATTTTCTGAAATCCAGCTGAGAGTTGAAAAGGGAGGGATGGGGAGAGTGATCAGGCCCTTAATGAGGTGGGAGCTTGTGGGTGACCAGCTAAGAGGGCATTGGGCTAATTAAAGGCTCAGGGGGAAGAGGAGGGAGGAAACTCCAGCTGTGTTGCAGCTGCTGTGCTGAGCTCAGCCTGGTCCTGGGGCTGAACAGGGTCTGGCACCTTCAACAGAACCCAAACCACACCATCACTCAGGGCCTGGCTGTGCCAAATGATGCTCTCAAGGGCTTCATCTCTCAAATACCATTTCTGTTCTGCATTATGCTCTTTAACAGCAGCTCCTGAAGCATCTCTTGGAGGGGTTTAAAGCATGTCTGGGAGGCAGCCTTGGTCTGCTCACCTGCTTTGCTCTTGGCTTAGGGAAGGGGAAGGAATCTCCTCTGAGTAGAATAATAGAATGGTTTGGGTTGGAAGGGACCTCAATGACCATCCAGTCCCACCCCCTGCCATGGGCAGGGACACCTTCCACTATCCCAGGTTCTTTCAAGACCTGTCCAACCTGGCCTGGGACACTTCAGGGATGGGGCAGCCACAGCTTCTCTGGGCAACCTGTGCCCAGGGCCTCACCACCCTCCCAGCCAAGAAGTTCTTCCTCATATCTAATCTAACTCTGTCCTCCTTCAGCTTAAAGCCATTCCTCCTTGTCCTGTCATTCCATGGTCTTGTCTGAAGTCCCTCTCCAGCTCTCCTGGAGACCCTTTAGGCACTGGAAGGAGCCCTAAGGTCTCCCTGGAGCTTTCTCTTCTCCAGGCTGAGCAATCCTTGCTCTCTCAGCCTGTTCTCTGTGCTGCTCTGGCACTGCTCTGTCTCCAGCAGGTTATATGATGTTCCTCAGTCTGACCCAGCTGGATTCCTGTCTTTGCCAGGCTATACTTGAATTTTTAACTGTATCTGATTTCTTATTTGTCCAAAAAATTAGAATTCACTTAGTTACCCTTTTATGTTGTGGCTTTCCCCTACTTACCTTTGAACTTGAACAAAACCAATAGAAAACCCCCATGGTTGCTATTGCAAGTTAATTGGGCTGTGTCGTGTGACAGTTTTTAATGAGTTTCTGTTTGTTTTAATCAGGATTAAGCAACTCACCCTCGTGGCTCTGGGGAAGTGGATTCAGATAAGCAGGGATGTGGCTTAAGGTTCTGCAAGGAGCATTTCCCTCTGGAGCTGCTGATGGCTGGAGTCCCTTGGATTGGGGGATAATGTTGCTCATGGGGCTTTCCTGGGAGGCTTTGGGACCAGGGATGCTGCAGGAGGGTGAGCAAGGACTTGGAAAAAAAGCAAGAGCTCAGACTGGCAGTGAGCTGAGTGGACTCACATCATCTTCCCTTTGGCTCCTGATGGGACTTGAGCTAAAACCTTGGTATCCCAGAGACTGTTGCCCACAATAACAGATCCACCCCCAGTCTGTGTCGTCTGTCGTGATCCATATTGGACTTGTTCAGAAGATGAAGCTTAAATCAAATGTTTTCCTGACTCCTGGGCTGTTGGTTGTTCAGTTCCCAGGCAGTGTGATTGAATTGGACACTTCAGGAGTGACACAGGCTTTTTCCAATTAAAATGGAATTAATGCCTCTGCTGGGGCTTTTTGTTTGTGATGGGAAAGAAAAGGGTCATTCCCACAGCCCTTTTCCATGAGGAAGCTTTTTGTTGACAATTCTCTGTCCACCTTTCTGCCCTTCCCACTTACAGGCTGTGGGCATTAAATCTGGACTGATTTCACTGCCCTCACTTGATAAATCACCTCCTCCTTGTCTTGATTTTTATACTGCTTAGTCCAACACCTGCACAACTTGGATTAGAAGAACTGCTCTGCAGCAAACCAGGGAGCAAACTTGTCACAGTCCATGCAGTGTGTTCTGCAGCATTCTGGCTTTGTTTCCCCTTTAAAATAGTCTTGGGTTGCTAAACTGACTCTCCAGCCTGGCTCAGTGTGAAAGCAGTTTTGAGGTGAATACTGCTGGAAATACAGCTTGGCCTTCTTTTAGGAAGAAACTCTTCCCTATGAGGGTGAGCAGGCCCTGGCACAGGTTGCCCAGGGAAGCTGTGGCTGCCCCATCTGTGGGAGTGTCCCAGGCCAGCCTGGATGGGGCTTGGGATAGTGGAAGGTGTCCCTGACCATGGCAGGGGGTGGAGTGAGATGGTCTGTGAAGTCCTTTCCAACCCATTCATCGTAGGAATGGTTGTTTGTGATCTTAATACAGGACCAGACCAGTGGTCCCAGCTGGTGTGTCTTTCACCTTTGTTTTCCTTTCTCTGCCCAAAGTCCTCAGTACCTCAGATATGTGACAAACAATGAGCCAGGGCTGTGAAAAGCCAGTGTGATTCCCCTCAGATCTGGGGGGAAGTAGGTGAGGATCAGATTCCAAATCTCTCATACTTTTGCAATGTCAAAGAGCCTTCTGCTGGGGAGCATCTACTGCAGCTCTTGGACTCTGGCAAGGAGAAGCTCCTAAACCAGCATCAGCTCAGCTTTGCTGCCAGGGGAATGTTCCCTCTCCTAGCAAGGATTTCCTTCTGTTACACAAGAGCTTTGGATGAGAGGAAACAGCCTTGACTTCCACCAGGAAAAGTTTAGATCGGGTATTAGAAAAAATGTCTTCACCAAAAGGGTTGGCAAACCCTGGCACAGCTGCCCAGAGCAGTAATGAAATCACCATCCCTGGAAGGATTTAAAAGCCTTGTGGATGTGGCACTTGGGGTCATGGGGCAGTGGTGGCCTTGGCAGTGCTGGTGGATGGTTGGACTCTGATCTCAGAGGGCTTTTCCAACCTAAATGATTCTGTGATTTGATGATGTTACTTCCTCTTCCCTTGAAACTTCTCTGTTTAGGGTTATGTTATCTTGCTTTGTGTGGTAGGATCCCATCCAGCACATGGATTTTTCCCAGCAGTCCCTTCCCTTGCCTCTGTGCAATAGCCTGGATGCTGATACTTCCCATGAGAGGCTGTGCTTGATTTGGTTCCCCTTCCAGAGCAAAGCATTTCAGGTGATGTTCACGCAGCACATTCTGCAAACACCCCAGACAGCTTTGCAGTGAACATGACTGCTTAGCTGAGCTCTCAGCTCTGGGGGTTTCACCCTGGTGATTTTGCAGAGTTCCTGTGCCAGCTGCTGGCTTGGGCATCTTCACCCACGTGGCACAGCCCATCCACATTCCAACAGCTGTCTCCTTCCAAGCTGCCACGGGGTGTTCTGGGCAGTGTTTTGGAGCTGTTGGATGACATTGGGATCTGATCACGTGAAAGCAGCAGATAAATAATAAAAGAGGTGTCCTAGAAAGGCCTCCCTGCCTTGACAGTCAGCTGTGATCACAAGAACAGTGTTAGAAAGGGAACCTCACTGGAAGAAAACATTTGGCAGAGGCTGTTTTCTTGAAGAAGGGAGTCACAGACCCCATCCCTAATCCTGTTGTTGTTTACACATTATTATTTACATATTTACACCTTGTTGTTATTATCACATGGCTGACCCTACAGCACTGAGCATCTATAAAATCACAGCTGAAATTCTCATGGACCTGCAAGCTCCCCTTTAGTTTGCCTTATTATTTTTTTTTTGTTGCAATTTGAATTCAGTCCGAGCCTGTGAGCAAATGTATCACCTTCTGCTGAGAGTCTCTCGCTGCTCAGGACACAGCAAGGTATTTCTCTTGTGCACTAAACCTGACAAATGATGGTTCCTTGAACCTTCTGAGGAATAAAAGCGTTTGCAAACATAAATAGAAAATATCTAAAGATAGAAACATCCTTCTTCAGTGACAGTTTCTTCAGCTGGAAACAGAGGCCTCGGTGTAACTCCCTTGTCTTCAGCAAGGTATGACCACAGTGGCTTCAGCTGCAGTTCATTTCAGCCCATCATACCCCAAAAAATCGAGTCTGAGGCTTTTACTTGGGTTGCTGGTTGTTGTCCAAGGCTTTCAGGCCCTGCTGTTTGTGGGTTCCTCCTGGGTCTGTGAAATGCCTCAGGAAGGAGGTGTGATGAGGCCTCATTTCCCTTGCCTGAGCCCCACAGGTCACCAGGGATATGTGCAGTTTTCCAGTTACAATTCTTTTTTTGAAGCAACCACAGGGAGCTTTTGCCATCCTGGAATAGCAAATCCCATCCTGTGGATATCACCAATGTTGCTCATGGATCCATTCAGAGTTCCATATAAAGCCCAGTGGTGGCTGTTTCTGGTGACTGTTAATAAAGTTGGGACCCCCCTGAAAAAACTCAGCTAAAAATGTGCTATTTTATCTCAGTCTTGTTTTCTTGGTGCTCTCCTATCGCTTCTCCAAACCTGCAACTTTGAGTGCCTGTTACAAGGTTGTGAGCTCCTTCAAAACTAAAATCTTTGACATGTGAACTGGGAGTCTCATGTTCCCTGGGATTCCTGCTGCCTGCATCTTTCTTGGTCCATCATCACAGCAGGGAGGTGCTGAATTTCTTGGGCTTTTTTTGCTTTCCTGTTTCCATGAAGGCAAAGCAGAGGCTACTTTAGTGGTAGATTTTGGATTTCTTCACTCTTAGAGATGAGAATTTAACTGCCATTGACTATTTGTGCAGTAGAAAATCCCTCCCATCCCTGGAAGTGTTCAGGGCCTGGTTGGATGGGGTTTGGAGCAACCTGGGATAGTGGAAGGTGTCCCTGCCCATGGCAGGGAGGTGGGACTGGATGTTTTTTAAGATCCCTTCCAACCCAAACCATTTCATGATTCTGTGAAAATACAAACATCTGCTTGTGCTGAAGTCTCCTGGTGTCACCAGGAGAGGAGACAGGATGCCATTCCTCCATGATAGATCCATGTGACGTGTCATGGATTCGATGCATGCAAACAGGACAACAAAATCAGCTTCTGTGTTACATCTGAAGATCTCCAGAGCAAGGATGGCTAAGCAGGAACTGCTTAGGTGGCCAAGAAGGCCAGCAGCATCTTGGTTTGTGTCAGCAATATGTGGCCAGCAGGACTAGGGATTAGGAATAGGACTATTGTCCCAAGTAACAAACACAGGACAAGAGGAAATGGCCTCAAGCTGCACCAGGGGAGGTTTAAATTGGATATTAGGAAAAATTTCTCTATGTCAATCCCTGGCACAGTTGCCCAGGGAAGTGCTGGAATCACCATCCCTGAGGGATTTAAAAGATGTGGAACCTGGGGACATGGGTTAGTGGTGGCTTTGGCAGTGCTGGGAGAACAGCTGAACTCTGTGATCTTAGAGGGCTTTTCCAACCTAAACCACTCTATGATACACAGAATAGTTCACAGTGGGCTGGAAATGCACACGGAATTCTGAATTCCTTCTGAATCTGCTGGGCTTTGAACTTTCAGTCCTTGCTTCATTCAGTGTCTCCTGTTTGTTTTCTTTCAAGCTGTGGCTGAGGCTTTCAAAAGGCCAAAAAGTACCAATTTAGGAGGGAAAACGTGACTTTTGTAAACGGTTTTCATGTGAAGCACAAACCTCCGGCTTGAGGCTCAGCTGTGAGCTGCTCATTTTCATTTTCCCCCTTATGAGCCTACCAGGCTTTATGCACAGCCTGCCCACGGGCTCCTGTTGTGCCTCTGCTCCTGAAATCCCACGTTTGTCAAGTTCCTGGGTTTTTTTTGGGAAGTGCAGCTTCCTCCCTGTGACCACCAAGTGGTGCTCTGCGCCTTACAGCGAGACGAGCTGCTGGCATTTTGGGATGGGGGTTAGAAAAAAACCCTTTGGGGATGCAGGAACGAGCCAGGGAGGAAGGAGGAGACAAAGGAAGAGCCTTTGCCTTTGCCCTTGCAGCGGTTGTGCTACAAGGATTCCATTATTCCCAGCTTTCTGCCGGGGTGATTGATGGAGCTTGGTGATGATCACATGTGATAAGTGGCCTCAGCACTTTCAATTTGGGTGTTCAGCTTGGCTGCCTTGAGGCTTTGGAGGCACAGAGATGGCTATCTGTGGCTTCAACACCACATCCTGGCAGGTGTCTGGGGTTTGGCTTGCTAAAATCACAAGAAGCTTCTAAAATCCTTATCCCAGAGTAGTTTTTCAGAGATAAAAATCTGATGCCTGTTCCCTCTTGGCTGCTTTTTTCACCCATCTAGGGAAAACCTCTGTTCACATCCCTCTTCTCTGGCATTCTGGCTGCTCAGTTTTGGGTGTGTTTATAGCTGTGCTGCTCTCAGCAGGGGCAGGAGACCTGCATTAACTTGTGTTTGCAGGTTTCCTGGGAGCACTCTCCAGGTTCCATTCCCAGCTTTACAGCTGTATGTTTTATGTGACAACACTCAGTGTGACAGGAAATTCTTCTGCTGATTCAAAATGATGGGCACACTGTAAGACAGAGACTGGCTATAAAATATAATGGGAATTTAAGGGGCTAACTACATCCCTGTAAGCTCCATTAGATGCTCTCTGTGGTGTAATTGTGTGCAGGAATGATTTTTCCAGGTCTCAAAAGCCATGGGATAGCAGAATGTTGCAGCTAAATCCAAACAGCAGCTCATTTCTATGAAATACAGGATTAGAATTTTAAGGTGGCAGGTGGGATTGTTTTGTCTGGTGAGCTGAGAAAAACATGAAGTGTTTGAAAGCAAATGCTTGAATAAGAAGGAAAGGAGATAATGCCATGTAACAGCACAGATTCCAGTCTGTGGAGATCAAAGGAAGGAGACCAGCTTTCTCCTTTTAATTCGGGTTTCATTGCCACCAGCTGAAGAGCTTCAGGTCCAAGAAGGCCAAGTGCTGGATCCTGCACTTGGGTCACAACAACCCTGTGCAGTGCTCCAGGCTGGGGATGGAGTGGCTGGAAAGCTGCCCAGAGGAGAAGGACCTGGGGGTGCTGGTCAGCAGTGACTGAACGTGAGCCCAGGTGGGCAAGAAGGACAATGGCACTTGGCTTGAATCATCAATAGTGTGGCAGCAGGACCAGGGCATGGACTGTCCCCCTGTGCTGGGCACTGGTAAGGCCACACCTCAAATCCTGGGGTCAGTTTTGGGCCCCTCACAGCAAGGAAGGCATTGAGGGGCTGGAGCATATCCAGAGTAAGGAATGATGCTGGGGAAGGGTCTGGAGCACCAGGAGCAGCTGAGGGAGCTGGAGGGGCTCAGCCTGAAGAAAAGGAGGCTCAGGGGGGAACTTCTTGTTCTCTACGACTCCCTGACAGGAGTTGGCAGCCAGGTGGAGATTGGTCTTTTCTTCCAAGTAACAAATGAAATGACCAGAATAATTGGCCTCAAGTTGCACCAGGGGAGGTTTAGATTGGATATTAGGAAAAATTTCTTCACTGAAAGGGTTGTCAAGCCCTGGCACAGCTGCCCAGGGCAGTGGTGGAGTCCCCATCCTTGGAGGGATGTCAAAACTGTGTAGGTGTGACACTTGGGGACATGGGTTACTGGTGTGCTTGGCAGTGCTGGTGGATGGGCTGGACTAGATGATCTTGGAGATCTTTTCCAGCCTAAATGGTTCTGTGATTCCTCAATCTCCCCAGTTTGTTTCTCTGGTGTTTGTAGAACAACTGTACTGGAGTGCCATCACACCCTGCAGCAGAAAGGAGAGGAGTGAAGCATCACCTGCCTTCCTTACAGCAGGAGGGGTTTGTGCAGCCCCTCAGGTGTCCTGTCTCAGCCACTCCATCTCATTGCAGTATCTGTGACCTATGGGAGGTACAACTCCAGCAGAAATAAGGGATATCTGGGTTAGAAATGGGGATTTAGATGGGTTGTTAGTTTTTGATGTGGTCCTGGACCCTCAGCTCAACCCTCTGCCCAGATGCAGGTGATGAGCTCTCCCAGTCTGAGCACATCCAGAGGGAATTTCCTGCAGGGCTGAGCAGTGCTTTGTGCAAAGCAGATGAAGTGCATAAATACTATGTTTTAGTTTCCAGCTTTGACAAACTAACCATAAGAAATTCAAAGCATGTCATTGTTGCAGATATTATCTTTTCCTGGTGGGTGGCTCCATTAGTAGCAACTAAATAGCTCTGATACAGATTCTGGCTTAGGAAGTCCTTGGGACTTCAGTAACTGAAAGCTGGGAAGAGAAGCCATGGGAAGACTGACTGTGTGTGCCCTGCTCCAGTCTTTCTTTAGCATCTGTGGCCAGTTGTGGCTAAAATATTTGTCTCTCT
>JAOXXN010000065.1:60382747-60398647 GCA_026770055.1 Myrmophylax atrothorax
CCCTGCCCTGGCACAGCTCCAGCCCTTCCCTGGGTGCTGTCCCTGCCCTGGCACAGCTCCAGCCCTTCCCTGGGTGCCGTCCCTGCCCTGGCACAGCTCCAGCCCTTCCCTGGGTGCCGTCCCTGCCCTCACAGAGCAGAGATGGAGTTGCCCCTGCACTGCCCCTCTGGAGGAGCTGCAGAACCCAGTGAGCTCTGACCTCAGTCTCCTCTTCTCCAGCTGAGCAAGCCAAGTGCCCTCAGACACTCCTAGAGCTGGCTGAGCTAGTCCTCTGCTCCAATCATGCCAAAAGCACAAGCCAAGGGAGTGGAACGAGGAAAGAAGAAACCTACACTTGCTTGAATCCTTCTCCATGTTCCACCATTTCCAGATCAGGTCTTCATGAAACCAAGTCCTGTTCAGTTGCTCAGTAACTTGCCATGAGCTTCTCCTTTAAAACCACATCTGCTCCTCTCTTCAGCTTCTGTGAACTTCCAATGTCCCCTGAAGTGTGTCCCACAGCTCAGCACAGTGGGTGAGCACTCCCCTCTCCTGTCTGCCCCAAACCCTGGCTCCTGCAGCCTTCCCCTGAGGACACCTGGTCCTTAGATCCAAAGCAGCGGGAAACAACTGATTCCTCTCTGCTCTCCATACAGCACCTTCTTAATTTATTGGTTAATATTGGCAGGACATTTTCATGGAACTACCTACTCCAAGTTCAAACTCCTGCTTCTAAATGGCAACAAACAGATCAGAGATTAATTTAAAATTGCTACTTTCTCATGAGCATCTCTTTTTCAACTGCACTGAGGTTCATTTGCCATTTTAATGCCAATCACAAGGTCCTCTGCACATCTTCCTTTTCAGGTCCCGCCTTCAGGATCCCCTAAACAGCTCAATAGAACTACTAAATATCCTCATCTCCCCAGTACACCTCTTTTTCAGGGTGTAATGGAAACAGAGATCCTGATGGTACTCCAGTGGTGAACTCCTTCCTTTGTGAGGACTGATCCTAGACTTTTAACCTCCATTTCTCACTTTTTAATACGTTATTTGTCCAGTTAAGGATTTCTTGGCTAAGGTTCCAGCTATCTCACTTCCTAAAAACACACTGCTGAGGAACTTGGCCAAAAGCTCCTTCTCCAAAGTCCCCATCCATTGTTTGCTGCCCAATATGTCACTTTAAACCAGAGGATTCACACAAAGGTAGCTGCTTGAATTGATATAAACACAGCAAAAGGGTGTCATTATGAGATCTGGACAAGCTCTATCATTGTGCTCCATAACAGCTACAAAATCAGTGCCTTCAAATCTCTGACAGTCTCCTGGGTCAAATTTTTGTACAAAAAAATCCTCCTTTTATTAGAGAGAAGGAGGTGATTATTATTTTCTCAGGAAGTTTGCCAGTGGGTATCACAGAATCCTTGGATTCCACCTAAGGGGCACCACCTACAGTTAAAAGCTTACAGGTACAGAGTCACAGACAAAACCAACTGTCATTGCATAGGCTGAGGGCAGGTGGTTGCTGAGGGACTGCTTTTCAAACACATTACTTATTTATTAGTTCTGAACACGAACAGACTAAATTAGAACAAAAAAATGCCTTTAAAGGACAACCTGTGGTGTCACAGACATTAAACTATGCCTTTCAAGGTCTGCTACCTAAAAAGAAATCTTATCTCTAAGCTGGTTTGATCAACTTCAGAGAAATTTGTACATGGTTACAATACACGCATGTCCAGTATTCCTCTTTATGGTAAAGTAACCAAATAAATCAAAGACCATCAGGTTGTTCTCTCCTCCCACAAAGAAATATCATGCAAATAAATCACAACAAGCATCAGAATTATTTTATGAATATCCTCATGCATTCTCTTTGTGATTATAGCACCCCACAGTATCTGTGGTGCAGAAACACATGATACTCTTTTGGATCTCAGAGAATCATGGAATGGTTTGGGTTGGAAGGGACACTATAGATCATACAGTGCCACCCCCTGCCACGGGCAGGGACACCTCCCACCAGTCCAGGTTGCTCCAAGCCCTGTCCTTCAAGGGATGGGGCAGCCACAGCTCCTCTGGGCACCTGTGCCAGTGGAACCAAATCCGTAGCAGATCCCAAGCTATAAAGTAAATTCCTTGCAGTGATGTGCAAGCTGCTGTGGTCTGAGTGCCAGGCTTGAAGGCAGACATAAAATGCCAATGGTTTCCAGCTTGTGAAGTACATGTTTTTATAGAGAAGCAAACAACCCCCCTGCATATTTATACTCCATGCAAACATGCAAAGGAAAACAAACACATGTATGTGTGTGCAAACAGGAAGTGTATGTGCATGTGATTAATATGACAGATGATGAACACCAAAGCTCAGATTAACTTCAGGTGGCCAAATACACCTGAACTAAGCAGTTTATTGTGTGGTGGCCATAACTCCCTGCGCCATGTTGGCCTAAGCCACTGCCTGTTCCATCACAAACTGACTCATTCAGACCTGAAGCCCTCTCAAGAGCTGAGTTAATGAAATTCAGCTTTTATGTTCTGCCTAATGGACACTGTCAGTCAAAGGAAAGCCAGGACATTTCTTCATGACATGCCCAGTCATGGTGACCACAAATATTTTCAGTGAACACACAGCCTGTGTCATTCCATGATACTTTTTAAATGTTAAATACAACTACTCATCTGTTGGGAAAAAATAGTTAAGCATCCTTCTCTCCTAAAGCAAGAGTATTATTCCAAGGTAACAGGAGCAACAATTGCTCTTTATAATTTAGATATCATACAGGAGACTGTAAGACCTCAGAGCTATCAGCCTTGAATCTCTTTTCATGCAGTATGACTTGCTAAATCTATTATTTAAACACCCCAGCTCCTTAAATAAAAGCTGGATTTTGAATATTCCCTCCTTTCTACTGATTATTTCACACATGCAAAGCAGCACATTGTCAAACCACCATTAATACACATGTGTTTTTTCAACTCAGAATGTGTTACTTTCCTGAACAACTCCAGAGCCACCTGTGGACTTCAAAGACAATGGAAAAATGGAAAGGCTGAATTTTTGTGAGTCAGTCCAAACCTGATGGTTTCAGTCTGGCTAACAGTTGATCATTTCCAGCTGTCATGAAGAGCAAACAATCCTTGAAGTGTGTGAAAGATGAAATCCCCATCAGGGTTTGTAACACCATTTTATCTGGTAACACCAGACTGGCTCTGTGTGACACAGTAAGTTTCCTAAAGAAGAGGTTAAAACAGTTTAGTCTGCATAGGAAAGGCTCTGGGGAGACCCGAGAGCCCCTTCCAGGGCCCAAAGGGGCTCCAGGACAGCTGGAAAGGGACCTGGGACAAGGGATGGAGGGACAGGACAAGGGGGAATGGCCTCCCACTGCCAGAGGGCAGGGACAGATGGGATACTGGGAAGGAATTCTTGGCTGTGAGGGTGGGCAGGCCCTGGCACAGGTTGGGCAGAGAAGCTGTGGCTGCCCCATCCCTGGGAGTGTCCAAGGCCAGGTTGAATGGGATGTGGAGCAGCCTGGCCTAGTGAAGCTGTCCCTGCCCATGGGTGAAACAAGATGGTCTTTTAAGGTCTGTTCCAACCCAAACCATTCTGTGATTCCATGGAAATCACTTTCTTCACCTGCCTGATGAAAACATTTCATTTTTGTTCTCTTCTTCCCCAGCTCCCTAAGGATGCTCCCCAGATTTTCAGACTTCACAGCTGTGAACTTTACCATGAGTGGAGATGGGTATTGACCAACTGGGGCTTTAACATGTGGTGTGTCTGAGTCTTTGGTCAGGTTCTCAATGACCTCAGTGCACAGTGAATTAAATGGAACGACATCTTTTTGTGGAACCTTCATTAGCCCCAAGTATAAAGTCCAGGCAGGCACAGGTCGATGAGTAGCAGGTGGTTATCATCTCTTCCCTGGAGTCAGACTTCTCCTGGGAGCATGCACAGGTTTCCTTAAGTTCCTGAGGTATCAGAGGACACTACAGGTGGATAATGTGACAGCAAAGCTGGGCAGGGCATGTCCTCTGCTGGAACAGGGTGACTCTGCTGGGGTTAGTGAAGGTTCACCACAGAGTCCTGACTTTTCAAGGTCATCCAGTCCAACCTCAGTATAGGAAAAGGCTGAGTTTGGTTTGTTGTCCCACATTTCATGTTCCTGCCTGGAGCAGGAGTAAGATCAGGATCAATTTCTGTCTCAAACACATGCTCAGAGCAGCAGAATTCTTTCCTCTTTGTTTCTCCTTGCAAATGTTCATTAAAAACTTTTCTGGATGTTTTATCCTCAGGAATAGGCAATACAGTCTGGGTGGATGCTAATGAGGGTGGAAAAGGAAAATGTATTTGGTTTTCTTGAGCATCATGGGTACTTCAGTGCTTAAAATAATGGCACCCTAAAGAACATTTGTTTCTGAATAATCTCATTTTGCTGTGATTTAATATTTGTACTGTACCAGCTCCTAGGACATGACACCCAGATGGAGGTGCTATTGAAATATGGAGAAAGAGGCTCTGACAGAAGCAACAGAAACAGAAAAGACCTGCTACATATGATCTATTATACCCTCAATGTTCCCATGGAATGGATGGGAAATGGAATGACAGAGATTCATTTACTTGCCCATGGTTATACAGGAAGTCAATGGCAAGGTATTGACCTGGTGTCAGGGACCTCAAGCCCCCATTTGCTGTTTCCTTACGAGAGCATGGAATCACAGTGGGAATCAATGTTCAGTTCTGGATGCAGGAGGAATGTGGGATCAGATTTTCCCTCTTAGCAAACATAGGCAAGTTCAGTGGACAGTGCTCCTATTCCCAAGTATTTGCATGAAAATGAGTCTCTGCCATAATAAGATCTTATTTTTAGCATCTAATCGATGCTCAGGGCTTTGTGGTTTAATTACTGGAATAATTGTTTGCTGAAAACACAGTCTAATATCTGTTTTTTCCTTTAAAGGTCAACTCCATCATTTTTGTTTCCAACCATTTAGTATTTTATTGATCTTTATCTCACTTCATGGGGAGTGCTGTGTCTTGCCAGATGAAGCAAAGGCCAAAACTTGAAATGAGAAAAATACATCCTTTTCCTTAAATACAAAAATGGAAAATCCTCTATTTCAGCCTTGCTTGCTGCAGGCAAATCCTTCATCCAGTGTCCCCAGGAAATATGACTCTGAAAATTACTTTTGTTCTTTATGGAAGGAAAAAGGCACACCAAGAATCTTTCCTGAGCCTGATTAATATCAGACATAAACTGAAGTACAGAAAGGAATTTTGCAGTTTAGCTGCTGATCCTTTAAAGCAGACAAGGCTGCAGGCTCTGTTAGGAGGATGGGGAGGTCTGTGTGGTTTGCATTTAGAAAGGGCTGAATGAGAAATGCCCTCTCCTTTCAGTAAAAGGGAATATCATGTGCTTTCACCTCAAGGTTTGGAAGGTATTTAGTCAGGTAACAGCCACTATTGTGGCTGTCCTGCAGCTGGAATGAGATGCTTCTGGAGCACAGGGATTCGTGAGGTGCTCTCCATCTGCAGCCTCTCCAGCTTTTCCACTCCTCTCATCATCTTGGCATTTAGTTTTAATTTGCAGGACTCTCTCTGTCTTACCAGGCTGTGGGTGCTGGGTTATGGACTGGAAAATGGGCCTGGTGAGAAATGGGCATTGAAAGGTCACATGGAACCGATTGCCATTTGTTTTAACTATAAATACACAGGGTCAAAGCCTACAGTCACCTCCCAGGCAAAACCAGCGCTGATTTCAGGGGGTCTTGGTGCCAGAAAGAGCTAAAACATTGGCTCACTGTAAGGACAAAGGTGCCCAAAGCATTTCTGCAGCTCCTGGCACTGGGGGGATCAGATGGCACATCCTCCCGACTGATGCCGAGCGGCTCCTGCTGCTGCTTAATGTGCTTGTTTTCTCTGATCCCTGAGATGGCTTGGGCAGGCAGAAAACACAACATGGAGCCTGTTGACAGTGGGGAGAATTTATTCTTCCTACTGGCCACGTCCTCAGCTGCTGTGAATCAGGAGATGGCAAACTAAGGGTCTAAAACGTTGCCAAAAATCCGCCGTGAAGGTTGAGATGACAGAGCCAGAAACTGGTTTGAGTTGGAAGGGACCTTTAAGATCATCTCATTGCAGCCCTTGCCATGGTCAGGGACACCTTCCTCTATCCCAGGTTGCTCCAAGTCCCATCCAACCTGGCACTGAATGCACTCATTGTGGAAGGATCCCTGTGAATCTATACATGCCATACCAATCATTAAATTCGTTGGGTTTATAGTCTCTTGTATTCTAGTTTTTGATAACTTTGCTGAATTTTAACTGTTTGGACCAAGGTTTTGTCATGGTGCTGCCACCAGACTTCTTAAAAAAACTGCAGCTAAAGAGGTTCACCTGCTCCAGTGGATGATTCAAGGGCAAAAATAAACCATTAATAATTTTTTTATTGGAGAACTCTGAGAAAAAAATAATCATACAGCAAAATTTTAGAAGCATTGAGAGTGCAGGGATTAGCCCAAAGTCTGGAAGAGATCTATCAGTGCCCTGAAAAAAGCACTGAGAAAGCCTGTGAAGGTTTTCTTTCATAGCACACATGGCTTTTCAGCTGCTGCTTCTTTGCAGTTCTGTTTGGAGAGTGGTGTGTAAATAAACAGCACCCAAAAGCTACCTTGAAAAGGTTATTAAAGCTGCAGAGTCAAGGCTCAAGGGTAAAGAAAGATTTTGCATCTTCAGCAGGATACCCCTTTGATGAGAAGGCTCCAGGGAGACCTGAGAGCCCCTTCCAGTTGCTAAAGGGGCTCCAAGAGAGCAGGAGAGGGACTTGGGACAAGGGCCTGGAATGACAGGACAAGGGGGAATGGCTGAAAACTGAAAGAAGGAAGGGTAGATGGGATATGAGGAAGACATAGTTGACTGTGGGGGTGGGCAGGCCCTGGCACAGGTTGGGCAGAGGAGCTGTGACTGCCCCATCCCTGGGAGAGTCCAAGGCCAGGTTGGACAGGGCTTGGAGCAGCCTGGGATAGTGGGAGGTGTCCCTGTCCATGGCAGAGGAATTGGAGTGAGGTGAGCTTTAAGATCCCTTCCAGCCCAAACCATTCTGTGATTCCATGGATGCTGGTGGATGTGAACATTTTCAGCCCACAGGAAACCCCATTATATAAAGGAGGGTGGATTCTCCTGCTGGGCAATCCGTGTGTTGCTCCAGGAGCTGTGCCAGGGCAGAGGGATGGAGAAGCTGATCCCGTGTGTGCTCAGGCAGAGGTGTTGCCATTTCCATGAGCAAAGTTTGCGTTTCTTTTCCCAGAGTGCACACAGATTTTGGACGTGGTGTGATGCAGCAAATGTTTAATTGTACAACAGGTTGTGACAGGCAACATCCTGCTGATTCCTTTTAGGATGCTGTGAGGTTTTGTACCTTAGCTTTGTCTTAACGACTTGTGCCTGTCTGGGGTCCCTTAGAGGGAAACAAACAGTTTGTCTGTGCCAACAGAAGAACTGAGTTCACACAGAAATGCCATTGCAGAAGGGCAGTGCCTTTGCCAGCCTCAGCAAGAGGAAAACAGCTTAAAGAGTGGAAGGGAAAAGGAGGAGCCAGACTTAATTCCATGGGGAATTAAATGTCAAAAGGATTGATAAGGTCAGGGAAGGAGTTGAGATGCCCATTTTAGTCTCTACTTTCTGGGTGAGCATGGTGAGGTGTCTCCCCATGTCCATTCTCTCCAAGAGATTTGGGCACATCATGGCAGGCGATGGTGTGAAGCCAGGCTGGGATACAGCTGGATGGGCAGGGAAAAGGGTGGAGTTTTACAGTTCAGAGGCCACACAGTTCCATAGCAACTATTAAAGTTCACTTGCTTAATTCAAAGTTCACCCAACCAAAGTTTTTATCTGAAAACTCAAATGGTAACTGTCAGTTTGACATTTGTTTGATTATCTGTCTGTTCAAGTCTTCTTGAGTTGAACATGGCAGGGAATTCATCCATCAACATTCCCATCAGGTAGGTGTAGTTCTTATTCTGGAATTACAAATATGCTGCCTTCCAGCCAAATGCCATTTTCTTCTTTATTTATTTGTGCTAGTAAGTAAATTGAAAATTGTGCTTTTTTAAGGGAAAGGAGCTGCTGCAGCTTGTGCCATTAAGTTGTCAGGGCTGAGCAGATGAAGCACGAAGCATTTCTGCAAAATTGTTCTCACTAGTCTCATTTGGGAAAAAAGTCTCTTCTGCAAGAGAAAGGGATGAAATCTGTAATGGAACAGGGCACGTTTCTTGCTGTTTACAGACTGATTGAAAGTAATTGATCTTTTCTTTATTTTTTTTACACTTTAACCAGGTCTCCTTTGCTGAAAGTGTGTAGGTTTGTATTAGATAAGAAGAAATTGTTGACTGTGAGGGTGGGGACGCCTTGGCACAGAGAAGCTGTGGCTGCCCCATCCCTGGAAGTGTCCAAGGCCAGGTTGGATGGGGCTTGGAGCAACCTGGGCTAATGGAAGATGTCCCTGCCCATGGCAGGGGATTGGAATGAGATGAGTTTTAAGGTCCTTCCCAACCCAAACCATTCTATGATTTTATGAATGAGTAATGTAGTTGTTGGCCCCAGTGAGAAGCAACACCAAACCCCAGCACTTCATGCTGGGGAATGGGAAGAGCAGGGTAACAGGGAGGTGTGGAAGAGGGGAGTGGATTTGTCCTTGGGAAGAAGGCAGAGGTGGATCCGTGCTGGGCTGCACCAGCTGCAGGATGCACTTACCTTTCACTGTACATGACCCACACAAAGCCTCCTCACTGTGTGTTTGGGTTCCACACCCTTGCAGACACACCAGGTTGGGCTTTTCTTGCCTTACAACACCTTAGCCTTGGGTGGGACAGAGAGCTCTTCCTGGCCAGAGGAAAGCAGAACAAACCCAAAATCCGCATCAAGCATTGCCAGCGCTCAGGAAGGGCTGCTGCCTTTGCTCCTTGGCCTCCTGGATCTGTCTGGTGCACAGGGTGCTTGCAGTGGGGACTGCCATCTGCTGCAGTGGGGACCTTGTCCTTGAGCACCTTTGCTGGCTCCTGAGATAGGGATGTCTCTGATCTCAAGCAGACATGAAAGCAATTAATGGTATCTGTTAGATCAAAATCATTCCATCCTCTGAGCGTGACTGATCAGTTCTGATTTCCCCGAGTGAAGTTTGGTTGCAGCTCTCTCAGCCTGTTGCATTTAAGGTGTAATGGCTGGGACAGGTCACCAGAGCTCCAGGTTAGTTCTTATCCATAAAACCACCCTTCAGTCCTTTTCCCTGCCCTTGGGAGAGGGTGAAGGAGCCACATTTTCACCACTGCTCTGGTGGTCATGGTGGAGAATTGTTGAAAGAGAAGGTGATGGATGGATCTTCATCAGTAGCAAGACAAAGTTCTGGAATGAAGATGTAAATGCTGGATTTGAAAACAAAGGGGGATGTGCAGGGATGAGCGATAATGTACCATGGAAAACCAGAATTGCTGTAACTGATGATTAAAAAAGAGAATATGATTAAAACAAGCTGATAAGATGAAACCAAAGTGACAAGATAAAGCAGCAGGGCATCCAAGAGGGGAAGGGGGAGACAGAACTGATGGCAGGAGGGCATGAATTATTGATTGAAATCTCCACCAGAAGTCTTTGCATTTTCTTATCTGGGAAAGGAGAGAATGAACGAGAAGCGAACAGAATGATTAAGCAGCTTTATCATTGCATTGGAGTGGATAATTAGGCAATTAGGATTATTAAAAGTTGGCAAAGCAAGAGGCCTGGAGGACTTGTGCTCCTGATTTCAGAGGGGAGCAGTGAGGGAAGCAGGGAAAAGCCTTTGGCAAGAGATGTGGTGGTGTGTTGTGGTCAGAAGGAAAGGCAGAGCCAGGCTCTGGCACCCAGTGCCCTGCAGCTTCCAGGACAGAGGGGGGCACAGGAGACCTGGCTAATGAAGAAGAAATGATTTGGGTATGGAGAGCCCTCAGAAGAGCAACAAGAAATGAGATCAGGAGTGATCAGAGGATGTGGAGCTGCTGGAGCGAGTCCAGAGGTGCTCCGAGTGCTGGAGCCCTCTGCTCTGGAGCCAGGCTGGGAGAGATGGGGGGGGGGTTCTCCTGGAGAAAAGAAGGCTTCAGCAAAACCTGGGAGCCCCTTCCAGTGCCTGAAGGGGCTCCAGGAGAGCTGGAGAGGGACCCGGGACAAGGGCCTTGGAGTGACAGGACAAGGGGGAATGGCGTCACACTGACAGGGCAGGGTTAGATGGGATACTGGGAAGGAATTCTTGGCTGAGAGGCTGGGCAGGCCCTGGCACAGGTTGGGCAGAGAAGCTGTGGCTGCCCCATCCCTGGAAGTCCAGTGTCACCCCCACTGTCCCTCTCCTGAGCCTCCAGCCTGCATGTGCCAAACCCTGAACTTTCAGAAGGGTTTTGCTCACAGGGATTTCTGCCTGTCACCTTGGACCAGGTACCTCCAGGGAAGGGCCAGGCAGACACCACAGGCTGCTGTTCACCTCTGCAAATGAGCCTCCCTCCCTTAGCTGGCATCAGAGCATCTGAATAGCTGGCTGCATATTTTGAAGGGGAAAGCAGGATAAAAATGCCTAAAAATAGCACATTCCATCTGTAACTGTCTGACTTCATCCTGGGCTGCTCTGACACCACTGTCAGACAACTGTGCTCCTCCTCTGCGCTCCTGACCAGCTTAATCTTCAGCTATATGTGGTTTGAAAATAATTTGCAGAGATGCAGACATTACAGAAATCACTGAGGAAATGTCAGATTATGTATGTAATTTGCAGAAGTGCTCCACACTGATCTTACTTAACTCCTCGTGAAACCAGGGGGTGGAAATTAAGCTGAGGCAGAGTTTGGATTGTTCACCATCCTTAAAAGGCCATGGAATATGAGCCAGCACTGCAGACACTTGTTAGTAATTCACACCCAGAGACCATTGTAGTTTCTTCAGGACATTGAGTGATCAGGGAAGGAGGAAAAAGGGAATGATGAAAAATACATGGCTTAGAGTATTTCTTACTAATTATTTGCTTGGCCTCATTGGCAAGTCACCTGCTGTTCTTGGGGAGCTTTGCATGTTCATGAGAAGGTGCCAACCACAATGTTCCTCTTCCAAAACCAAGTTCAGCATATTAAGCATGGATAATGATGCATAATTAGAGTCTGAAGTCCAGAATTAGTTGATGGCAGCTGCTTAGCATAGTTATCAATTCTAACTTGAAATGATGCTCTGTCTCCTACCCACACCCCACAGTGTTCCCAGATGGGTAAAGAATTGGAGCAGCAAGTGCTTGGGTTTGGTGACACAGTGGCTTGTCATTTCCTCAAAGGTGTCAGAACATCTTTGTGCATTAGTGACATGAAGTGTTTGTAATTCATGGTAATCCAGTGCTCCTTGCCTTGTCTGCCCCAGCCTGACAGGCTGCAGAGTCCAGGACCTTGGCTGTGACAGCTCTGCACTCTCCATCCTTCCAGAGAGGTGAATCCACTGCTGCCATACACCAGTGCAGTTCTGCCAGGACATTCCAGGCTTTTTGACCTCCTGCTGCCTTAACCTCATGAATCTGGGGCCGTTATTTTCCTCTGGCAGAGGTCAGAGCATCCCTCAGAGAGCCTCCCAATCTGGGAGGAATCACCTTGGCTTGTTTTTCCTGTGGCCTGGGTTGATTCCCAGAGGTATCTGGCATGTGCTCTGCATGGCTGGGAACAAGGTTGGGTTTAATAATAAGCAATTATGTCGTAGCAAACAAAGATTTGTACTCTGGAGTTTGTGGGTCCCAGCGGACGTGCTGCTGTTGTTTGGTGGAGCAGAGGGGAACGAAGCCAGAATCTGTGTTTGCAGAAAGGAGGTAATAGAATATTATTAGATCAGCCCTTGCCTGTGCCTTGGCAGAAATATTCCAGAGTTAATTGCTGCTTTAGAGCACCATTGTTCAGCTGCAAGAAAGTGGGTCGGCTGTTGAGAAGATCACTGATCTCATGTAATTGTTGTGAAAGACATAAAAATAGGCTTTGTGCTCAGCTTGGGTTTGGGCCAGCTGAGCTCACAGTGCCCGGCACTGGCGCTGGGCACACACTGAGGGGGCACCTGTACCTGTCTGGGTGCAAAGGGGACATGAGTCCAAAGCTCTGGGGTTCTCTGGCTGTGACTGTGTGGCTGAGCCACTGCCACCTCTCCTCCTGGTAGAGTTCCATGTGGAAACCCAGCTGAGAAAGCCCAGGGCGACCAGGGATTCCCTTCCTGTCTGGTGTCCTGCTGGGAGTGACTTCAAGGCATGGAGGCTTGGACTGGCAGAGGACGGGGATGGCACCTTCATAAATTGGGTTTGCTACAGCTTAGTCAGTGCAGGCCAGGACTGATGGTGGGAGGAGTTGAGAAGAGTAGACCTCTTGTCCTCTCCAGTGCTGTGGGTGTCTCTCACCTGGATAATTCACCTTTTTTCCCCAGCTCCTTGTCAGAGATGAGTTTGTGTGTGTGCACCTGTGCCTGTTTCACATGTTTTCACGTCTGGGTGATTTGGGATCCTTCTGTTTGGAAAGTGTTGTGTCACTAACACTTACAAAGGGAGCATTCAAATCACTTTGAACTTGTGGTGTTGTATCTGAGCCATAAAATAACCATTTACTGCTGGCCCTCCCCACCCACAGCAAGGCTCCTGGGTGCTGTATGTGCATGTGCAGACCCTAATACTGCTAATCAAGGCTTTGAGGGGACCTTCTACAACAGAGCAAGCTTGGAAATAAGGTCTCACTCCATAAATGCTGTTACATTTGAAATGTAATGTGTCCTCAGAAGGACATTGGTGTACCCAAGAGTCCCCTTGTGCCAGTAGCATTGTCCTCCTGGAGAAATGGAGATCCCTGACCAGGGCTTCAGGCACACTTGGTGAACCCTGAAAAAAACAGCCTTTAACTCTTTGCTTTCTTCTTACCTATGAGCAGGAATTGGTTAAAATCCTAGTGGATCTCTGGGCATTTTGCCCTCGGACACATCCAGTGCCCTGTGTTGTTAATGCACTGTGCACCCACTGCTGAGTCCTTGCAGTTCTTGGAGATTAACTGGATATTTCACCCCAAGGTACATGCCATCACAGCATTTTCATTCACAGATGTCATATTTCACAGGCCTGATGTGAACTCTAGGAAAAGAAAGTCATTGTGCTGGCAGTATAAATTCACTTGGTTTAGCAATTTAGAACCTCCAGTGCTCTGTGGCCTCCCAGAGCAGGCAGTGGCTATTCCAGAAAAGGAAGGGAGTAAAAATGTTACTTTTATAGACATCATTACAGTCTATACCAAATAGAAGGAAGAATATCTCTGTGGAGGAGGCTGGTGGAAGGGGATACCTGCACTGTAAGGCTTTCTTCTTGTCCTTGTATGAGAGGTAAAACCCACAACTTGAAATACTGTTTTTATCTTCGTTTTTTCATCACTCTGAAGATGTGAAAAGGCAAAAGTGAGCTGCTTGCCTGCCAACTCACTTGAAGAGTTCCTCATGTTGACTTGCTGCATTTGCTCTTTCTCCTGAATGAGCAGAGAGGAAATCTAATGTAAAGTCTTATCAGCTCATCAAGTTAATTACTGTCTGTTTTAATATTATCATTATCATTCATTACTAATTAATGTAAGTAACACGATTACAGCTTTTCTGTCTTATTTTTCAGTGAGAAGCTGGATGGAGAAGCTGAAAGATAAGGTAGGAGCCTCAGTGTTTCATTTCCTTTCAAAGCAAAACATGTTTACTTGCAGGAGTAAGTAAACTCATGTCAATGCAGTTCTTTTTCTTTACAAAGACAATTGAGAAAGGGCTTAATATTTTCTCTGGAAGGCAAATGAACCAGATGCTGCTGGTCTGTAGTGGTGTGAATCCACACTCCATCCCTGCTGGGCAGTGACAAAGAGCAGGGGAAAGGAGGGGGGTGTTTGATTGATTTCCCTGCACCAGAAAATGACCTTCTTGTCAGACAACCTGAGTTACTTTTTTTACTGCCCCTTAACTTATAGAATCATAGAGTAGTCTGAGGATGAAGGGACATTTAAAAGGCCATCTAGTCCAACCCCTCTACACTGAGCAGGAACATCTTCCACTAGATCAGGATCAGGTTACTCCCGACCCTGTTCAACCTGACCTGGAGTGTTTCCAGGAGTCCCAGGATAGGGAACTTGTCTCCACACCTTTTCTCTAAATGCTAAGCTTGGTTCTGAGTGCAAACCAAGGGAGTCTGATGCTCCTCTCTGGTGAGAGGACAAAACCTTCTTTGCCTCCACATGAATGAAGAGCTGCAAATCCCTGGAAGGAAAAAAGAGGAAACACCGGAAGACCAAAAAGATAACAGACCCTGATCATTTCTCCCTGGTGCTACAGGGGGTAATCCATTGGAATCAAGAGCTGTGCCAGCCACAGGCAGTGATGGGTTTTTAGGTTCTGCTGCTCTGGAGCAAATATTAACATTTTGAAATGGTTGTGAAGCCTTCCAAACGTTGTGTCACTGGTGGCAGAGCCCTGAAGCTGGAAATGAGGTGGCAGAAGTCTTTATAAGCAAGAACATTTTGTGAATCAACAAGGCTTGGAAATTCTTGAACAGGATCAGAGTCAGTTGATGAAAAAAACACCACAAGAAATAGTGACTCCACAGGAAATTCTGGAAATGCATCTCTAAGCCTAAGCAACCTGTCACATGGCCTTCCCACATGGCCCTCCCCAAATCTCTGCAGCTCTTTACCACCAGTCAGAGCAGAGGAGTGGGGTCTGAGCATCTGTTGTCCAGCATGGGGGAGTGGAAGGCTTTAAGGTGGGTTCCTGCCCAGCCTTTTTTGAGTTGCCTTTCTGCCTCCACTAGGAAGGAGGCCTGTCTAGTGCAAGCTCTGCTCACAGCAGAGCTCCTTGGCCAGCGCTTCAGCCAGAGAGGACACTCCAAGGACAGAGAATGGTTTTCCCAGTGAAGGTAAAGAGCAGCCACCAGGGCTGGTTGGGTGCCTGGAGTGAATGCAGCATGCACAGGTCACCTGCTTATGCCAACACATGACACACAGGGGACATCAGTGTCTTGTCACTGAAGTGGAGCTTTCACTTCTCAGTTGGCACCTTGTTGGCCTCCTCTGTCCTTCCCTGTTGCAGAGGGGAGCATATTCCATGTTCCAGCCTCTTGCAGGTGGATCCTGGACTGCCTGGCAGTGCCCAGCACAGGCACTGGTGTCACTGGCGACCCACTGGTGTCCAGTTAAAAGAGAGATTTGCCTCTGAGGCATCTCCCTCCTTTGGGGAACAGCAGACACGTGGAGGCAGATCTTTCACCTGGCTCACATTTTCCCTTTGAAAAGCCCAACAAAAAGCACTCCCTCACCCCCAACCAAATGCTGGTGGGGCAAATCACTTGCAAATAATCCTGTTCACAGCATTCCCTCCTCTTCCTTGTAGAGTTTATCAGGACCAGTCATATGTGCCCTTCTCATTTGCCCCTGTCCTCTCTGTTTTACAATCCCTCTATCCAGAAGAGGATCCTGGCACATGATGGCCCCATCCCTGAGAGATACATCCTTCTGTGTCCCTCTTCATGGGAGAGGGAAGGGTGTGGGGAGCATGGGACCAGGACCATGGGTCAGGAACAGATTTATGTCTGGTCTCCTGCAAACACTGTGCAAATTTGGTATGGTGAATAATGGACTTGAGGTTTCTCTGAATTCTCTTCTGTTATCTCAAAGCCCAGGAAGGTCGTGGTCATGGATTGGGTGTATTAAAAGCATCCCTAAAGAAGCTACATCTTCCCCATGGGAAAGGGGTTAAAACATGTCTTTGGAGCTGCCTGTGAAATGGGGTTTTCTATCAAAGTGGAGAAGCCCTCAGGAGTTGGGCTGCACAACACAGAAGGGCTGGATCTGCATCACACCACAGGGTTTTGGGGTGTAAAG
>JAOXXN010000065.1:60403332-60421605 GCA_026770055.1 Myrmophylax atrothorax
CTGGCCTTGGACACTTCCAGGGATGGGGCATCACAGATTCTTTGGGCAGCTGGTCTCCAGACCACGATGAACAGAAAGGCAGTAAGGGCTGTGGAGCAGGTGACTCTTGAGGGATTTGTGGCAAGTAGTGGGAAAGCAGCCACAGTTGGAGAGATTTTGGCTGGGGGGTTTGGAATGGCCACACTGGGAACTTTTGGCCATGGTGGGAAGGTGAAGCCATAGGACAGGTGGATTCAGGGGTTGAGGAGGTGAAGCCAAGGGTGGCACAGGGTGAGGGCAACCTGCTGTGCTGCCTGGGTTAGCCCTGCTAGCCTTGGGTGACACAGGGAGACAGCCACTGCCTGAGATGCCACAGGCACTCAGCAGGGGAGACTCATGTTGCTTTGCACAGAAATGCTGCCAAAATAGCAAAAAAAAAAGGGCTGTGTTACTGGATCTTTGCTTCTCTTTATGGAATTACTTCAATCTGACATTCATGCAAAACTTCCATGTTTCTGGGGTGTTTTGTGGGGAATCATCTTTCATGTAAGGAACAGAGGCTGTTGCCAGAGGAGATCTGCTCAGAGAAATAAGCTCAGACCACACATCTGCTGAGATTAAATCCCACTGAGCCTTTGAAGAAGGGGAAGGAGGAGAGTTAGAGGAGGGGCAGGTGCAGGATTTCATTCCTTGTGAAGGTGGAAAGGCCTGGCAGGTGGTGGAAGGTGGATGTTGATGATGGTAAGGAAATACCTCATGAGAGTGTGAGTGGGATTGCAGGGTAGAGAGGACACAGCGCAGTCCCTCCTCAGGCTGAGTTCTCTTTGAGGGGGTCGTGGCCTCCTCTGGACATTAAGTTATCAGATGTGATGTTCAGCTCTGAACAAACTGCTGTTCAGAGCCCAGGTATTTTTCTGTCAGCCTTACCCCCACACCTACTGAGTCATCTCCCATCTGGAGAAGGACAGGTGGGACAACCTGGCTTCAATATGCTGCTACTAATGCAATTCTTCCATTGGAACAGCTGTGTGTGGTCCCTCACACATGGATCCCTCCAAGTTTCTGGGAAGCAGGCTGGGGACACTGGTCCATCAGCGTGTTAGGAGAGTCTGCATGCCCTAATCCCTCTAGGACAGGCTTTTCCAGACTCCACAGTGCATCTCCTTTTTGTTCCTGAAACTTTAACCAGGAGAATCTTGCCATGCTAAAAGCAGCTCCACATCTTTAACGAGCCCTGACTGCCCATGCACCACTGAGTCCAGGTGCCTCTACCCAATATTAAAGCCTCTTTCTCCCACAATAAGTGATCTTTCCAAGTTAAGATGAAGTTTTCCTTCCAGACTCATCTGTCCCTGTTTCCTTCTCATTGCTAAGTCTCTTGGAGGTGCTTGGGAGGTGCTAACAGTCCAGGTGAGCATGGCTGACTGTCTTGCAGCATTGGGAATCAGGAGATATTCTCCCTTGGGCTCTTTGATGATTTATTCCTGGGCAAGGTGTGATGGGGATTGCAAGGTGGAATGACTTCTCCATTCCAGGTTGCTGGAAATCACCTCCAGAAAGGCTTGTCTTTAGGTACAGTGCCAGGCAGGCTGCGAATGAGACTCAGGCAGGGTGTTCCTGAAGTGCTTTACCATGGTCCAGCGTGGAAGGCAAGGAGAATAAGCAGTGGGAAAGGGCATTGGCCTCTGCCTGTCTTGGAGCACAAGTTTCTTTACGTATCTGATAAAACACAGAGCTGCTGGGCCTGTCAGCAGGAGGAGGAGGAGGAGGAGGGATGGCTGAGCAAGGCTGCTGGTTTAAATACCCCAGCTCTGGCAGCACAGGAGGATCTTATGGATGGGTTGTCAATTTGATGGATTGGGAAGGTGTGAGGGGAGGTGCCATGGCCTCTGGTTGTGCTAATAAATCCAGTTTGGGAAACACTGGCTTTCTGCAGGGGCAATCAGTCTCCCTGTCTCTCTTCTCCCACCCCAACATAATGAATTTAAAGAATTAAAGACAACTCTGCCACTCAGAATGATGAAGGTGGGGTTTCACTGCATTGGCTGGGTGACCTGGTGCCCTCAGAACCAGACTTCCCTCAGAGAGGACATGGCATGGGTGGGTGGGATGCTGCAAATCAGCAGTGCCACAACTGGGGCTGACAAATAACTGCAGGTGAGTATATGGAAGGCATGGTGGGACAACCTGGGCAAGCAGGAGAGTGGAAGCCACAAGGGAGGTCCTGCTGCATGCACAGTTCAGTGTGGGCTCTCTGGTCTCTGCTGGAGACAGAGTTGGGAGCTAGAAGGGTTTCCCAAAGGTTTTCTTGTGATCCATCCTCACTGCTGGGCCTGTCTCTGGCTCTGAACACCTTCAGCCAAGGCACCTTGGTTAGGAGCTGACAACTTTCTGAGCAGTGCAGAGATCCCAGCTGGTGTCCATTTGAAGTGGAGGTTTCTGTTGAATACCTGGTTTTGGTCAGGCACCAGCCCCAGAGCCTGGAGGCTCCTGATGCCTTCAGCTTAACCTGGAAGCAAGATGGACAGCCTTGGGTCCCAGGGAAGCTTGTGGTGGGAGCCTTTGGAGCACAGACAGGATTTCCTGCAGTGCCCCTGGTGTCAGTGCAGTTTGTGAAGGTCCTTAAAGCGCAAGCAGCATTCAGCTCCTTCCCTTCTCATCCACGGCCAGTAGACCTTGGATTGGGCTCTTAAAAAAATATTCTCTATTCAACTCTTGATGTTTAATTCATTTCCTTGAACCCAGGTGGCTGCAGGGAGGGGAGGAGGGGTTTGGGTGGCAGCAGAAGCTCCAGTGGCTGAACACTCTTGATTTAACCTGTACCTCTGCATTGCCAAACTGGCAGATTCTTTTGAGAGGCAGGACAGTAAAAACAGCCAAGAAGGATCCTCCTCGTGCTCTGCCCTGGGTGAACTGCAGACCCCTGGGTGAACTGCAGACCCCTGGATGCTGAGGTGACACTGGCACGGCTGCCACAGCGACTTCACCACAGCAATAGTAATTCCTCAACTGACACAAGACAAGTCACTCGCCTCTGTTTTGCATTTTCCTGATAGCACAAGCCAGAATTTACTGGAAGGCACCACACAACCACTTCAGCCCCATTTGTGATGGGAGGAATCACCCTGCCTGGCACACAGCCCTTGCCCTGATGAAAGGCACCTCCACTAAACAGCTGCTGATTTTTAAAGGTGTCTGTAAGGCCAGATGTTCCCCTGGTGAGGTTTCTCTGGACTGCCCTGCTTCCATAGGGTGATGTTGGCACTCCTCGTGCTTTCTGTGGTTTTCTTTTTCAGACTGGAACAACTCCTCATACTGTAACTCTGGAATGTAGCACTTTGTTAAATGAAAACGTTGGGAAATAAAAAGCTGTCCATCATAGCTGCCTTTAAGTGCCTGTTTCCGTGCTCTGTGGTTCACTGTCTCCCAGGTCAAGCTGTGAAGTGATCAGTTGGAAGACTTGAGTGCTCTGTGTCTTTCTCCACATTGCATGGTCTGTGCAAGGACCCAAGCTGGGCTTGCAGGGATGATTTGAGCCATGGGGAACCTCAGCCTGGGACTTTTTGGGTAGGATTGACCTGGAGGTAGGTGTTTGCCATAGGCTGTGATGAATAACACCCCAAAGTCCCTTGGTGTGATTTGCAGGAGAGGAATGAGCCCCAACACTGACTTTCCACGTAGCCAGATGTCTTTGTGCCCACCAGGACATTGTTTTTCTTTCTGTTTTGTCCCATGAGCAAAGGTCTGTGCCCAAATCTTTCGAGGCCCCAGGAATGCAGTGCTGGTGATACTTGTCAGTTGTAGGTGCTGCAGATGTTTCATAGAAGAGCTGCCTTATTGCAGGTGAGTATTTGGAGAATCCCAGAGTTGTGGAATGGTTTGGGTGGAAAGGACATTAAAGACAAATTCCTTCCAACTCCCTGCCATGGACAGAGACACCTTCCACTAGCCCAGGTTGTTCCAAGCCCTGTCCAACCTGGCCTGGAACACTTGCAGGGATGGGGCAGCCACAGCTTCTCTGGGCAACCTGTGGCAGGGCCTGCCCACCCTCACAGGGAACAATTCCTTCCCAATATCCCATCTAACCATTCCCTCTTGTCCTGTCACTGCAGGCCCTTGTCCAAAGTCCCTCCCCAGCTCTCTTGGAGCCCCTTTAGGCACTGAAAGATGCTCTAAGGTCTCGCTGGAGCCTTCTCTTCTCCAGGCTGAACACCCCAGGCTCTCTCATTCTGTCTCCAGCCCTCAGAATATCTCGGTGGCCTCGTCTGGACTCGCTGCAGCAGGTCCATGTTTTCTTGGGAGCACTGGAGCTGGATGCAGCACTGCAGGTAGGGTCTCTGGAGACCAGAGGGGCAGAATCCCCTCCCTCACCTGCTGCCCACACTGCTGGGGATGCAGCCCAGGACACAGTTGCCTTTCTGGGCTGCCAGTACCCATTTCCAGGTCATGCCCTTGTCATCCACCAACACCCCAATGTCCTTCTCATCACACACCTCGATGGACCCACAACTCAAGCAGAAGAATCAGAAAGACTTGAGAGTGAGTAAAAGAGGTGTGGGCTGGGTTTGGAACTGTCCCCCCAGTCCTGTTTGCAGATGTGTTTGCATGCATTGAACCTGTGAGAACAAGGGCTGGGTGCTGTGGAGGCCCCAGGGGGGGAATGTGAGCCCTCACAGCACGCTGGTGATGGTGGTGGTGGTGGTGGTGGTGCCTGCCCCTCTCCACTCTGCATCTACTAATAAGAGCCAGCAAGAACTATTTGTCACTGTGTGTATTTTCTCTAATGGAAAATGGCTTGTTCAAAACAAGAATTTCCCAGGGAAATAGCTGCTTGGGGATTGCACAAACACATTCTTTGCTAATTGGCAGTTGCCAAAAACAATCTGTATATTCATGAAGCTGTTTGCTGCATTGCTGACTTTTTCCAATGGAGAAAACAAAACCTGCTGAAAGAAGATAAACAATGACAATTTTTTCCCCCCACAGGTTTATTTCCTAAGGAAATTACTCTCTGTGATCTTGCTGCCTCAGTGTGAGCCTCTGTCCATCAGCCTGTCTCCTTCTAATGTCCCTGACTCTGCCAGCCAAGACAGGGGTTTGTGAAAACTGGGAAGAGAGAGACCATATTAAAAAAAAAGCAAACAACAAAACAAGAAAAGGATGTGTGGAGCTGTTCTAAGGCTGCAGAAAACCTGCATGTGCAGGTTATATGTACCCTGAAGGAGGGGATGAGCTGGATGTCCCAGACACCCACTGAGGATCCTGTCCTGTGTGGGTTCCTGGGGCTGCACAAAGCACAAGGTGAGTCTGGCTCAAGGCTCAGCTTAATTGAGTCACAAGCAGGACACTGATGGTGCAGAGCAGCACTGACAGCCCAGCTTAGGGTTGTTTTTATTGATGTGTTTTGGAAGGGCAAACCAAAAGGCACTCCCTGTGTGCTCTGGTGGTAAAGCCACACAGGAACTGTCCCTGCTGCTGTGCCTGAGCCCACCAGAGGCACAAAAACCTTTGTTTTGAGGCAAATCTCATCCTCTACCTGTGAAACCCCCAGTGCATGTGGGGGTTACAAATGCTTTAAGGTTGGACCTCAGTGGGAAAATTGTAGTGCTTGACTCAGGGCTTGCAGTGGTTTTCCCCTTTTTTCCCCGGTGGTGATGCTCTCCCAAGGAAAGGGTTCAGGTCTCAGCCAGCAGAGATGATGGTGGCACTTCCCTGCAGCAGCATTTCCACCAGTGAGTCCCTTCTGAATGGTGAGTGCTGGGCAGTCTGTGCTCCACAGATCCACAGGGTATTCCCAACATGAATTTGCCACCTGCCAGGCACAGAGGGTTTTTTCTGATTTACTCTAAGTTTCTCTGACTCAGGTCTTTTCTCAGTCTGATTTCCTAGAGGTTTATCCCTTGTGTAACATCGGGTTTAATGTCTGCACAATCTGCTGCAGGACACACAAGAGGGATCCTTGATGGGCTCGGGGGGCAAAATCTCTGAAGCAGAACCTGAAGGTAGGATGGTAAATGGTGACAATCTCTTCCCAGAGCAGTGGAAATGTGCCACACTCTCCTTCTGTCCAGCAAAAGGCTTATTTGCATCTGGATGGTGGGGAAAATCTCCCAGTGCTCCTTGTTGGAATAGGCCGAGTTACAGTTCTGGTATTTCTGCCTTGCCCATCAGTGCAGGAAGAGGAGCACACAAACCCTCTTGCCACGGCTCAGGGACTGTTTAGTCCTTGATGGGGACACCCCAGGGAGACACAAGGTGTGGGACCAGCTCCATGCCTTGTAGCAGTTGGTGGATCCAGGTGCAGCCTTTGGCTGACACCTGCAATTTCATCCTGGGGCTGAAAGGCCACATTCAGAAGATCCTTGATGTCCAGACAGGAATATTCATGGGCAAGGGGAGCTGGTCACTTCTCCCAAGTAACAAGCAGTAGGACAAGAAGAAATGACTTCATGTTGCATCAGGGGAGGTTTAGATTGGATATTAGGGGAAAACTTCTTCACAGAAAGGGTGTTCCAGCATTGGAACACACTGCCCAGGGCAGTGGTGGACTCACCATCCCTGGGAGTGTTCAGAAAATGTGTAATGTGGTGCTCAGGAACATGGGTTAGTGGTGGGCTTGGCAGTGTTAGGTTGGACTTGATTGAAGCCTTTTCCAGCCTTAATGGTACTGTGATTCTCTGAGACTAAAAAAGTGCCAGAGACCTGAGCCACTGCTGGCATTGCTGAGCTGCTGCTGCAGCTTCAACACAGAGGTCTGAGGAAGGACAGAAATGAAGTTGAATGGCAGCTCTTGAGTGTCCCTTTCCAAAAATACCCCCAGAAAGGTCCTGGGTCTTGCACATTGTGCATGAAGAGAAATGTTAACCACTGTGATGGTGCCAGCACTCAGGAGTGGAGGCTTGCCCACCCTTTCTGGAGATTTCCAGAGGCTTCTGGCAGAGTATTTATTTTGGTATGATGGATAATGAGGGCACTGGAGGGAAAGAATGAAAAGTTCTGCTCCAAATCCAGTGCTTGGGAGCCAAACTTGACACCCAGGGCAGGATGGCAGGGCCAGCCTGGTGTGACAAGTGTGTGAGTGTTTCCAGCATCCTTGTCCTGAAGCCTGTGGGTCTGGCAGGAAAGGAATCTCCATCAGTGGGTTGGAAAGGGGCTCGTGAGGAGCCTGGCACGGCTGCCCAGGTGCTGCTGCCAGGGGGGCATCAGCAAACATCACCCACACAAGCAGGTGGCAACTCACACAAGATGAATTTCCCAAATCTTTCATGCAAAATGACTGGAAGGACAAACTGCAGTCAGTGAGGCTCTTCACTAACGAGTTCACCTCACTTGAAGCAGAGCAAATGGAACTGGGTGATGAGAGAAAGGCTGATATTAACAGAGGTTCACTTACACTGTTTTGTTTGATGGAGGAAAAATTTATAATGTGAAAAAAAACCCCAAAATGCCTGCAAAAGTATGTCCTAATTGATAGAGGAGGAGATTCAGAAATAACTCAAGAATTTCTGCTGTAAATTTGAAACATCTGCTGCTACACAAGCAAAGCCTCAATAATGAAAATACTTGCCAGCGTCAGGCTGTAACCTCACCTGGGATTTTGCAGTCAAAATGTTTAAATCACTGGGTTTAACTGTACTTTACAGCAAGAGGCTGAAAATCCTTGTTTTAAATAACTTGTTTGCTAGCTTTTTTTGTCATTTTTAGCTCTTTTCCCAAGGTTCATTCTTGCTGGTCAATATGTCCTTTAAAACTTATTGATTTGCCTCTGTCATCTGCCCATGGAGTTGTGCTTTATTCTTTCCATAACTTACTCTGCACTCAGGGAAGAAATTTCGGGGCTTCTGATTTTTTCCTGCCACAGATTATTTACATTTTGCATTTCTAATATTAAAAAATAGTAAATAACATCCTTCCATGCCACTGGTTTATTGCATTACACTCTGGTCTGGTTGAATTTCACTTGGATCCAGATGGAAAGTCAACTGAAATACCCAGAAATTGAATTTTTGTTATGCTGCAAGTGGGAGCTGCACTGTTGCATGAACATCCAGCACTAGTTTGTGGTGACAAACAAGGCAATTTGGAAGGAGCTGGGGGGGCTGTGGTTTGTGAGATTGAATAACACAGCAGCTCCATCAATCCCTGCATCCCAGAGGAGTTTGGAGCAGCCTGACTTCAGCAGGGTCAGGTGTGAGGAGTTAACTGGAGAATGTTGATATTATATCCAGGACACAACAATGGCCAAAGGGACCTACATAAAAAGTACTCTGGTCTTTGGTTTTAAATGGAAAGGAGGGAGGTGGTAAAATATATGTGTCTTTATGGAAGATTCTCCATAAAGAGACAAGAGAACCTCTGCAGGTGGATTTCTCCTCTAATACCTGAGGCTGCTGAGCATCCTGGTGGGATTGGGATGCACCTGCCCTGCTCTGTGAGCCAGACCCCACAGCACAGCCCTGGCTGGGAGGTACAGCTGTGGTGTTTGCCACCAGCCTCAGGGAACACCAAGGAGATGCCCATGGATCTTCATCCCACTGGATCGTTGGGTCCGTACACCTGTCAGCATGGGCAGCTGAAGGTACCCAAAGGCTGTTTGCAGTGCCCATTGCTCACCAAAGTCCCTGCTCAGTTTTATCAGCTGTCCTTCAGCGTGGGACAAAAGCACTTTGAAACTTGTGGTGCCAAAAGCAAGTGTTTTGTATGTCAAACTTCATCCAGAGGATGATATTTAATTTCCTCCACAGGGGGTAATGTAATTGGGGTGCTAAACAGCTCCAGGGTGCTGGGAGAGAGACAAATATGACAGGGATGACACATCCATGTGTTTCTGTGCAAGATACTTCAGGTGACTGAGGAATGAGCTCTGCTCCCCACCTAACCCCAGGGTGATGCACCAACCCCCTGAGCCCTGCACAGGGAGCTGGGGCTGAGCTCACGGGGCAGAGCACAAAGCTGGATCCCTCTGTGGTGGCATCACACAAGTGTCACCTTCCCTGTCCCTGTAACCTCATAATGCTGGCAGGGAAGCTTCAGGGAGGTCTCCGCGTGGGGGACCTGCTGGTGGCTCCTCTGGTGCTGTGTGGATGGAGAATGGATCATGGTAGACACCATAATTTCTTGGCTCAGCACAGAGACTGCTGAGCTTTCAACTTCTCCAGATGGTTTCACAAAACAGTAACTACAAGATGTGCAGGGGTGACTCTGCTGGTCTAGCTCCAAGTCCAAGGATTTTAGAATTTATAATTAAATTTGTCTCTGTAAAAATAAAGCAAAAACAAGCCAACAGAAATAACCCGAGTCCATCCTTGTTTCCAGTGAGAGGTCGGTGAAGTGTTAAAGGTTCAACAGCAGTGGATGAGCTGGTGAGCACTTGCTAGAGAAGACTTTCCTCTCAGATTGAAAGTGAAGAATGTGGTCTAATAGCATAAAAAATAGAGGGCTGATAAAGGGATTTGGCTGTACAGCATCTGTTAAAACAAGTATTTAATTGGGTATTTGTTTTACTGGCAGCATACTGGGCTTCAAAACATGCACTTACCCTGAGGCATTTGAGTGTGGAAAAGACATGAGGCTGTGAAATGCTAAGCCAGGAGATACATGGGGAGTTATTTGGGTGGCAGAGACAGAGTTTGAGGAGCCAGGAAACAAGAAAACCATCTTATTATTTCACACACGTTATAGCAAAGCACAGTGCTTGGAGCCACAGTGGGGCTTGTGGTGCTGGGTACCATCTACAGGCAGGTGATGGCTCAGGGCAGCGAAAGTGTCGGGTCTGCAAACGTGCCGTGGAGCAGAGAGAGCTTTCAGCACGTGGGGGTTGGGAAATTCATATGGATGAAGCATTATTAGAGTCTGCACAGACTTTTCTAGATACCCCAATCTGACAGAAACCTGGAGCTAAAGTCTTGGTGTGAATTGCTTGTGAGCTCTGCTGCCACAGCAAACCCCTGACAATGGGAAACCACAGTCTGGGAATCTTTTGCAGAGAAGGGATCTCAGCTGACACTATGGAAATAAAATGTTAGTGATATTTTGTGGGCTGAACATTGGCTCTGAAGAGTGGTGAAGTGAAGGAAAGCTTCTTGCTTACCTGACTGCTCTTGAGCTTACAAACCTACAGCCACTGCTTGTGAGACAAAACTGAAGCAATATGTGTAATTTTGGGTGTAGTCAGCAGTAAATAAGTACATATGTCATCAAGAGTTGGTGCAATGAAGTGAATTTGTGCAGTGATCAGCCCAGACTTAGCAAGTGAGCCTAAGCACTGGAGACACTGCCAGTGCCAATGATTAATTAAAGTCTGCATCCAGCAAAACCCAGGACATCACAGCAGAGCTGGCTGGCCCTGCCATGTCTCAGGCAGTGACAGAAACATTTGCATGACCATGTAACTACAAGAGGCACTACAAGTGTGAAGTGCTTGTGCAGGGACACCTTCCACTAATTCTTTTTATGTTGATTTAATAGATGGAGAGGACACATCCTTGATAGCATAAGTGCCTGGCAGTGATTTGCTTCATGGCTGAGCATCCTGGTAGGTCTTGCACTGCAAGGGAGGAGGAGAACCCATTTCAGGAGGGAGAGTTGGCAAAGGGAAGTCTCTCCTTCTAGAAGGGCAGCAGGGTGTGATGGAGCCTGGCTGGGGCACTGGAGACTGATGTTCACATGCCACAGGGTCGCTGGGTGATCCACCAGCAAATTAATTCATCAGCCTTGATTTTCCCTTTCTCTGAGAGCAATTGGCTCTGCTGTCACACTCGTGTCCTGCTGCCAGGCCAGTCACTGTTGCAGGGGATTTTTCCTAAGTGGAAGTGCAGTGTTGGAAGACAAAAAGGTTTTTCTCTGCAGTTTGTTTCTTCCACTATGATACACTGAAGTGTCCAAAGAACAAATTGAGCACAGATGAATTTTATTTTTTCCTAAAGCTCATAACCAGCTCATCACAGGAGTGTGAGGTGCAGAAAGCAGCACCTTCAGTCCCACACCTTCAGAAACCACTTCCTCCTTTGGAAGGAGCTGAAGAAATAGATGAGACCTGGGCACAGCAGAGCCCACAATAATTTCTCCAAGTTCCTTTGCCCATCTGGCTCCACTCTGCAGATCATTTAGTGTGAAGAAAGCAATTTTTTTTTACCTTTGATACTGAGAGCAGGGAGAAGGGTAATTGGAGCCTGGAAGGCACAGTAGCTATCAAGCAATCTCAGCCCTCACAGGTCTCTGATGTGCTGTAAAACTCAAAGGGGACCTACAATTACTACCCATTACTTGCCCTGGATGGTGATTTATCTTGTAACCACATGAAAGCAAAATCTCTCTGATCTGGGTACCTTTTTCCCCTCCCTGTAGCTGATCAAGATGTATCATATTTCAGATTACAGGGACTTTCTTTTCAAATGCTGCAAGGAAAACCCATGGATTATTCTGTCCTTTAAAATAATATCCCTGATGAGAAGGGAGTTGTTGCCATGCTGGTGTCCTGAGAAATTGGCTGCTGAAGTGGATACCTGGAGTGCCTCATAAGGGACCACAAAGCAAATGGTTTAATGGATCTTTTTTAAACTCCCTTTGAGGGGGAATGATGCTTGATTAGCTGAGGAGTGACCTGGGATGCAGGAAATGAGGCATCAGTTTGTCATGTTGCTGCAGATGCAACAGGAAAGTGAGTTAAATGCAGGACAGCAGATGTGGTGGCCGAGGTGGTGGCTTGTTGGCACTAAAGCCCTGGGAGCTGCCACCTTGCAGGGTGGCAGGACAGCAGGCAGCATCCTCGTGCTGAATGGGCTTCCTTGGAGATTCAGCAGGAGCTGTTCAGGGCACAGGGGAGGAGGCTGCCCTGGGGCATAATGCCTTTGGGATGCCAGGGTGTGGGAGCTGTCCCACCAGGTGAGAACCCTTCCCCACCCAAACCTGCTCCATGTACAGCCCAGGGTGTGCTCTGAACAACAACTGACCATTCAAAGTGAGATCTGGGGAGCCCTGATGGATGAAATGAGCCAAACAGGGAGCTTCTGCCTTAGCCTGGGATCAGTTTTATTTTGGCTCAGGTGACTCCTGGAGAACTGGCCCCTGAATTGCTGCTTGGTAACAGGCAGCAGTCTCTACTGCATGTCATCTCCGAGCTGCACCAGCATTAAACCTCTGCAAATAGCCGAGATGTTCTAAACTTGGCATTTTCCCTTCTTTTCATGAAATATAATAGCACATCAGAGGTGTGGGCTGCATGAGAAGCCCTCCTGGCAAGTGGCAGTGCCACTGCCGGGGAGGATCGTGCTTGTGAGGTCTCTTTGTCTGCCGCTCCCCTCCAACTCCTCTCTATTAACAGGTGCCTTTCAAGGGAAAAGGAGAGGCTGCACATAACCCAAACTCCCACTGCTTCAAGGCAAATGAGGCCCCTTTCTTTGTTCAGCAGCACGTTGACAGTGCAAGTCACAGACAGGGAAGGCAGAGCAGATCTGCCTCTCACTTCTCCTCCTGGCTCATCCAGCATCCCACGCTCTGCTGCAGATGCGGCTGGTTTGGGATCCACCACGGACTCGGGGCAGTGGGGAGGTGGTGGCGTGGTGGGCTCCCTTCATGAAACAGCTTTGGGTGGTGACATGGTACCCTAGAATCATGGAGTGGTTTGGGTTGGATGGGACCTTAAAGATCACCCGGTGCCACCCCCCTGCCATGGGCAGGGACACCTTCCACTAGACCAGGCTGCTCCAAACCCCATCTAACTTTGCCTTGAACACTTCAGGGGTGAGGCAGCCACAGCTTCTCTGGGCAACACAGTGATGTCTGTCCTAGAGAGGTGCTTGACACGATCTGTGGAATGTACATAAGGGAAAAGACCCCAGGAAGAAATAAGAGGGTTGGGCCAGTCTGGGGTTTGTGTGTTATCCCAGGGTAGCTTCAGCCATGGACATGGAGATGTTGGATGTCACTGAGGCCTGGAGTGCTGGATCTGGGCACAGAAGACACTCTGATTCTGACCACAGCTCAGGAAATGCTGCTGAGGAGCTGGGAGCAGCTTGTCTGGGTGAGCAATGCTCTGCTGCTCTCCTGGAGAAGCTCTCCTTTGGGGAGGGGACACTGCAGCATGATGTCACCAAGTGCTGTCATGGCCACAGAGCCTGTTCACACTGTCCTTGCAGCCCACCTGTCCATTTGTAGCAGCTCTTGGTGAGGCTGGAGCCTGAATCATTATTTTAATAGTCTATTTAAAAGCATAGAGTACTTAAATAATGGCTGCAAGTGCAATAATCTGCTGGATACAAACAGAAAGAGGCACATAAGTGCCCAGAAAGGACAGGATGTCCACCAGGAGCTATAGATCAAATGCTGCTGTGACCTGCTCTGCTCTGACAGCTGAACACATTTCCCTGAGAGCATGCATATTATTTTTTAAAAACAGATATGGTTGTGCCTGCTCTGAAGGCAACAGGATTGTTCTGCTGCTCTTAAAGACCTGCTGAGTGTGAGGAGAGTCACCACAAACTCTGAGCAGCAGCACAGGCTTTCTGTGAGGAGAGTAAGTAGCAAAGTTTCATGACTTTATTTAGCTGTCTCCCTGAAACACCTTTGCACAGAAGAGGATTCACACAGCTTTCCATAACTCTCAGGGAATTTTTGGGCAGCCTCTAGAGGATTCAAGGGAGAAATATTGAAGGCAGTGATGGTTGACCTATGAAAGGGCTTTCTGGCTTATGTGCCATAAGTAGTAACCACATGTTTGAATGAGAAACTTTCCCCCTTCCTTTTAATTTTCTTTGTACTACAGGAGTGAGTATTTTGTCCCAGGGAACATCTTTGTGCCCACCACTGCAGTGGCCATCTTGGGATCAAGAAAGGTCTGGAAATGCTTCAATGCCCTTTGGTCCAGGATTTAGATCACAGAATCATAGAATGGTTTGGTTTGGAAAGGATATTTTAAAGAGCATCCAGTTCCACCCCCTGCCATGGCCAGGGACACCTTCCACTATCCCAGGTTGCTCCAAGCCCCATCTAACTTGGCCTTGAACACTTCAGGGGCAAGGCAGCCACAGCTTCTCTGCCCAACCTGTTCCAGGGCCTCACCACCCTTCCAGCCAAGAATTCCTTCCCAATATCCCATCCAACCCTGCCCTCTGGCAGTGTGAAGCCATTTCTCTTGTCCTGTCACTCCAGGCCCTTGTCCAAAGTTCCTCCCCAGCTCTCTTGGAGCCCATTTAGGCACTGGAAGGGGCTCTAAGGTCTCCCTGGAGCCTTCTCCAGGCTGAACACACCCAGCTCTCCCAATCTATCTCCAGAGCAGAGGGGCTCCAGCCTTGGAGCATCTTTGTCATCTTCATATTATCTGCACAGCTTCCAGGATCTGGTTTCTCCCAGGAATGGAGGAGCATCTCCAACAGTGCCAGCTAACAAGTGTCTGTTGGAGCACCCCAAATGGAGGCACTGGACTCTCCACTGCTGTGCATCTGGATTAGGGAATTATCTGGGTAAGAAATAAGCCATCAGCCATCCTGAAAGAACTGATGTTGTAGATTTTCTGCTTAATCTATTCAGTGCTTGGATTGAGCATTGATGGTGATGGCAGGAGCAAAGGGGGTTAAGAAAAGGAAAACAGGGTTTGGTTCTGCTAAAGGAAGCAAGTTCATGGCACCTTGGTCAGTATAAATGGAGAGACAAAAGGTGAAGGGTCCACTCAAGCACTTGGAGTGATTCAATAGGACAATTCAGATGAATTAGGGCTGCTCTGGCCTGTCCTGGAGGAGGCTCTTCATAACCTGAGCTGATGCTGTGCCCTGAGGGTTGTAAAACATAGTTGTTATTCAAGCTCTGTGCCTTTCCTACCGCCCTCACCACTGGTCTGTGCCACATTCCTGCTGCAGGGAGGACTTGCCGGAGGGTCACCTACAGCAGCTCAGCTCACTGTGTGCCCTGGTTTGGGGCAGGAGCAGCCCCTGATCCCAGAGAACTGAGCCAACCTGTGTGTTTTCCAAATGCTCAGGGCATGGAGACTGGAAACATTTGTTTTTTCTCCCTAGAGAAGCAACGGGTGCAAGCTTTCCCCCTGAATGAAACTTTGGAATACTGAGCTTCATGGTTGGGACAATTTTCTTTATTTCTCTGGGTGATTGCAGAATAAGGAGAGGTGTGTCTTTGATCCGTGTTTCCACAGGGAACTCGACGCTGGGATCAAACCCTGCCAAGCGAACGCTCCCAGCGCAGCTCCTCAGCCCCTCATCACACAGGTGGCCCAGGTTCCCTTCCCTGCCGGGTCATTCCCAGCTCCTCGCTGGGATTGCCTCGGTCATTCCCAGCTCCTCCCTGGGATTGCCTCGGGTGGAGCCTGTCGGGGTTTAAAACGCTCCCTCCCGGGAATTTCGCTGTAGTACTTTCCCGGATTTGCGAATGGAGATGGGCATGGAAAGAAGTCCAAACCTTCTCTCCCGGAGCAGAGCAGGGCTGAGTGTACACTGGGGGCTCGTCAGAGCCTCACCAGCCCCTGGGCACGGGGAGGAGGAGCTGGGAAGCTGCCAGGGAAGTGGCAGTGCTGCCCTCGGCACTCTTCTCATCCCACATACATCCTCTTGCTTTCTGCAGGTTTTCAGGGCCCGGGTCATAATAACGAGTCTCCTCACCCTTGAATGAATTCCTGGGAATTGCAATTTCTCCATGTCTCTTTGGGGCAAAGGAACCAGCACAGCCCAGGGCTCCACACCCCAGGAAGGCTCTGGAAGTAGGAGGTGATCTTAGAAATGGGGACCACTCCGTATCTTTTGGAACCATAGCTTGAGAATTCCTCTTAAAGACACTTCTGACTCCCTGGGGTGACGTGAGCTTGAAGAGAAAGAAGAGAGGATTATATTTTCCAGGGGAACTTATGGAAAAATTCAGTTTAGCTGGGGCTGTGAGTGGCTGGGCTGGCAGGAACACCAGAGTACTCGGGTATCAGAGCTGTGCTCAGTGCTCAGCTTCACTCAGGATGAGGGAAACGATCCCTGGCTGTGAGGGCAGTTAAAGTAGCTGAACTGTATTTTGAGGTGGCTCTCCGGGTTGGAGTTCAGGAACCTCCTTCCAAGGCTGAGACAGGAGAGTTCTCCTGTCGCTGGGATGAAGAAGGGAATCTGTGGAGAATGACAAGTCACTGAGTGAATGTGGTGTAATTTCAAATCACCACTGTGGAGCCTAAACTTGATTATCATCATAAGACACAGCAGGCAGCAATTTTTTCACACAGGATTGGTTTCTACAAGCTGCAATCATAATATGGTTGGTTTTTCCTTTAGAATGATTCTCTTCTGCTGGGATTTGGCCATAAAAACTTCCTGGGGTTTGTGGCATTGCTGCTCATTACTTTAGATCAGGTAAAAGGAGAGGTGGCTGCAGCACTACCAACACATTTCCATTAAGCAACCTTAGGTGTCCAGTCAGTTCATAATTGGAAGTAATGTCATAATCCACATTTTATAGATGGAGAAACTGAGTTGCATTTTGGTTAAAACCTTTGGTAGAGGTGGAAATAGTCTGATGGGTTTGCTCCAACACTGCAACAGTTACTGTGTGTGCAAGGATCAAGAATACTCAAAGATGTAATGAAATAACTACTGTGAAGAAGTATTTCTCACTGAAATTCAAGAAGCCATAGCAGTAAAAGCCAATCAAAGATCGGCTTTATTCATATTGTAACTGGAACAGACATAAAATTACCAACAGGTTCTTAGAAATGCTGTCCATGGGTGGTTGCACGCTGTGATGATTGATGGCTTGAATACTTAATACTCTCTTTGGGTTTACTATAAGCTGCTCACACTTATTATAGATCTACTATATTTAATTTTGTTACCAAGCTAATTGTATTTTCCCTAAGAGCTCCAGCAGCCTGCTGTGTATTTCTGTGTCTTTGCCAATGAGCTGCTCCACTTATTGGCTAATAAGTGACTGTAGGAATTTCCTTTATAAATGCAGTCCCCTTAAATGTCCCTGATAACGTGGTCTGCATTAAGTATTCTCCTGGCTTCTCTTTCAGTTTGCCTTACTCTGAGCACAGCAATATTTTGAGCTACTTAAAGGTTTAGTGCCCCTTTGTCATATTTACTATCAGTATCTGAACTGCAAATAGAAAAATGACTAGTTTGTAAAAGCCACTGTAATTGCTCCCAAATCTCCCTCAGTGCAAGTGAATCTTGAAACAAAGGCTTAGAAAGATTGGCTTTGTCAAACTGTGCAGTGTAGCTGAGGAATAATAGGGAACTAGCCTGGGAAGCAAGGAAAAATAGCCCTTCAGTACCTAAAGGGGCTCCAAGGGAGCTGGAGAGGGATGTTGGATAAGGGTCTGGAGAGACAGGACAAGGGAGAATGGCTTCAAACTGAAAAAGGGCAGAGTTAGATCAGATTTTAGGAAGAAATTCTTGACTGGATACTTTAACTCTGCAGAGAGTTTCTGTGGTGGAATTCATTTGGCAGAGTCACTGTTGGAGAAGTAAGAGGAGCAGTGATCTGGTGCTGGCTTCCTCTTATGGAATTACTCCTCCCTTCTCCCAGAAGAAGTAGTTGTTATTTTTATGTCTATTGAGAAACAATTTCTAGATAAAATGTATTAGAACAGATCAGAAACACACCAAAGTTGAAGTCCTGTAAAAATTTACAGGTTTGTACAGACGATCTCCAGGTGAAAAGACTGGCCAAGGGTTGTACCAGTGTCCTGGTGGTCGAGATGCTCCACTCTGGCCATCGGAGATGGGAGTGCAAGTTCCCACACCACACTGGGGAGATGATTTCTCTGTCCAAGCCCAGTTAACTACCCTGGTGCCTGCTCCTGCTATGGAGTTTGTTCTCTGGGCTAATCCCAGGCAGGGAAGGGTCATGTCCTAATACCCTCCATGGATTGTGGTTTATTTTGACCAGACCAGTTGCTCAATCAGTTGAAACATGACTTGTTAGAGGGTTTTATTATCCCAAAAGTTTTGGAGGACTTTTGGCCACAGGAGAACAAGTCTGATGAGAAGCATCTGAAGGAGCTGGGTGTGTTTAGCACAGAGAAAAAGAGGCTCAGGAGAAACCTAATCATTTTCTACAACCAGCTGAAAGGAAGTTGTAGCCAGGAAGGGGCTGGTTTATTCTCCCAGGGAACAAGCAATAAGACCAGAGGATGTGGCCTCAAGTTGCACCAGGCCGGATTTAAATTGGATTTTTAGAAAAATTCCTTCACTACAAGGGTATCAAGCTTGGGACAGACTGCCCAGGGAAATGACAGAGTCACCATCCTTGGAGGGATTTAAAAGGTGTGTAGCTGCGGCATTTGGGGACATGGTTTATTGGTGGAGTCAG
>JAOXXN010000065.1:60503649-60516176 GCA_026770055.1 Myrmophylax atrothorax
TTCCAAGGCCTGAGCACTCTCTCTGCAAAGAATTTCTTTCTGATCTCCAACTTCAATTTGCCCTGGCAGAGCCTGAGTCAGTGCCCCCTTGTCCTATTGCTGAGTGCCCAGGAGATGCTTTTGGCATCATAGTCCCTGCTTTTCCTGTGATGGGGTCACCTTGGAAAGGAGTTCTTCCGGCAGGGTTCATTACCTGCATGGCCATGTGATTCACCAGGATCATTTGATGGTGACTAATATCTGGTTAATGTCCATCAGAGTCAAGCTGCTCAGTGCAGAATTGCACAGCGTGGAAATCTGCCTTCCTTCTGTCACTGCCTTTCAACAACAAGCTAATGCCACTTCATACATACTGGTAACACTTAATTGGTGCTCTGAACTGAGAGGAAATGGGTAAAAATGGATACAAATGCATCTTGGCTCTGATTCAGCTGGTCCTGCACTTCCTCTGGGCCTGAAGAGGAATATTAGAAAGGGACAGTGTGTGGAAAGCCTCGTTGAGAGAGTGCCAGTGAAAATACAGTGTTTTAATGTGGCAGTGGTCAGGCAGTCTGACAGCTCTGTGCTGCAAAAAGCAGGATGCTTAGCACATTCCCCTTCAAATAAGGGTGTTTGGGGGCATCTTTGATTCTTTTCCCTCTGAATTTGTTCCTAGCCCTTAAAATATTATTTTTTTAAATTGCTCTTTTCTTTGTAATAATGAATAATTTAGGCCCATGAAATGTAAGCAACACTGTTCTTCCCAAACTGGCTTCAAATGCACTTTGAAACCTCAAACCTGGCGGCTTCATCAGGTGCACAATTACAGCAGTTTGTCACTGCAGGCTCTCCCTGCCTTCCTGCAAGTACATCCCGATCCAGTGCCTGCCCTTTGGCACTGCCTGGGCATATTGATCCATGACCTTGTGTCCTGGAAAGCTCCCTGTGCCAGCAGGAGGCGTGAAAAATAGGAGGCTGCAGCTGGAGTCGTGGGAGCTGCGGGTTTCCAGGGAATCTGTGGTGCAGGTGGGGAGTGCTTGTGCTTGGAGAGGACGTGTCCAGGTGCCAAGGGTGGCCGGGAGGGTTCCAGGTGCAAGTTCCAGCGGTGCTTTAGTGACACAAGAGGGAGCTGTGGACTCTGCTGAGATGCTGCAGGGTTCACCCGGGCGTGGAAACACGTGTGAATGGGCAGAAGGAATCTTGGAGTGCAGCAGGCTCTGGAAAGACAGGCCAGGCTTCTGCTGTGCTTGTACTTCCAGGGCTTCTTTGCTGCTCATTAACTCTTGAGTGATCTGGAGAGGAAGCTGGAAGGCAAAACACCTTCCTTAGGGAATATGGTAGAAAATAATAGATGGTTAATGCTTGGACTCGATGATCTTGGAGGTCTTTTCCAACCTAAACAACCTTATGCTCTAGAATTCTGTGATTCCATGTTCCTGAATCTGGTTCCATTGTGGAGATGTCAGTTAGATGTGTGGAATTACATTTGCTTCACTTATTCATACCTGCTCAGTCTAAATTACACCTGGCTGGAATTCCATGTCATAAATAGGCAATCCTTGAAATTTTGCATCAGGTGTGGCATTTTCACTACCTTTGTGTTCCAGAGGGAAGGATGGTCCTGGGGATGCAAAGGTTTGGGCACAGCAGCCCAAAGTTTCCCTCTCTACTCATGTGTGGGTTTCTGCTGTGGGCTGTGAGAGGGATGCTGCTCAGGCCTCGACCTGGAAATGAGACTTCAGGGGACTTTGGGATGTGAAACCCATGCAGGGATTCCTCCAAGCCCTTCCCTAGGTCTGTAAGCATCAGCTTCCTCGGCAAAGCTTCCTGGAGGCTTCACATCAGCTGCTGGGCAAGTCCAGGGCTATCACTAGTTGTTAGCACTCTGCAGATACCCAATTTCTGCCTTCCCTGGCTCAACCTCAGCTTCTGGAGAACAGCATTGCTCAAGTTATCGGATGGTTTGTATCTCTGAGCACCCTCAGCATCCCTTGACCATTGATCCATTCCCTGCCCCCAGTGTTCCATTGTGCTTCTTCTCAAATATCTGAGTGCATTTTTGCTCAAACAAAATTGGTGCTTTCCCTCCCCCCTCTCTTCTTTAAAGTTCTTTAAACACCTCTTGCATTTTTGTCCTCATTCTTGCCTTTCACCCCAGTTCCTGGGTGGATACTACGTGCTATACTCGATACAGTCTGAGCTATAAATAAGAGGCAGTTTGTTGGAAAGTAAAATTAGCAGGCCAGATTTTCAGTGCGCTTCTAAATCCGTGCCCAGCCACTTGGGAGTGTGCATGTCCTCGTTTTCCAAGGTGCTGAATCTTGTTGTTATCCTTGATTTCAATGGGGAGTTGTGATGCTCAGGACTCCTGAAAATCAGGTCACTTTTATATTTGGGTCCTGGGTGAAAGAGCCCGATCTGCACCACTGTGTTATCGGTGGAGAGACAAAGTCATGGAAAGGTCGGCAGCTTGTTCCAGGTCAGTCCCTTAGCAAGCAGCAGAAGGATTTTGGGAAGGGAGGCTCCTTGCATATAAAATGGGTAATATGAGATTCTCAATGAGTGGTCATAGACTCACTTACGTCCCTGCAGTGAAAGACTGCAAGTTCTTGAATCATCTGTCATTTCTTTTTGGCTTCTGTGGAATGTGGTTGTAGGCATTTGTCAAAAGCTGGAACTGTTTCCCTGATCTGAACTTTGCTGAAAGAGGATTGTCTGCAGATCCACTGCTGGTGGCTTGTGGCTGGAGGTAACAGAGGACTTTGTCTCTGTAATTATCCTGATGTGGTTGCCAACTCCATTCTGTTTCAGCCATTGGAAGTGTTGCTGTCGGTGGGAATACAAAAGGGATTCAGTCGAAAGACTGAGAGAGAATTTTGTTTTATAAGAAGATGAATTCTGGAATTTAGGCACGTGAAAAATGACAGGTTAGTCTTCAGATGGAATCAGATTGCCCAGCTGAGTGTGTGACACTGAGTTACCACACTGATGGGCACAACTGGAAACGCCCATGAAGGGGTTTCCTGGTGTTTGATTTTTGACAAGCAAATGACTGATAAAAATCAGGTCAGGGACAGTTTGGTTGTGCTCCTGAAAATGCACTCAGCTGGGGTGGTCCTTGCTCTTTGTGCTCTGGATGGGGCTTGGAGCAACCTGATTTAGTGGATGGCACCGCTGCCCACGGCAGGATGGCTGTAACTAGATGATCTTTAAGGGGTCCCTTCCAACCCAGACCATTCTGTAATCCTATGGGCATTACCCCTGTGATTAAGCTAGTTGAAACCACAGTTTCCAGACAGAATTCCACCAGTGCAAAGGGCAATACTTCTGAGGTGCAGATTTTCATATGGATTGCTCTCTGTATGGAGGAGCTGGTCACCTACTGCAAACCAACCAAAATACAGCTTTTAATGCTGGGGAAAACAGCAGCTCTGTATTTTTCCTTCCTGGAGTGGAGACATCCACTGATGCCATCTGAACCATGCCTCCTGGCCTGGCTGGGGACACAAGGAGCCAGCATGTGCTTGTGCCATGCTCTGACTCCCCTGTGGCCAGAGCAGCTGCCACGTGTTAAGGCTGAGACAGGTTGGGTTGGTGCTGGGAGCTCTGCCCGCTGCTGGGCAGCCTGGTTTGGATCCGAGCTGTGCCCTCACCTGCACACTTCCAAGGCTTCTGAGCCAGGCAGGCATTGGGAAATGGGCAGGGAAACAAGGAGCCTTTTCTAGTTTAGGAATTTCTATAAGCACAGTAGGAAGATCATAAAGGAGTGGACCCCGGGACTGCTTTACCTGTGTCATGGTGGCTCGTGATGGATTTGTTCTGCTGGAATCTCCTTAGGGTTCTCCTTGCTTCGGGATAAGTTGGAAAAACATGGGCTCTGCAAGTGGGAGAAATGGCCATATCTTACCAGAGCACTGACATAATTTTTGTCTTTCAATTTGCTTTGTGCTTTATAAAAAAACCCCAGGTGTTGATTGCCTGCGAGCTGGAGCCACGGAGGGAAGGAATGACAAAAGAAGGGCTGGTTTGATAGATGCTTGTTGACACTGCAAAGAGAAATAGTTGCTTTACTTGCCATCATGAAAAATAGTTTGGGGCTTTTGACTGTGTTTTTGGCAGCTTTTCTTAGCAGAGCTTTTGTAATTAAATTGTGCCCCTGGTTAGGAAGGCACAGGTAGAGGATGATGAAAAGCCGCAGAGGATGTGGCTGCTGGAGTTCAGCGTTCTCAGCTGTGTAACCCAGGGCTCTGCTCTGCCAAACCCACACAGACACACAGCATCAAGCAGAAAGAGGTTTGCATGCAGGGCATCCAAAACAGCTTTTCACTGTTAGCTCAAGAGCCTTCTCCTTCTCCCTCCAGAGCCTCCTGTGTGCTCCTACGCCAAGAGGAGGACTTGGCATCCTCCTCCACTGCTCGGAGCTCTGCTGGAGGAAGAGCAGCTGCTTCACTCTACGTTTCCCATGCCCTCTCCCAACACAGCTTTCCCTCTTCAGCAAGAGTATTTACATAGCTACTTTAAGCAGGCAGGGATTACAGGAAATCCCATAAGTCAAATTCAGCTTTATTCTGAATATTTCATCCTCTGTTGCCAGCCACCTCCTGCTTTGGATTCTTTTGGGATCCTATGGTGGATCTGGTCAGGTGGGAACTGGGAGTTCCTAAGCCTGGAACTCAGTGTCTTGTGCTCCTCTGAAAGGAATGAGGACTAAGTTTCAAGATCAGTTTGCAAATATAAACCATGGGGCCAAGAGGCTGGTCTGTGCATGCTTAACTGCTTATTCCTGTCCTGGTTTTCAGCTCCTCTCTTACCCCAGCAAAACCATCACAGGGCCATTTGGGGACTAATCTCACACAGTTTAACCTGACCAAATGTAAGGTGCTGCACTTGGGCTGGAGCAATGCCCAGTATCAATCCAGTCTGGGGGATGAACGGATCGAGAGCAGCCCTATGGAGAAGGACTTGGGGGTGCTGGTGGATGAGACTGGACATGAGCTGGCACTGTGTGCTGGCAGCCCAAATGACATCCTGGGCTGCATCCCCAGCAGAGTGGGCAGCAGGTGAGGGAGAGGATTCTACTGCCCTATTCTACTGTGGGGAGGACCCACCTGGAGTGCTGCCTCCAGCTCTGGGATCCCAGGACAGGAAGGACAGGGAGCTGTTGGAGTGAAGCCAGAGGAAGCCACCAAGATGATTAGAGATGGAGCTTTCCTCCAGTGAGGAAAGGCTGAGAGAGCTGGGGTTGTTCAGCCTTCTTTTTATTGCTTTTGGCATTCTGGAGAGTTGTATTAAACACCCTGAATCCCACAATGGAAAGGGCAGGGCACCGGGGAATATGTCTAAAAGAGAAAGGAGAGATAAAAGAACAAGTGGAATGAAACCCTCTGCAACCTCCTTTTGAAGTGATTAGGAGGGTTAATACTGAGTCACTTCTGTTACAAACCCCAGGAGATGATAGCTGGAGAAGCTCTCCTGGAATAGGGTTCCTTGGAGCAGGGAAAGCCATCCTGGGTGGTATATTGCAGAGTAAAACTGGTTCAGGACACCACCAGCTGTGGGACAATCCCCAAGGGAACAGCTGCTGTTCAAACAAGAGCACAGTGTGGGAGAGGTCAGGCAGCTCCACTTGGAACAGAGCTCGAGCAGCACAGGGCGATTTGGAGTTCCCCAGAGTAAATTCACTGGATATTTGCATCATTACAGCAGTTTTTGTGCCCAGTAAATACAGCTCTGAGTGTCTGGGTGAGACAGCAGTGCATGCCTGCAAGCTGGGGAGGTTTGGGTGAGCATGACACATGGAGATCTGTTTTTCCTTTTTTTTTTTCCTTTTTTTCTTCTTCAGACTCTTGAAGTTTTGGTGGAGAGAGTAAAAAAGGTTCTCAATCTGACTGAGCCCTCCCAGGAATCTCCTTTAGGACTAAGTTCTTGCAGGGAGAGGCCTACAGGCATTTTACGTGCATGAGAAACTAATGCAAAGTTTTCTTGCTGTCAAGACATACCTGTAAGAAGTAAAACAGTCTGTGCTCTGCCAGGGCCTCTGCTGTATTCCCATTATCCCTGAGTGCTGTTCCTGATGCCCCCATGGAGATGCCAGCAGAGCTGGTACTGCTGCATCTCAGGGGTGATCCCTTCCCCACTACCCAGCACACCTGAGGGAGAACACCCCACCTGGAAGTGGGATTTTTGTTCTTTCCTTGCTCCTGTCTGGATCTTTTCATTCCCTGCCCGAGGCTTGGGAGACTTGCCACCAAGCACCCAACTTTGCAGCCTTTTCAGAGAATCACAGAATGGTTTGGATTGGAAGGGACCCAAAAGTGTCCCATAGGCAGGGACACTTTCCCCTAGACCAAGTTGCTCAAAGGCCACATGGTCTTTTCCACTTTGATGATTCAACAGTTGTGTTCCTCTGTAATTAATCATGGTCCCTCTGTTCCCTGAACATCAGTTACTGCAAGGAGATTTGTTTGCGCACTGGAGCAGTGGGCAGGATGTGGTGCCTGTTCAGAAATGCTGGAAATCAACTGCTGTGTCCTGATTTGTTGCATGGCTGGGGCAGAGCAAGGCCAGGGAGACATCAGGGGGAAAAAAAAAGGTCTTTAAAACCCCCTATCTTTTCATTGACATGGATTACAGGCAATGAAAGATTTTGGAGAGGTGGGCAACAGCTCCTCGTGTACTTCACATGAATGTTGAGGTGTTAGAAATAAGCCTCTGATTGTGTGTTCCACTACTGAGCCTCTCAGGGAACGTGTACGAGACCTGCTCTGCCCACACCTGCCCATCCCTGCCCACCAGTGATCCATGCTGGCACACTGGGATTGTGAGCAGAGGGTCACCTTGAGCCTGGAGATGCCAACAGTTAGCAGGGGATGTAAAGGAACGCTTAGGTGCCAGGTTAATGGTTGAGAACTGAGTACTGACAGCAGGTTCCCTAACGAGGAGATGGGCTCTTCAGTAACTTAACAAAATCCTGCTGAGGGCTCTGATTTACCTCTGACAAGTTAAACCAGTGCCAGATCAATACTGTGCTGTGTGGCAGTAAATAGGCTTGATTTTAAGTATTGAATAAGAATTTATTTCAGATTCAAGGTGGCTTTTTTAAAGGAGAGAACTGGTCTGTCGAGTCTGAGGCTGGCTGATGGCCTGCAGTGGTCCAGATGTCAGCTCTTCCAAGCCTTGCTTGGGGAGCCAGTGAAAGCAGGGGTACATCACTTCCCTGGGAACTGGAAGGCAGCAGAGATCTCAGGGGTACCCCTGATGGGAGCAATTTCACGTTGAACCACCTTATTTTGATCACCAGCCAGTTCCCTCAGTGGCATGAGGACCTGAGGAGGATACTCATAAAAATACCTTCCATTTCCACCAGGTGAGGGGGGTTTGAGAGGGGCTGGGCCCAGGACATGTTGCTGTGGTTGTGTACCTGCTTCCCCAGCCCATGGTGGGGACGTGTGTGGGGAGGGTGAGCTGCCAGTGTATGAGGTTCACTGTTCATGGGGCTGCCAGTTCCTCTCTGGGAAAGAGATGCTTCGGGTAATCCCCAAACCACATTACTAAAATCATCATCCTAAATAAACATGAAGGAGATCTCTCTAGGAAGAGCCTGTTTCATTTTTACTGCTCATTTTCTGATGCATGTCACAGAGTCACAGAATAATCTGAATTATTTGTGTTGGTTGGGCCCTTGAAGACCATCCAGTCCCACCCCCTGCCATGGGCAGGGACACCTGCCACTGTCCCAGGTTGCTCCAAACCCCATCCAACCTGGCCTTGGACACTCCCAGGGATGGGGCAGCCACAGCTTCTCTGGGCAACCTGTGCCAGGGCCTGCCCTCCCTCACAGGGAAGAATTCCTTCCTGATACTTAATTTACTTTCTTTCAGTTTGTACCCATTACTCCTTGTCCTGTCACTCCAGTTCCTGATGCAAAGTCACTCTCCAGCTTCCTTGTAGACCCCTTTAGGCACTGGAAGTTTCTTTGAGGTCTCCACTCAACCTTCTCCTCTCCAGGCTGAACAGCCCCAGCTCTCTCAGCCTGTCTCCATAGGGGAGGTGCTCCAGCCCTCTTTTCATCTTCGTGGCCTCCTCTGGACTTGCTCCAACAGTTTTTGACTACTGTCCTTAAAAACAGACCCAGCATTCTGTTGCTTTTTAAGGCACAACTGCCCAAGTCATGTCATTGTTAACACTTACAGAGGCAAGAACTGGTTTTGTTTCTGGACTGGCTCAGAACCTGCCCCTGGGCCAGCTGGGTTTGACTCCTGCAGCCCCCCAGTGAAGCAGCCCCCTCTGCCAGTGCTGCTGCTCAGGCACTGGGCTTCAGGGCTGGCACAGCCTTCTGCAGCTCTCTGTGTTCTCGTGGAGAGCTCGAGGAGGAGAATGGGCTGTTTCTCTGCCAGCACTGATTAAAGCCGAGCAGTGTGGGGCAACCGCCTGCCAGACACCCAATCACAGCTGCTGCCCGTGCCACAGAGGGCCCAGCACAGCCCAGCCCGGCTCAGGGCACAGCTCAGGGCACAGCACAGGGCACAGCACAGAGCCCAGCACAGAGCCCAGCACAGGGCACAGCACAGAGCACAGCACAGAGCCCAGCACAGAGCCCAGCACAGGGCACAGCACAAGGCACAGCACAGGGCACAGCACAGAGCACAGCACAGAGCCCAGCACAGGGCACAGCACAGGGCACAGCACAGGGCACAGCACAGAGCACAGCACAGAGCACAGCACAGAGCCCAGCACAGAGGCCAGCACAGGGCACAGCACAGGGCACAGCACAGAGCCCAGCACAGGGCACACACCCTCTCACTGCGGGGGGGTCACAGCTCCTGGCTGAGCACTGGATGAACACGTTCTCCTCCAGCGGGAGCGACTGGCACAAGGGACTGTCAGCACTCAGAGCAGAATAAATGAGCACATTCAGATTGGAAAAGGACAGGGAAGCCTGTTAGGTCTTGAATATAGACATCATCATTTCTTGGTAGATACTATGTGAGTTTTAGCTGCTTCTCCTTAAGGAAGAAGCTGTCTCTGAGCCAGGGAGGAGCCCTGCTGTGCCCTCCCCTGCTGCACAGAGGGCAGCTGGCTTTTCCCAATTTATTGCTTCCTTATGGACCCTGCATTTCCTTGGCCAGGCCTCACTCACCATGATGTCACAGCTCAGGAGGTTGCTGCTGTGCTGGGTGAGGGCATTGGTCTGGTCCTGGACAGTGGTCCACTCTGGCCCCTGGAAGGGCAGGTCCATCAGCACACAGGGCAGCTGTGCCCTGCTTTCCTCCTTTCCTCAGAGGGGGAACAGGAGACAAACTTGGGCCCTGGAGCACAGTGTTGGACTGAGTCTGTAATGTCATTCATCTGCAAACCTGCAGGTGTCAGAGGATGCTGGGGGGGTCCAAGGCTGCAGGGACAGACACGATGGAAAGGTGTCCAAATCCACACATGTGGACACAGGATTAGAGCAGAAACCTCCTCATTTTCTGTCACATTCTGTGATCCTACAGGTGCTGGTGTGACAAGGGAAGGGGGAAATGACAGAAATGCAGGATGCAGACAGTGCCCACTGCCATGTGCATACACTGCTCATGGGACTCACTGCCCCCCAACAGCCCCACACCCGTCCCATGGAAGGCCTGGAGACATTTTGAGATGGGAGGAGTTCAGTACATTTCCTGCCACCACCACTACCAGCAGACAAAGCTATTTCCAAGCAGCAGAAGATCCTTCAGCAGGTCAAGCTCAGTTCCCCTCTCAGGTGGGGCTGGCTGGGGAGCAGGGGCTGTGGAGCCCAGGGATCATGAGGACAGAGCTGTCCCTCCCACCACCCCAAACACTACTGAGACAGCCCAAAATTTTGCTGGGCTCTAGGGCAGCAGACAAAAACAAGTTATGGTGAGCCTGGCCTTGCCTCACCCACAACAGGTAGGAGCAGAGCCAGCAAGGTACTGCAGTCCCCTCAGGTCCATCCCTGGGACAGCAGAGCTCTCTGCAGGGAGCACACAGCCTTTCCCAGAGAACAGGGGTGTGGAGGGGGCTGGAGGGGCTGTGGCTTGGGGCTGGTGTCTCTTGGCTGTTGTCCCAAGGCAATGGCACTGCAGCAGGGCTGTCCTTCCTTCTGTCCTCTCCTACCTGTTGTGGCTGCATCATGGCAACCCAGCAAGAGTGAGTCCCACTCCAAGGGCTCTGCACTTGGGCTCTGGCCATCCTGATGCACCCCAAGGCACCAGAGGGGCCCTGGTTTTAAACACAGCATAGAGACTGTCCCAGTGTCACCACTGTTGGGAAAGGGCCCTGGCTCCACTCAGTGTCAGCACTGATGGATGTGGCCAGGAGGAGCTGGGGGAGCAGGTCTGGCTGTTCATTTGACCATAACCCAGGATGGCCCACCCTTATCTCTCTGTTTGACCATGGAATCCCCAAAGTTTCCAGCCCTTTTCCCAGGCCTGGTAACAGTTCCCAGCTCCCACCACTGGCTCCCACCACTGGCTCCCACCGCCGGGTCGGCGCGTGTTTTACAGCTGCACGTTGTGTTTGTGCAGCCTCACAGGCTGAGCTGCACTTGTGTCTGCTCTGGAGGCACCACGAGCTGCCTGGGGGAGGCTGCTGAGCTCAGCACTATTAAATTTATTATATGGTCACTCTCATAAAACAAGCTCTAAACTCAGGTACCTCAATTCAGACTCTCTGTTTGTCAGACTGTTAAATCCAGGCAGAGATCAGGATCCTGCACCACACAACAGCACAGTCAGTCCTGCTGGGAATCCTGGAGTGGATGGAACCATCCCTCCACCCCTGCTGCTTAATGGCCTTCCTCAAAATCCTCATCATCATCACTCCTAGAAACTCTCCTAGGCTGGCACCAAGGTCCTCACACAGGAATAATCCTACAGGAATCATGGAGTTTCCAGGTGAAAGCAGCTGGAAACACCTGAGGTCTCAGGGAAGATGCTGCCAGCCCTGTGAATAAAGGCTTTTGCCATTAAATACCCTCATTTCAAGCTGATGGCTCTGCTGTTTGCGTGGTTTGAGTCTGAACCCTCCCATGTTGTGCCCCCTGACACACACAGCCCTTTGTCCCAGCCAGGGACATTCAGGAGTTCTCAGATCTCGTCTGATTTTGAATATATTTTAGCTTAAAGTATACTTGTTTTGGCTTTAATAACTTTGTCCAAAATTATTTAAGGACCTTCTGCTGTGCCTGCAACTTTCTCCAGGATCAGATGGCTCGTGCAGCTTGTCTGGGTTGTGATGGCACTCAGATATCTCTTGTCTATCCTCTTGGTTCGGGGTTATTTCACTGGTGTTATTACCAGCCTCTTTTGGCTCAGGTTTCCCTCAGCTTTGGGCAATTGCCTGACTTTCCCCTCTGCTGGAGAAATCCCAATGTACAGAGAGAGGTGGAAACAACCCTAAATAATCCCAGCACAGCTAACACACAGACCAGCAGGAGAGTGAAGAGAGTACCGACAGTAGGTATTGACTGGGAATGTATAAAATTAACCCTGAATGAACCCAAAACTGAAGGGGGATTGCTCCCACTCTGGTCCTCCAGGCAGCTCCCATGAGAACCTGATGGCTCACCAGGGTATCATGATGGAAGGGTGAGAATTAACACAGGGGAGAGAGGTGGGGATGTGACACTGGGGTTTCAGCCCCTCTGTTTTACTCTCTGTCCCCAAAGCAGCAGAGATGTCACTGCCAGGAGAGCAGCTCAGTGGGTGAGTTTGCAGTAGCCTTTCTCCCTGCCAGAGTTTAATCATGTTCATTTCCTTGCACCTAAAATTAGGAGCAAAATGGCCAAACCCCATCAGTTTGGAGAAAAAACCACCCACGCCCACCCAACCAGATGGGTCTGTTTTTAGTTTATAATTAAACCCCCTTGGATGGGAGGGAGAGCCTGCTTTCAACAGGGGAGGGAGCAGGAGATCCTCTCCAGGCTGTTTTCCAGCGAGAGGAGCCGCGTTGCTGCTGCAGGGGAGCAGCGTGACGAAGCCCTGGGCGCTGAGGGAAGGCAGAGGGATTTGCTGTCCTCCCGGCACGCTCTGTTATCCCGGCAGCTGGAATGGCCTCATCTGAAACATGTTTAGCTTTTTGGTTTCTGTCCTGAGGAGCATAAATCTCCGTGGCGATGGTGCCATCTGTCCCTGCGAGTACGTTGGGGGTGATGTGGCTGTGCCTGGCCCTCCCCGCGGGCATCGGGGCAGGAGGGGCAGCGCTGTCGCCAACCTGCGAGGGGACAGAGCTGGGCGGGCACGAAACATTCCCAGAGCAGGAATTTTCCCTGGATAGAATGAGAACACTCGCTGGTGCCCGGGGCCCGCTGGAAGGGCTGCCCTGCCCTTGGGGATGGGGCACAGCTGCCGTGGAGGGGCTGGCACAGCCCGCCATTTGTGCGGATGCTGCCTGGAAAACTCTGCCAGTGGGGATGGGGGAGAGCAGAGGAATGGAAGGGAACAGGGGAAAGCAAGGGAAGAGCGGGACATCCATCTAAAGGGAAAGACACACATTGTTCAACTGATGTAGTAACTCCATGTCAGATCTCTTGCTGTCTTCAAAAG
>JAOXXN010000065.1:60522296-60539042 GCA_026770055.1 Myrmophylax atrothorax
CAGACAGTGCTGAGGTCACCTCTGAGCCTCCTCTTCTCCAGGCTAAACACCCCCAGCTCCCTCAGCCTCTCCCCATAATACTTTGGGTTTGCTTTCTGGTTCATATTCTTAAGCCCAGAGACAGAGGTGGAGGAGCTGGACAAAACAGGGTCAAGGTGGGACTTCATTACACTCTGGCACCAACCTGTGATGTAGTTGAAGATGCCCCTGCTCATTGCAGGGCATTGTACTAGATGATCTTTGAAGGTCCCTTCCAACCCAAACCATTGTGTGGTAGAGGGTCTGCCCTCTGGTAGCCAAGAAATGCCTGTCTGTCAGTGATCTGAGTGTTCTGAACAGGTTTCTCATGGTGTGGGATCCAGCAGCAGAGCTGAGCTGTCAGCTGGTCAGCAGCAGCTCCTGGAGGGTCAGGGAGCTCCCTGCAGCACCACTGCACATCTTCAGATTGTCATCTTTGAGTGGATGTTTACCTAGTGCTGTTTATCTTACTGCTGGGACTTGCCTGCTTGGGAAGCTTAAAAATAGATCATAGTGTGTTTTTCTCTAACAAAAACAGGATGAGTATTAAAGAGTGAATTCCTGGGCTGATTTACTGAAAATAGCAACTCATGTTAACATGAACCAGAGTTCAGTATAAAAAACATGCAACTCCCAAGGGTATTACAATTTCTTCAGATTTAGTGGGTGTTTCTTGCAGTTATTGGGTGAGATTTTAGCAGGCAGTGAGTACTCCTTGGCATTTGCAGAATACCAGCAAATCTGGGTAAAGTTCAGTTTGTGCCTCAGTGAACAAAATGTATGAGACTGTAGCGTGCCTGCAATGTGGACATGCTCCAACAAATCAGACCTGCTTATTAGGGGGTCAGTTTGGGATCCAGTGCTGTTAAACATCTTCTTCAGTGATATGGACAGTGAAGTTCAACAAGACCAAGTGCAAGGTTCTGCACATGGGTCAGGGCAATCCCAGGCACAAACACAGCCTGGGGGGAGGATGGATTGAGAGAAGCTCTGAGGGGAAGGACTCAGGGTGATGGTGGTTGAGAAGCTCAACATGCCCCAGCCATGTGCACTCACAGCTCAGAAAGCCAAATGTGTCCTGGGCTGCACCAAAGGTGTGTGGGCAGCAGGACATAGTGATTCTCCCCTTGTGCTCTGCTCTGGCCAGAGCCCACTGCAGTGCTGTGTCCAGATCTGGGCACCCCAGAGCATAAGAAGGACATGGACCTGAAGGAGCGAGTCCAAAGGAGGCCACTAAGATGTTCCATAGGCTGGACCACCTCTGCTATGGACTCAGGCTGAGAGAGCTGGGGGTGGGCAGCCTGGAGAAGAGAAGGCTCCAGGGAGTCCTTAAGGCATTTTCCAGCATCTAAAGAGGCTTCAAGAAAGCTGGAGAGGTACTTTGGACAAGGGCAGGTAGTGACAGGACAAGGGGGAATGGCTTCCCACTGACAGAGGGCAGGATTAGATGGGATATTAGGAAGAAATTCTTGGCTGGGAGGGTGGGCAGGCCCTGGCACAGGTTGCCCAGAGAAGCTGTGGCTGCCCCATCCCTGGGAGTGTTCCAGGCTAGGTTGGATGGGGTTTGGAGCAACCTGGGCTAGTGAAAGGTCTCCCTTCCCATGGCAGGGGGCTTGGAACAAGATGGTTTTTAAGATCCCTTCCCACCCAAACCATTCTGGGACTCTCTGATTCTGTGACCCTCTAAGCTCATCGATACTCGGAGCTGGGGCAGCTCTGCTTCTCCTGGGGCTGTGTGAATCCAGTGTTCACCACCTGAGCACAGACTGGTGGGTGCTGGTTAGTTTCCATTGGGTGTTTGCCCTGTCTGTGTGGTGGAGTCCTGTCTTTGGTCACAGGGATGTGTGCAGAGACAGTTGTCACTCCTGCAGACAGCACAGAGAGAGAAGGTGTGCACAGGCCTGTCCACTCACATGGTGTGTGGGCACACACTGGAGGGGCTGAAGGGCTGTCACCTGCCTGGTAGGTGTTACTGGGATGCTTTGCAGAACACAGCTGAGACTCTTGGTTGCTGAGCAGGGGTATCCAACAGTTTTTAAGTCAGTGAGACAGAGTAAGGAGTTCAGAATTTGATTCTCTAAAATCCATACGACATGACTGGGCATGGCAGTTTGATGTACAGTAATTTCCCGGTGAGCCTTGGAAGTTGTTTTGGATTGAGTTTGTTGTTTGAATCAAGTAACATTTGCTGTATGTGCCTGAGTTTGCTGGAAGCAAGGCAAAAGTTCAAACTAAAGTCTTGACTGCTACACATAAAAATTCCTTTGGTGGGATGTCTGGTTTGATCTCAGTTGGCTGTTTGTCTCTTCTGCATCTGGCATCTAATTTGTATTCCAACAGGATAAAATGAACTTGATAATGGCCTTTTAGCTTGTCATCTTAAAACACATGCTCAGCCTGGAAGAGCCAATGAAAGGCATGTTTATGAGAGTCTTACGGTCTAGCGATTGGGAAGGGGCTGACCTGTCTGCTGCAGGGACATGCAAAGTGGGTTTCATATGGATCTTGTCACTAGTGCTGTTCAAAACAAACCAACCCTATAGCTTTGGGTCTGAGCACTGTTCCAAAATTGATTAAAATCAAAGGGAGTCCTTTCATGTCTTTACCACCAGGCATTCATGGTATGTTTTATTTGCCATTGGGAGCATCTGCCCTACCCAGGGTGTCTAAAAGCCAGATGACCAGAGGTGAGCAGGTCACCATCATAGCTGGGGGAAAGAAGAGGGTGCCTTCAGAGAGTTCCTGATAGGAGCTTATAATACACCTGTAAAAGAGATGAGGTGGTGAGTTGTTTTCTAAAGTTACCACTTTCCCCCCACTCACCCTGAAAAGATGGTGTAGCTGGTTCAGACTGAGGTCAGAGTCAAGTGAGATGAAACCCATTCAGTGTTGCATGTCTCTGTGCAGCTGTTTTCCTCCAGCTGTGATGATTTTGGTCTCCCTGAGGTCACAGCACACTTGTCATCTTCTCTGCTTCAGAAAAAAACCTGTGGTTACCTGGAGTTCAACTACAGCTTTGCTGTTGGTTGCAACTCCAGTGGAGGAAAACTAAGTAGCCTTTATTTTTGCAGTAGGTCCCTTAAATGTGAATGGATAACTCCTGCCAGCAGAGATGGTGCAAGCCAGGAGAGCAGAGTATGTTTTGACGGCATCAGCCCCTCTCAGCTGTGAGTGTGGAGGACTTGTTAGAGGATGTGATTCAACACTCTCCAGTTCTGACTCTGCTTCCAGCACTGCTTTGCTGCCTGGTTAGTGAGTCAGCAGACTTGCAGCTTCCCTGTGCCCTCATCTGGATTAATATTTACTGAGCCAGGGGACAGAGACTGCTGCAGGCAGTGTCTTCAAGGAGGATAAAGTTTGGTTTGGATGGTGGTGGGAAGAGAGCAGGATGTGGTTCAGAGACCTCCAGCTGCTGGGACTCTGGGCCACCATGAGCAATCTGTCCTGGGCCACACCTGTTCAGTGATTTTCTTTTACAGTAAAACTGGGGCAAGGGAGTGGATATGTCTGTCTGGAGAGCTTTGGTGAGTGGCCTTAACTAGGAGCAGATGTGGAGGTTGGGGGCCTGCAGCCTGGATGGTCATTTACACTGTACAGCTGCACTATAGTTTAGAGCTTTATAGTTTACACTGCTGTAATTCATGCTGCAGGTTTCCAGGACAAATAGGGACTCCTGGGGGAAAATAATGGGATTTGGAGATTGATTATAGAACCACTGAGGCTGGAAATGACCTGTGAGATCATCAGGTCCAACTGTTCCCCAGCACTGCCAAGGCCACCACTAACCATGTCCCCAAGTGCCACATCCATCTGTCTTTTAAATCCCTTCAGGGATGGGGACTCAATCATTGTCCTGGACAGCTTGACAAGCCTTTCAGTGAAGGAATTTTCCCTAATATCCAACCTAAACCTCCCCTGGCTCAACTTGAGATCATTTCCTCTTCTCCTGTTGTTTGTTACTTCAGAGACCAACCCTCATCTAGCTCCCCGCTCCTGTCAGGGAGCTGTAGGGAGTGAGAAGGTCACCCCTGGGTCTCCTTTTCCCCAGGCTGACCCCCTCAGCTCCCTCAGCTGCTCCTCATCACACCTGTGCTCCAGACCCTTGTGTTATGTGGAACATGGGATTGCATTGGGGTTGGTTCACTCTGGACTGTGGCTGACAGTGATCTGGGGCTCATGGAAATCATGAGCCAGAGTTCCAGGTGTCACAGAAACCATGAGCCAGAGTTCCAGGTGTCACAGTTTCCACTCCCTGAGGATAGGGAAATTTTAACCTGGTGAAGACTGAAAGCACAGAACTTGAAGCAAGCAACAACACAGAAAGAACTGTTTTAAGGTTGGGAAGTAGTTTAGTCTTCAGTTTTATGGGGAACACCCATATTTTCTTACTGTGGTGCCTGGCACGATCATCAGTGAATAAGATGGCACAGGAGTGCAGAATTTACATTTACTTGCAGTCTTGCAATAGTTAGTTGGAGGAACTATTTATTATGCCATCCTGGTAAATCAGTCATCACATTGCACTTGTGGATGGATTGGTGGCTGATGTACCTCAGGAGAAAGGGACAGAGCTTCCTCCTCTCTCTTCCTCTCCATATTGTTTTATTCTTTTCTTCAGCACGTTGAAGTGCAGATAGCACAGAGGAAGGATCAGAGGGCCCGTATGAGCAGCCTCTCATACAGAAATGCAATCAGCTATTCATAGTAGGAGCAGAAACAGATGGCCAGAGCTTGTGTAGCCAGAGAAAGTGATGCTTTTCAAGCTGCAAACTTTGATGGGAGCTCTAGGTACCAATCCCACATATTTTTAAGCAGCTTTGTATTTTCTTTGTTTCTCTTGTACCTGTACAAAGCAGAGACTCTGGGGTAGAGATTTGAAAGATTGCTTTGAGGAATTGAATATGGCTTCTGACTTACAGTGTTGAAACTATGGCTGATTCTCCTTTGAATAAAAAGATGCAGCAGCTCTCAGATGCAATCACGTTCTGCTGTTGATGCTGAAATTGTCTGGAAGAAACGTCTGGAATTGCTTGACATTGTCTCATGCGTTTCATCCCCACCGTTGTTAAGGTTCGTTAATGATTCCATTATAAGCTCCTATTTGCAGAAATGGCTTTCTAAAAGCAATCTCTGTGTTATATTATTATGTTGTTTATGTTATATAAATGCACAAGGACTAGACACGTATTAATAGAGAGCCTTGTGATTGTGGAGCCAGCAATTACTTGGCTGGTGATTACCCCATCACAAACTCTGCTGACTATCAGCACTTTGGATGGCAGGATAAAATTCCTTCTGCAAACTGGGAAGATAATTTCCTTTGGAATAGTGGTTGGTACACAGTGCTGGAAATCCTCTGCATGCAGATAAGCAGTAAAAGTCAGTTAGCTTTAGGCAATGCAGTGTGATGCTTTGGAATAGACTGTCATGGTGGAGAGCCTTATGAGTCACCAGGGATATAGTGAAGATCCTAAAGGAGAGCTCCAAACCTTCCATGAGAGGATGTGCTGAGTGAAAACCAGGTGGCTGTAACCATTTCTCTTCCCTGTGCCTCTTCCGTGGTGTGTCCCAGGTATGTGGCGCTGGGGCAGGATGGCCATGGGGGAAGGGGTGATGAGGTGCTTTCTCCTTCTCTTCCATGGGTTCACCACTGGCTGTTCCTTCCTGTGTCACTGCACCCCAGCAGAAGAGGGCAGGACTCGGTCTCCCAAAGAGGAATAAGAGAGCAGCATAAAAAGAATGTGCAGAACAAGATCAGGTGTTTAAGACAATGCCCTTTGCTGCTGGCTTGGTTATCCCAAGGACAAGGAATCCCTTCCTACCTCTCCTTCCTACAGCAGAGTCACAGGCTGCCTCTTCCATTAGGATGCCATAGGACAGTTCTCCACATGTGCCATCCTCTCCTATCCAAAGGATGATCGAGCTGGGACTCTTGCTTCCTCCCCTCTGCTTCTCTTTGTGTCCTGGCTCCTTACAGGTGAGGGAAGGGACTTGCCCACATACCCCACATGTTACTGTGTAAAGCATGCCAGATTCCAGCAGGGTGCTTTAGGAAGCCCAAGATGAGACATTCCAGATCAATGATTCTTCATCCTTTTCAGACCACTTTGGCCTTCCTCACAGCCGATGTCCTCTCCCTCCTTGCTGAGATAAAAGGGGATGGAGGACCAAGCCCCAGGCCAGGACTGCTCACTCTCAGTTGCTGTCAAAAGTACAGACCATAGATAAAAGATATATACTTGTGCCCCTTCAAAATTCAGCAGCTTTGCTACCAGAGTCTGGTAGAGCTGCAGTGCCTTCCTGACCTTTTCCATTTTATATCCCATGGTTCCTACAGCAAATATATTGAATATCAATGGTAAAGCTTCCTCCCTATGAATTCTTGGGTAGGACTTGACAGTAGATCCCTTGAGGAAGAGCTCTGAAGCCAGGGCTCTTCAGAGATGTTGATAACACCTCCTGGCAAAGACAGTTCCCAGCACGGTGCTGGTTACACCAGTGGATGGGATCTTCTAAGAGTTGCAGAAGTTGTGTGGGTTGGCACTGGTTTGCTCAGTGAAACTTCTCCATTGCTCCAAGTGAACAACTTCCAATAATATTAATAATTATATTAAGAGGGAAGTAGAAGAGAGAAGATGTTGAGGAAAGAGGGACAAAACATGTCTTGAGGGAAGTGAGGAAGAAATGTAAACCAGCCATAGCCTATATATATTTATCTCTTTATAGGGTGTTAGAAGTGCCTCCTGCAGTACCACTGCTTTGTTATCAGGCACAGAGCTGGGTGTCACCAGCTCTTTTGCCCAAGGCATTCCTGATTTAGCGGCTCTATCAGAGTTCCATTATTCAAAGTTTATTTAAACTAATTACTGTAATCATCCATATATTGTCACAGGGTAAGGAACCAGAAAATTGCGTTGCATAATTCCCTTGCAGTTGTCTGAGAGATCCCTGCCTGCCTTGCCAGCACAGCACAGGGGATTGATGTGAAATCCCTCTTTTCCTGCAAAGGGGCTTTCAAGTTTCCGAGGCGCCGTCGCTTAATATATTTATATTTTATCTGCCGCGCTCAACAATTGAATGAAGGAAAAGTGTTAACGGAGGTCAAGCATTGTTTGAACGTGTTGCAAATGGTTTCCCAGGGAAACAGCAAATCAGTACTCAAAGCCTCCTGCAGCATCTCCAGAACAACATCCAGCCACCAGCCCTCGCCCCGTGTTTGCCGTAGTACTCGGGACCGGCGGCGATGCAGCCCAAAGCCAGAGCGAGCGTGTGAGCAGGAGAGCAGCTCCAAAGGATGAAGAAACACTCGGCAAGAGTGGCACCGTTACCCTCTTACAATGTTTCTGAATTAAATTCGCCTGCGCCAGACGGTAAATGCTTTCTTTTCCCCCCCGTGTGTCTAATCCTAGGCAGGAGTTCACTTTGCCTGCTCCTGCTGCGTGCAGAGTAACGGGATTGTGTGTGCCTGTGTACGTGTGCTTTTAATTTTTAATTTATTCTCAGATAGCATTTTTAGCACTTTAATATCATCTGGGGTAGGTGCAGTTAAATGACTGTTGCCTGTGTTCAACTGCTGTGGGGTCGGTTTCTCGTGAAGGAACTGATGTTGAAACATGAACAACTGATAAAGTTGTACTTCAATTGTGATGGTTTTAAATTATGTGAAATTAGGTCCATATAATGTCATTGAGTTTTCTGGGATATTTTACTATTGTGCTCTAGATTTATTGTTCTTACTGTAAAGACAGAGGCACCAACTTTCTTGTGCCTGCTGTCCCTCAGCTCAAGATAGCAGTTGTCCCTTTAAACTGCTTTTCCCCCCTTGTTTTCAGAAGTGTCAGCTCTGAAGCAATTCCTTAATACAAAAGCCACAAGACAGAAACTGGGAATTCTTTTGTATGGTCTTGATTGGACATAACAGCCTCATTCCTTTAAGAGGTGCCTGCCAACTTCACATCACGCTCCAGAGTCACTGGAAATGTGGGGATGTTGTCCAGGTTGAGATCTGAGTGCGCTGAGAGTGAAACAGAGATAAAGCTCAGTGTGCTGAAAATGTATAGTGGGTGTATGTGCCATCTAAATCAAAGGTCGAAAGGAAAGTTTTTCTAAAAATATTCCTAATGTTCAGGTTCAGGTTTTCTGTTTAAAATGTCTGTGGAAAGCTCAGGCTTCACCTGCACTGTTTGGGTTTATGGTATGCAGTGTCAGATGTTTTAAAGATCCGTGTGGTACTTTCTGAAGTTGCTTGTTCTGCCAGAAATGAACTGTTTTCTCACCACCTACGTTGGTGAGAACTCTCAAGCTGTAAAATTGCAAGGTGTGTGCTGTCTCTGGTCTGAGCTTTGTTACACCAACCAGCAATGGAAATGTGATCCCTTTTTGTGAGTTAAATTCAGTGCTACATCCAGGAGCAAAACAAAGCAGGAGCCACGGTCCAGGGCTTGTCAGCAGAGCATGACTTCCAGTTCTTCCATCTACCTGGCTCAGGCTGGCTTAAATTGCAACCAGGGCTGGGTTTTGATAGACCAGGCAATACTTTGTGTCATTTTTCTTGGGAGTTGTACCTGTGATATTAAGAATTCTGCAGGCTTGGTATTTACCTGGTGTTCGTTTCTTGAGGGAAAACCACCTTAAGGACAGGTGAAGGAGCTGACTGCTTATTGCTGGCACTCCAGGTTTTAGGCTGTGTGATACCGTAATTCACACACTCCCCTGCTCTTTTAGGAGCAGTGTTATGGGCAGGTGAGCTGGCTCTGCTGGGGAAATGGGGTGATTTGCTGCTCTTTATTTCCTGAGGGCTCAGACCAGGCTCATGTCACGCCAGGTACTGAGTGCAGAGGATTAAAGAGTCTCCCTGCCCCACACACCTCACAAGCTGTGGTTGCCTTCAGCTTAACCAGTCCAGCTGCTCTCAGGTGCCTCTGTTAGACCAGCCTTAACCTTCTCTCGGTGCTGGGCAGGAGCAGCAGTGTCCAAAACTGCACTGCCTGGTTCCTCAGGGAGGGAAAATCCAGTCATCATAGGAAGGAAGGGCAATAGACTGGAAGTGACTACATGACAGCACTTGTCATGTCCAACAGGCTTGAAAATGGAAAGGTTCTTGCTGGGGATGAAGCTGGCCAGGCTGAATTAATACTGGACCCACACGTTAAATGTGTGTGCAGCCAGTTTTACAGATCAGCAAAGATTTTAGCAGGAATTCCTAGAGAATCCTAATGGGATAGGGCAGCCAGCTTCCCAAGCACTGCATCTGTCCCCCCTTTCCTTCCCAAGCATGAGGAGGGCACATGGAAGGGATTCCAGAGCACCCTGGGCTGTGTGGGCCTGTGTGCTGGGAGCAGGGAGCTTTTTGTGGGCAGCTTCCACACAGTGAGGTTTGTGGCTTCCTTGATACCTTCTGGTAGAACCACAGCAACTGCTGGCTCCTGGATAGTGGAATGGAATCCAGGCAAGACAACTCCCTCAGGAGTGAAGAGACACCCAGGTGCTTGCAGAGACATGGTCAGAAGTGCTGCTCATGTGGAAAGGAGCGGAGCAGAGGCAGCTGCCAAGAAGGGTTGGTGCGTGGGTGGTTCTGGAGGATGTGAGGTGTGTGCCAAACTGACACCACAGCCACCAAAGACTTCTGAGAACGTGCCTTCATCTCAGCCTGGTCAGCCCCCACTCGCCAGCAGCAGCTACAGCAAGGGGACTGTGTGTACCAGGTGGGGGTGGTATGGACACCTATCCCAAATATGCCATCATGGAAGGGCAGGGATCAGACCTGTGAGAGCTACTGCCTCAAGGGCAGTGGAGAAAACAGATGGAAGTATCTCCTGGGGTTGCAAAATGCAGCAATACAGTGATAAATACTTACTTTTGCCCCAGCTGCTTACTTGGAAAATGTTTCTTTAACCCACCCTTCCTCTAATGTGCCTTATTGGGCTCCAGGTCAGGCGAGGAGATTGAAACATGCTCAGTGATGTGTTGCCGTGGTCTGAGTCTGACACAGTCAGGTTTGGACTCACCTGCATCTCAATGCAAGCCTTGCTAAGTACTGAGAAAGTTGTCTGGAGCTTCCTGGAGTCAGCAGGAGAGCTGGACACCTCTGAGAGGTGATTCACCTCCCCAGATTGGTATGTGAGGGAGCAGGAATGAATCACTCCCCGGAGGGCACCTCTCAGCCAGGAGAGGCAATAGTTTGTGTAGGAAATAAATACAAGCAGTGTGTTGCTGAGCTGTCTGTCGGTGTGCTGCCTGCTTTTACTCACAGATCTGAGGAGCCCCGTGAACCAGCCTGGATTTATTGCAGTGTTTCTTCAAAGTACAAGTTATATTGTGGTTATTTATAATGAGATGCATATGAGTGATTTCTGGACTGTCCTTGTTTGAAACTCCTTTCACAACACCTTCATGTCAAAGCGTGGCTTTTATTGAAGCTACTCTTGATTTACGGCAGTGAAAATAGAAGTGAGAGTTTAACTCAGAATGTCTGTTTCTTTTTGGAAATGTCACTAAATTCTGGCAGTGACAGGGTTAATTTCAAAGGGGTTTATTATAGACTGATAACCTTTTGTTTTGGAGTAGTGTGTATAAATTGTGAAATGATTGGAGTCACATCTGATACAATTTATTATGAAGTTTGGAAGAGAGTTTTTCTTTAATGGAATGATGTGCAGCTTTGAATCAAATGATTCCTGTTTTATCTTGCTCAGTCAGTGCTGAGGAAGGGGGAAAATGGTCTGATTCCAGGCCAATGAATCGTGCAGTTGGCTGGAGTTGGTGTTGGGTCAAGTATATCTGGAGAAAACAGAGTCTTGTAGGTCTATTGCAGCAAAGAATATCCCTTTAAATGTGTGTCCAAGGGACTCACTCAGACTGAGGTGGTCTCATAGGGACTGTTTACATAAGCAAAAGCTTAAAATAAAGCCCTGGCTCTGGAGCTGCAATAAGGAGACAAAGGGTTGTAGGTCCCTGGGGTTGTTCCCTCAGATGTGTGTGTTGGGTTCACCTGAGTACAAACATCTGTCAGTGCAGCTCCCTCCTCCTCCTCACAGAGGAGTCTGGTGTGGAAGTACCCCTGCCATCCTCCCAGGAGCTGAGCTCAGGAGGGTCAGTTGCTATTTCCAGGAACTGTGTTGGGGATTGGATCTGTCTCTGAGATGTGGATTTGGTGGCCTGGGCTGTGGGTGGCTGGCTGGACACCGGGGTGCAGACACACTTGTGGGTGCCTCTGCCCTGCCCTCCTCCTCCTCTGCACCACCAGAGCAGCTTGGCCTGGGTTTCCCCAGCAGCCCTTGGCCAGATATTTGCTCCCTGTGATGTTCATGGTATGGAAGGGTCTTTTACAGCCTTTCACATGACTTTGTGAGTTGCAGAGAGAGTTTGTGTGCCTGGTCCTGCCCTTCCCAGGCTTCATCCCCAACACAGCGTCCAGGTGGGCAGGGAAGGACCAACAAACCATGCTTGGGAAAAGTTCAGTGCCGAGGGAGGAGGTGTCCATACCCTTCCAGGAGGTCAGTGTGTTCCAGGTACAGATTTGTCATGGCCAATTACAAGATTTCGACAGAGTGTTTGTTTTTCAAAGCAAATAAAGATGCCAGCAACATTCCCTGACAGGAGAATTCAGCCTGAAACATTCTTTTCCAAATGGATGTTGTGAATCTTTCTTTTTTTTATAGGTCAGTGTACATAATTTTGTGTAGGAGTTGTAGAAGTTTTGATTTGAACATATAAAAATCATTCTTCATTTGCAGTGCTTCCTGCTACATTCCTTCAAACTCTAAATATGTTGTCATGCCCAGTAACTTTAAAATATGTGTAGCCACTGTGTATCAAAATGCATATTCCAGCTGCCAGTTCCACCACTGATGTTCTCAAATAAGCTTCTTTCCCAGGACCTGTTCTGACACTCCCATGATGGTGCTGGTGTGTTATTTTGGGTGTCAGATCAATGGAATTCTTTGTCAATGCTTAAACAGAGGCAGTGATACTTTTGAGTTATGCTGGAATGAGAAAAAATATTTCCACGTCTTTAACTGCGCTGGAACAAATGTTTGAATGGGGATTTGGGTTTTTCTAATCACTGTTTTTATATGCTTTGAGGAAATGTCTTGATCCAGAGCAATACTAAGAGGAATCATTTACTTCAGAAAGAGAATTTGAGATGCCCTCCAGAGTGGCCTTTGCAGTCATATATCAGGGCTCCTGAAAAGGTTTGCAGGTTGCTTTCAAACAGTAGAGTCTTCATATGTTTCCTGCAAAGGTCTTTTTGCATTGTTCTTGTTGTTTTTTAATAGTTGCAGCTGTAGAACATAAAGAATGTTGCAGCCTGGATTCATTTTGTGCTGCTGCCCCAGGTCAGGAAGGGCTTTAGGACACATCATATTCACTAAATGGCACAAAAGGATCCTTCTCAGAGCAGGTTCCTTGGTAGAAGAAAGTGCAGCTGATGTGCAGAAAGATGCATTTGCAGACTGGCATTTATCAGGTTTGCATGAAGAGGCATCAAACTTAGAGCAGTTAATGTGGGAACTCCCATCTCAGAGAGCAGAGGGGGCATCTGGGGAAATGAGAACCAGCCACTGCATGAATAGGTGCCTTTGTGCAACTTATTTAGCAACTATTTCCCACTCCTCTTATCTGCAAAAGGTGAATAATCATATCTATCTGTACACCCATGTGACCTGGCTGTATTGTGTATAAATAGAAGCTCCTTGACTCCTCAGCATATGTGTGTCAAATCTCAGTATTATGTCATTAAGTCTCAGTATTTTGACAGGCTGAGGGAGCTGGGGTTGTTCAGCCTGGAGAAGAGAAGGCCCAGGGGAGACCTTAGAGAACCTTCCACTGCCTAAAGGGGGCTAATAAAAAAAAATACAAAAACTTTTTATATGGGCAGATAGGGCAAAGGGGAACCATTTTAAACTGGAAGAGATTTAGATTAGGTGTTAGGAAGAAATTCTTGGTTGGAGGGTGGGCAGGCCCTGGCACAGGTTGCCCAGAGAAGCTGTGGCTGCCCCATCCCTGGAAGTGTCCAAGACCAGACTGGACAGGGCTTGGAGCAACCTGGGCTGGTGAAAGGTGTCCCTGCTCATGGAAGAAGGATGAGATGATGTTTAAGATCCCTTCCAACCCGAACCATTCTGTCATTCTGTGATTCCATTATTACTGCTACTACTTCTAATGTCAGCATGGTGCTTTTGCAAGTTCCTTGTGTACAGATCTCACTGTCTTTCCATCCCAAGCACAGCCAGTGTGTACAAATGCTCCACTTTGTCTTGCTGGGGCCTTTCACAGTCCCTGAAGGTTATATCTGATGCTCTGACTGCAGGTTTCATCTAGCAGATCATAGCAGGCACTGAGACAGCAGCATAGTGTAGCTTCCATATTGGCAGTGGAGTCCAGAACCATCTCTGTGTGGCAATCAAAGCAGTTGGGAGCAAATACACACTGTGGGTGCCAGGACCACGTGGAATCCTGGGCTGTTTACACAACTCACATGGACCATACACAGATGGTCCTGCCCATTTCTAGTTGTTTTAATTTAATTTCAAGTTCCTTAAGTTGCCACATCTCACAGTGTTAGATCTAGATGCACTCAGCTTCTTCTCATTAGTTCTTTGCATTTCTTCTGCTCAAAGCTGACTTAGGGTTTTGCAGTTGGCAGAGTTGGCCACATCTTTTTGATTTAGTGGCTCATCCTCAGTCTATCTGGTTATTGCCAGCTCTTCTTGCTGTTTATATATTGATTTAGATTGGTGTGCTGCTTTTCCAGGTTGTAGTTATGAGGGCAATCAAGGTCCTTATTTTTTTAGCAGTCTGGACCTGAAATCACAAGTTAGCACCTTGGGACTTGGTCCCAATGCTGTGACCATCACAAAGCCAAGGAGATGCAGGGATGGAAGGTGACTTCAGGAAGTTTTCTGTGTCATCCCTTCTCTGCAGCAGAGTCAGAGTTACACCTTGGCCATCCCTGACAGGTCTCTCTGTCAGTTCTCTCTGCTGTGAGACCATTTTTCAGGCACTTAGTGGTCACTGTGGTCAGAGCTTTCCTTCTCCCCATGTGAGAGGTGGGATGTGAGGGTGGTCTTTCTGCAGGTGTTGGGTGGTGTAACAGGAGGTGTCTGTTCCATTCAGGAGCACAGCCTTGTCTGTGGTCAGGGGAGTGGGAGGGGGAAGCCACGCAGGTGAGATTTGGTGTCAAAGCACAAGACATCACTGGTGCCTACAGGGGGATTTTTTTTGGCCTATCCCACTTGGATCCCCTCCCCGGACAGGCTGGAACTGCTCCTCTGGAAGGGCAGTTAGGTGTGAGGATGTAGAGCGGCACATCCCTTGATCAGACATTAAGTGACTTATAGGATGTGAAATTTGATTATGAACTTCCTTTGCTCCTCTTGGTTCACTTTATTGCAAGGCTGGGAGGGCACATGGAAGTTGTTGAGATTCCTGATTGGATGCTGTCTGCTGATCTGAAGTGAGGGCTGTGTCCAGACACTGAAGGGATAATTGGCAGAAATTGCTAATGGATGTCACTAGTAAAGTACAACAAAAATATCTGCATTTTGCTTTCAGTTCTTGACAATAGTTAATCATAGCACAAGAGAAATGCTGTGCACCATCACTGAGTCATTTGGTTTTCATTATACTCTGAAAATCTCTTTTTTCCCCTAGGACAAAAAAAAAAAATTGTAACCTTCTCATCCCCTTCAAACAGAAAAACTTCCAGAACAAGCAAATAATAAATGAACAAGGCATAGCTGTGAAGGGACATATGTGCATTACTGACACACAGGGACCATTGCAGTGTCTTGGAGGGTATATTTAAACGGAGAACATTGTCTCCAAAGGTCTGAGACATGGTGAATTGTTTTTTCTCCCCTGAACAAGATGTGCTTGTTCCTCAAACCTGTGTAACACGCTGCCTGCAAAGCATGTTTGCTTGTTTTCTTGATTTTTCTTGGGTTCAGTAAATGTAAGTACGACTTTGTGTCCTTGGTCAAGCTGCTGGTTCCAAACACGTAAGTTGGGGAGCGATTGCCCTTCAGTTTTAACTTCCCAAGTCAGCTGTTATCTTCAGGTCTGGCAGTGTGTGCCCAGACAGCTGAGTTGCTGGGGGTTTACACCACTGCAGTGAAGGGCAGGATTTGATTTGACAGGCTGGGATAAAATAAACTACAAACCTGTCTCGCCGTTGGATGGATGGTGGTGGATAGCCCTGCCCCCAGTTGTGTGCTAACAGTACCAAACAATCCAATTAAAGCCATGCCTAATCCAACCTAATGAGGTTTTGTTGCTGTAAAACGGGCAGAAGCAGCTCTCTTCACTCAACCTGTAGGGCTGTGTGCATCCAGTATTTCCCTGGCCACAACATTCCCATCATCCTCTCCTTGCTGCGTGCCATTGATGCCAAAGGGGTTTTTGATTTTTCAATTTTCATATTTTGTAGATTTTAGGAACACAAGTAGATGTAGCACAGTAGATTTTAGTGGGTTAATGTTTAGCAACTTAAGTATAAGGTCTTTCTATCTCTACCCCTGCCCCAGAACAGGCAGCAAGATTCTCTAGCTGTTTAGTCTCTTTCTTGAGGTACAAGATTGGAGAATATCAGAAGAAAACATAAGCACAGAGCAGAGTGACCCGGAACACTGGAAAGTGTCCCAAAGCCCTTTGAACGCTGAAGAAGAGGAGGCAGATGAAGAAAGGGGTCTCATCACCCCTAGCCCCAATTCCACAGGGGGTTGGGACTGGGAGGGGACAGAGGTGGAGCAGGACACGTGTAAAGTAGTGATTGGATAGATTATATTATAAAAGCTATAGAAATCAAAGCTTGCACACACACGTGTCTGTGTATTCCTGGATGAGCCAGATTGCTCATTAACTACCCTTTATCTTATCTCCTACCAAAAACTTGACTTGGAGTCTTTTTTACAGACTTTTAAGGCAACACATTAAGACCAGATGTCTTGGGTTGAGCTGGCAAAATGCCAGCTGCCCAACACAGAGTTAGCTTCTTTCCCCCCCACACTGAGAAAAGGGATAAAGGGGAAAAAAAAAACCCTCAAAACACGTTAAACTTAAAACTAACTACATATATATTTATATAGAGAAGAGAAAAATTAAAAGCAAACTGCAATATAGTACACACTTACACAAGTTAGAAATAACAAGAAATAACTCCCCACTCCCCACTGAACACAAGGATCGTCGAGTTCAACTCTTAAGTCAATGGCCCACATAGGGGATTGAACCCATGACCCCTTGGCATTATTACAACCAAGTTTTAACCAACTGAGCTAATCTCAGGTGCCTAGAATGGACTTTAGGAAAAGGAGGTCTCTCTCCTGACTGCAGGTGACCACTGCTGTGCAAGGCTTTGGGAATATAACATGAAGAAACTGTCCAGCTCATTTCCATCACTGTTATGAGTTCAGCTCAGTGTAGGCCCAAATGTAGGCCTTAGATTTCAGAGTAGGCCTGAGACCATCAGCTGACTTGAGCTGGGCTGGGTCAGCTGACAGCTGACTACTATGGCCAATAGTATTCCATACCGTATTCCAGCATCATCTCAAAATATAAAAGCTGGTGTGGGAGTGGCTTGGTCCGTTCCTTCCAGCTGTGGTCCCAGGACGGATGGGAGGACCAGGCCCAGCACCGGCTTACCATCATATTATCTTAAGGAAGTAAAATGTTTGGTCTTAGTCTTTCTCTCTGCTTGGGTCTGTCTCTGGGGAATTGAGTTCTCCA
>JAOXXN010000065.1:60539142-60553664 GCA_026770055.1 Myrmophylax atrothorax
GCAGGCTGGAAGGGCACACCCATGTGGGGAGAGCCCTGCCCAAATCTTCGTTCGCGAAGTCTGGCCATACATACAGAACCAGAGAGAATGGCAGGAAGCTGAGCCAGGAGAGGTTTAGGTTGGATCTTGGGAAAAGGTTCCCCACCCAGGGGGTGGTTGGGAAGCGGTCACAGCACCAAGGCTGCCAGAGCTCAAGGAGCATTTGGACAATGCTCTCATGGTGGAATTTTGGGGGTAGTCCTGTGCAAGGCCAGAGTTGGACTTCTTGTGGGTCCCTTTCAAATCAGGGCATTCCTTGATTTTATGATCCATTTTTAGTAGCAACTGAGACCAGAAACATTGCCCCAAAGAATTAGCATGGGTTGTTTTTATTATTCCAAGCACTGCTGTCACGTGCCAAAGTTTTCATACACATGAAGATGATCTGGAGAGGTTTGGTTTTGAACCTTAAGGCATAATCCTTCTCTGCAAGCCACCTGGCAAACAACAAGGAGATTTTTCGAGCCAGGGTGGGTGAGGACGTATTTCCTCACTGTGTGAGCTGCATCTGGAAATCTGTGTATGAACAAGAAGACACAAGTGATGTAACAACATCTTTAAGATAGGTAAGGGCCTACTTATGGGTGGTGAAAATGGTTGTCAGGACCAGCATGTGCTGCTGGTTCCTGGTTTGAATGGACACAATGGCAGCAGCATGAGGTGCTCACCTCCTTCTGCAGCTGGGTCTGGGGATGGTGTTACAGAACATGAAAAGGCTGGACTTCAGGGATATTAATCATGTAGTTTAGACTAGTCACAAGCATACTTACCTTGCTAAATCAAAGTACTCTGGGGTATGTGTGTAATAATTAATGCAAGACAAGGATAGGCTTCGTTGGAAGCATGAAGGAAGCCACAGGTTGCTCTTGCTGGTTTCCCTCTGGTCTCCATGTGCAGAGAAATGGCCTTACTATGGTATAAAGCATCCACATTTGCAGGGCAGGTTTGCTGAAAGAGATTAATAAACTAGAAATAATCATTTAAAAAAACCATCAAAAAAGCAGGGATTTGTTTTTATCCAATAAGAAAAAATAATCCAGGTGGATTTGACTCATTAGGACGTGCCTGATACAATGAGATGTGGTACTCTGCAGTTCTCCCTTGCCTGTTTTGTCAATCCCATTGGTAGGGTGTTGCTTTGACACTCAGTTATAACCTACAAGCAACAATTCCAGCACCAAGATCTGACAGTCTAGCAAGGTTTTTCCTATTTGTTTTTTCCCAATCTCTTGCAGTAGTGTTCTCTTAAAATACCAAATGATGCCCAAAATGCGGATTCTTTCTCAGCCTGTGGTTCATCTCTGCTAAAGACATGAATTGGATAAAAAGTCCCACCTAGTGTTAACATTTCTGCTCAGGATGGTTGTTCAAGGCCAGGTTGGATGGGGCTTTAAGCAACCTGGTCTAGCGGAAGGAGTTTGTGCCCATGGCAGGGGGGCTGGAACTGGATGGTCTTTAAGGTCCTTTCCGACCCAAACCATTCTGTAATTCTGTTATTCTCTGTTTACTCACAGGGAGATTCAGATAGTCCCAGGGCACTACTTTTCTCTTCCTAAGATTCACATCTAAAATAAGTCAAAAGAGAGGAGTTTTATTATGGTACCTTTTCAGAACAGAGTTGCTTCTCCGTTTGCACGTGGCAAGTCATGACAGCACCTGCTGTTGCCCCTTCTGGAGAAGACATGGTCTCACTGCCTGAAAACATGAGATCTCCATATGTGTGGGGGTTTTATGAACTTCCATGGAACTGCAATGGAAAATGCTGATCTTCATCCCTCCTAATTTAGAGGGTCTTAGAGATCTCTGCTGATAGTTCTGTGTGAGACAGAGAACTGAGTTACAGGAGTTCTGCCTTCCCTTCCTCTCAGGTGGGGCAGCATTGCCCACCTCGAGGGTTCATTGCTCCACTGTGCAGGTGGTGATTGGTTGTCCTTGTTGATGATACCAGGTTTGAGTAAGTCATCTCTTCACCTCCCCTGTCAAAGAGTAACCTGAAAATATGTTCAGATTGAGCAGCATTAAATATCCCAGGCTTTCTAGCTGTAACAATGAACTAGTGATAAATGGCTGTGCCATCTGCTTGCCTCCAGTGTAAGGCAAGAAGATTTCAGTAAATCAGGCAGTGACTTTCCATTGAATGCTCTGCCTTGAATTACAGTTTTGGTCTGAGCTGCTGAGGTTCTCAGTGCACAGGAGAAGCTCTGTGCTGCTCTGTTGTACCACGTACAAATAACTCAGAGCTCTCTTTGCACATGAGGAAAAAATGGTTTCCTTCAAATTTTGGTTGCAGATCACCTGCTAGACTTCTGCTGAGTGTAATGTCAATCTTGGTTTTGTCTTAAATTGAACTTGAATTGAGACATATATCCTTAAATCTCTTTAAATCATAACTGTCAAAGTGAGGAGGGAATTGGATCCAGCAACCTCAGTAGCTGCTTCTCTGAGGACAGAAAACACTTACTGAGAATAAAACTTTTTCAAGTTGGGGACCTGAAAAATCTTGGTGCCTTTTTGAATATTTAGCCCCAAAAGCACTGATTGACTTGACCTCATGGATGTTGGAACTTTCAGCTGTCAAATGATGGTGTTATGCTGCTTTTGGTTGGGTGAGTGGCCCAGGACTGCCATTTCCAACACACTGTTCAACCTCAGAGTAACTTAGAAGATGTTTACAAAGTCTTAAGAAGTGGGTAATGTTATCCTGGTTTGACTAGTGGGAGAAGGAATGATTGGAGTTTTGAAATGAGTGGAACAAAGTCATGGGAGGAGTTGTGTGGGTGTTAGAACATTATTTTCTCCATTAAAAAGTAAATCTGTGAGGGTGAATGGCTTTTTGAAGGTCTGAAAGCATCCAGTAGGCTCTAAAAAGCTCTGTAGAAAGTAATGCTCACCAAAAAATGAGGAGGGGCAGCAGTGCTTAGACAACATCCAGGTCTTAATTTTACCACGTCAGCTTGTGGGTCTGCTGTGGGTTGTTTACTGTGTTGGTTGGATTTGTAGGACTTCATGGAAAGGTGTGGCTACATGGCAAGACTGAGCTGCTGGTTCAGTCACTTGTCTACTTGGTGGGTAAAAATTACCCTTGGAGGCTCTAAATAGGCTGAGAGAGGATTTTTTTTTCTGTATAATTCCGTATTTTATACATCTCTTTCTTTTGAAACCCTCATAGTTAGACCTGGTGAACCCAACATGGCTTTAAGTCCATCAAAACTTGTGTGAACTCTACCTTCCTCTGGCAAGATTTATGCAATCTCTTGAGTCCTGAATACAGTCCTTGCTTTGGAATATTTTTATGTTGTTGGGCATGGAGTTATTTGCAGGAATTGTACTGGAATGGCTCATGTTGCAACAAAGAATGTCACCCTCTGAGATTTTGGCTGTATTTGTTGCACATGTGGCCCCTTACATATGGGGTTTGTGTCTTTTTTTTTATTCTTTCAATGTGAAATCGTTGGGATTATAATATTAAATCCTTCCAAGTCATGCCAAGGTCAGTGGCTGCTCTGGGTGTGTGTATATTCCAAAAGTTTAGGTAAAATGGTCACCAGTTGAAGCTGCAGCTGCAAAACACGCAGTGAATTATCTCAACTGACCATGAACACATGTTTGTACCTACCAAAAATGGCCTGTCATCTTGACTCTCTGCTGGAGGGGAAGACTCTCTTGTGCTGCTCATGTGCTGACCTCTTACAGAGACACCTTCAGTAAATTTGGGAGAACATTCAGGATCCCCAGGCACACTGCTGGATTCCAGCACTGCACTCCTCGCTGTTGTTCGTTGATTCTCAGTCCACTCTTTCAAGCTCTTACTCATCAAAGGTGGTGTCCTACTCATTTTCCATCTGGTAATTCTGGGCCCTGGGTCTTCTCTGCTGCCCCTCTGTGAAATGCAGCATCTTGGAGTTGTCTGCATGTAGCAGAAGAAGAAGAAGCAGATTCTCTGAAGATGTGGAGATTCTGATTTGATGCGTGGAAAGGCTTAAAATTGGCATCTTCATCCTAAAGACCTGCCAGTGACCGTGGCTTGGTTCCATACTAGAGCCTTCAAGGATCATGCTGGAGGATGCAAAGAGGAAGCTCTCCTCTGGAGAGGCTCTCAGCGCTGAGCCTGGCAGGCAGTGGTTCCTCAGCCCTCCTTCCCACCCTGAGGGGGAATGGTGACCTCTCCTTTGGCCTGGTTCAGGGTCAGTGCTCAGGAAAGGGGCCCACGTGAGTACCAATTCCTTTGCCTGTGCAGACCCCACGGACGGAGCCGTGGGGCTGAGGATGTACTGCAGCTTGGGGCTCTCCTTTCCTCAGGGGAGAGGCTGGTTTTCTCACAGCACCTTTTTCTCTGTAAGGGGGGAGAAAGTGAAGTATTTATTTACTTACTTATGTACTTTATTCTGAGCAGAGCTGGAGCCTTGCTTTTTGCCGTTGGTGTGCGTCTCACTGACAGCCTGTTTGAAAGCCCTGCGTTCCTCCAGGGACTTTACAGCCAAACTGATGCAAACTCTTTCTTCTCAGGTGCCTCACGATCATCTGTCATCCAATGCAAGCCAGGAGGCAACTGCCCCAGCAGACACAGAGGCATGACTAGGCAGCTCTCCCCTCTATCTGTTGCTGAAGATTCTGCTGCTCCCATTCTTGAGCTGCAGAATCGAAGTCCCTCGGGAATCTGTCGGCACAGCAGAGTCGAGAGGCAGAGCAGATCAGGTAGGAACATTCCCAGCATGCCTGTGAGAGGCCTCTTTCGTCTGCCTTTCGAGAGATGGGGCAGAGCCCGAGCATGCTGGCACTGATTGGTGGTGCTGTGGACAGCAGAGCCACGGGCAAGTGCTCCCTGTGCCCGGGGGCAAGCTGGGGTCAGGCGGGAAGGAAGCACGGATGGGAGGAGAAGGCCTGGGAGTCAGCAGGTACATGTAATGTGTGAGATGTCTGAGACATCATAAGGCACAGAAGATCCTGAAAGTTGATTAATGTTAGCACACAGTTAGTTTTTACCAAGTGATTGTGTCTCCTCAGCTTCAGCCTGGCCAGAGACCAGGACCTTTAAGAGCCAGCCCTGTTCCTTCTCAAAGACAGTGACAACCTCAGCTCATACCATGGATGGTCTGATGAAGAGGAAGAGAAGGAGCAACAGGTGGAAGGATATCTAGGGAAGACCATCACAGTTCAGAGCATCGCTCAGCTGCACATCAGGGCTTCCATCAGCCACTTTACTGCAGAAGTTTAGCTCAAATGAGCCTGTTGTAGGTATGGTGAACACTGACTTCTTCACCATGGTGTCCCTCCAGCAGCAGCAGGGATGGGATGGGAGCAGTTACAATAAGCAGCCACAGGCCTTTGAGTGTGCTGCACTGCACCATTGAGGTGAAGAGATGTTAAAGGAGTGAAATAATTTAACTGCCCAAGTTTTTTGGAATGAAATGATTTAACTGTCCAAGGTGTTTGGAAAGAAATAATTTAATTGTCCAAGTCCTTTGGAAGACTCTGTAGATACTGTGGGCAAAAAAAGGGGAGGAAGAACAGGTTGGATCTCCCTTGCACACTGGAACTGGGGAAGATGAACCTTCCTCTTGGCACTTCACCACCAATGGCAGCAGGAGTCAGCAGTTGTCTTCCTGTATGGGAAATGGAGGGATCTCGTACTCCAGGAGTGCTCTCTTCTTGGACAGCCTCAGGAAAGTGTTGGAGGTGATTATTGCTGCAAGGAGAGGATGATGCAGAATCTTGCAGTAAGGATCATAGCTAAGGGACCAGAAGACCAGTCTCATCTTTACAGATATCAGGCTGAAATAACTGTGCCTGCTGGCACTGGGATGCATCTAAAGTTGGAATCCATCTACCCTAAGAAAGGAGTTTAGGCCCCTTGTTAAGGCCTTGACATCATTCTTGCATTTATTATTTTCCTTTTTTACCCTCATCTTCCTTTCCTCATCAGTGAATCCTGAGTAGGCCTGACCTGACAGGTGGGTAAACAAATATAAAGAATATTATTTTTTAGAGTGTAGTTGCCAAATAGTCAAAAAAGTTCAAATGACAAGCTTAGGTGTTGATTTTCCTCATCTCACTCTTCTGGAAAATGAGAGCAGAAGGCTTTTCTGTGGCCATCTTGTCACAGGGACATCCCAAGTTAAAATCACACCAAGGACCAAAGGACCACAAGGGTATTTCTGCTGCCTGCCTTTCACACAGTGTGCTGTTGGCCAGTGTCACCTCCTGTGTCACCTGCAGTGTGATCTGCCTTCTCACCTGTCCTTTCATCCTTTCTGAATGCTCAGCTTGTTTCTCTGCTCTTGCCAGGGTGAAGTCTCTTGGTTTGCTTCACTCTGATCTAAATGCAGACATCAGGGATTTCTGCTGCCTTGCTGATTGTAAAATGCTGTCTCCAACCACTTGGGCTGATCAGTTTGTTTTCTTCTCATTATCATATCATTTGGTGTCTGAACACAAGTGCTAATTCCAGTCTATCTCCATGACTTGGAAATCCTCAAACCTCCTTAGCACGGATTCTGTGCTTGCTCACCATCTGTCTTTGAGCTCAAGCCCTTTAATTATTTTTAAAGATATTTCTTATCTTGTCCTTTTGGATTCTTTGTCCCAGAGCTAGGTGTGCACATCCCATGGATTTTGAAAGCAGCTGTCAAGCTCCTGTGGCACTTTGGCTGGGAACAATCTTATTTTCACTTAAATTAAATGTAAATATCAAGTCGAGAGAAAGATAAGTGCCCTTAGTGGGTTTAGATATATATATATAAGGATGGAATCAGCTCCCCTCTCACCATGCCTTTTCATTATCACTAAATATAAAGGCAACATGTTTGGCCTGAATACACAATTCTTTGCCAACTACATCACATGGGATGAATCCCACCCATTAAGCACTTACAGAAACTCCTCGTTTTTCATTTATTCAGCCTGAAACTCACTCAGGTCTTTAAATCCAAGGCAGGTCCTGCAACAAGTGTGTGTTTCTGTGCCTTTCCCTGACATTCAGACCTGGGACAGTAAAACCCAAGTCAAATGTTAATGGTAGTGTCATGTGTAGTGACAGCAATTACATCGTTATTGGGTAATTGAAAAATGAAAAGCACAGATAAAAGTGCTTTCTTCTTCTCTCACTGTATGATTGTTTGAACTGTTAGCTGAAGGAGGACTAATTGCATGGTAGTTCTGCTTAGCAGGAAGACCTGTGAGTGGATGTTACATAATATATCCTTTTTAAGCCATTCTAACTTGCAAATAAACTGTAATTTACCTTTTAATGGAACATATCAGTCATTATTAGTCCCATGAAAGTATCTATTTTCTCTCAGCAGCCAAAGAGAATGCTAAAAGGATGTTTGCCTTTTCAGACCAGTGGCTGGTTATCCTCTGCATGTTTTTAATAAACCTGTAATTTTATTTGAATACTTGATTCAGCACTAAACAATGGAGCCATCAAATACACTTATTTTTAGGAAAAAACCACATCACACAATTACAACTACAAAAAGCTCCATGTCCTGGTTAGAAGAATTCTTGATTGCAAGTGCACTCCCTGCTGTGTTGGATCTTTTTTTAGATGTAATGTTGGTCTAAAGTAATAACTGGGAACCTCAGTTTGACATTTCTTTATGGCTGTAGCAGAAACATTGATATAAAAGGAAAGTAAACCTGAGTCTGAAAGGATCCTTCTGTCCCACACAAGGTCAGGAGAGGACAGTGGATGCCCTCACTGCTGTGGATCTGTAGCTGCTTTTAAAACCAGATTATTTCTGATATGTATCACATCCTGGGTTGGTGGGGGTGATAATTGATAGGAATAGTTAAGAATAGCCTCAGATCATGGTTTTTAGAAGATTCTTTCCTGTTTCTTCTATCAAAGTGATGTGATGTGGGGTGGATACCTGGAGCTCTGTGATGCCCCATGAGCTCCTGGGGCAACAGTGTTGGTGCTCCTTGTTGTTTTCAGCTGGGAGCTGGGAAGTCAAAGTAGGGTTCATGGGTTGCACCTCTGGGAGATGTGTCTGGAGAAAAGTCCCCTGTCAGTGAGACTCAATTCCCTCCTCTTCTGTTGGGAATTCTGCAGGTTAGGTCTGGAAAGCACTGTACTAAAATGGGAAATGACAACTTGCTGATTCCCCCTTGCTTAAGAGTAGAGGTTTATTTCTAGGCATGCCAAGCTTTGCTTTTGTCATTTCCTGTTTTAATTTTAAGAATGAGAGTGCGCTGACTTGACTGTAAAAAGCCTTTCTCCACTTGGATTACAAAACCACCAAACTGTTTCTTTTTTTCCCCCCTGCCTGCTTGCAGATAAAAAAAAGATTCTGGAGTTAAAATCCTTAATAATAAGTATGTGTTCCTGGCTCCACAAGTGCAGGCTCAGAGAGCTTTTCTGTTGCACACATGCACAGTAATTGACTTTACAGTGTCCTTGGTTCCAAGGGATATATTTTGATTTTGGAGGTTTGCTGACAGAGGGAAAGAAGGGCTGATAAAGCAAACAGTGACAACAGCTTAACTGTGTCACTATTACCTCAGGCCTTGGTTTTGTATTTCTGTTTTGTTCCTGCCTCCTTGAAGTGACAGAGATGGTATTATTAAAGCATTTTGGTGCAGGATTTCAGTATTTATGGGTCATAGAGGAATTACAGGGAGAAGGCAGGGGATGATTTGTCACTGGATCAGCAGGGCAGATTTTGCCAAGAATTGTTTTGAATGCATTTATTACATAGCCAACTCTTTTTCTATTCTTTGGTTTTGTTTTGGTTTTTTTTCAGGAGAAGAAGGAACACAAACACACACAGAGAGCAGCAGCCAAGAAGCTGAGGGACAGACACGATGCCAGTCCTGCACATCCACATTTCTCAAGCTTATCTGGAGATTCCTGATCATTTTGTCCGTCTCCTCCTCCTGGGTCGGGACCACCCAGTTTGTCAAAATCACATTTGAGACCTTTGACTGTCCTTTTTTCATGACTTGGTTCTCCACAAACTGGAACATTATGATTTTCCCCATTTATTATTCTGGGCACCTTGCAGCTTCGCAGGAAAAGCAGTCTCCAATCAAAAAATTCAGGTAGGCTTTATGGTGGCACTATCCCTTTAAACAGCCCAATTCCTGAGCCCTGAGCTCACTGCTCTGATCAGCTCGACCTGTGGTGGCAGAAGGCAGAGTAAAGGTCATGCTGCAGGAAACCTCATTCATAAATAGCTCCCAGAAGGCTGACAGATGAGTGATATCTGTGGAATAAATGGATACTTGATTGCTAAAGAGGTTTTTTAATGAGTTGAAAAGGTCAATAATTTGCTTATGATCTTGCTGTTATATTAGCTAATGTCTCTGTGTTTTGTGTTCCTGTCTGGATCAGGCCATTAATTAATCTGTTCTGGCCCATTTATGATAGAACAGCAATATTAAGTGCAACCAAACCAGCTCATAGTCGAGAAGGAAGATGCTCAGAGCTGGGAGATGGTTTCCATGTGGAAGACCATGGCTTGCTCAGCAAGTACAGCAGGATAAAAAGTGCCCTTCCCTCCTCCTGGATCATTATATGGAGTGAGAGCATCCAGGTAGCCTTCCCTGCTCTCTTTTGTGTGGGGTAAGGGGTAGAACAGGTTGCAGGCTCTTGGTTCCCTCCCCTAGAGCTCTGAGGGGTAAGTTGGCATAGCTGAGTGCCAGTTATCCTGGGGAAATGATGTGCAGGCTTTGTCCCATCTTCTGTCAGGCTCCACGTGAAAACACCTCTTCCTCTGTGCTGTGAGTCAGGAGAAGACATCCCTGTGACTCCAGCCTTTCCTTGTGCCACATGGGTGCATGCTGGAGTTGACTCTCAGCCTCAGGTGCCGAGGAGTCCACACTGGGCTGCAGGAATGGAGACATAAATCCCTCTTCAGTAGCTCCTGGGAAATCAGAGAAATACAGAGTTAGGAGGGGACCCAAAGAAATCATCCAGTCCAACCGCCAGCACTGCAGCAGAACCAAGCAGGCTCAACTTCCCCCTACTCAGTTCTTAAGAAAACCACATCTAATCTGTCTTTGGGTCTTGGAAGTACCATCACATTCTGGGACAATTAATTTCACGCTTCCTCCTCCACTTCCATTATTCTGCTGCTCTGACAGTGATGCAGGAGCTGCTCAAAAGGACGGAACAAAGCTCAACTTGCCAAGAGATAACACACCTTATGCATGGAAGGAAGAATTTCACAGGATAATTCTGTTACTCCAGTGCAGGCTTGCTTTGAAAACACCCTCCCTGACCTGAGCAGAGTTGCCTGTTCCACTAGGCATTACCCAGGTGGGGCCCATCCCTGGCTCCTGCTGGCAGAGGGGTCAGCACAGCAGTCACTGAGCACACAGGGAATTCAGCCTGTGACTGTAAATGTGGCAGGGCCAAATTCTTCCCTCAGCTGCTTTTGCCACGATCTGAGGTGTAACTTGGCCCTGAATTATCATTTCTGTCAAATCAGTGTGACTGAAGTCGAGCAGTTGCACTTAATTAAGTGCCTCTCTGCAAACCCTGGTGCCTTGTACGTTAATGATGCCTCCATTCAGATTTTGCTGGAGTGTTTGTTGAGAACATTAACAGTGTCAGCTTGGCTTCTGGGTGTGGGGGAAAGTAATGACAACTGCACAGCAGATAAGGAAGAAGGTGAGAATAAATATCCCTGCAGTCAGATCCTCTGCAGTTAGGTGGTGGATTAGATCTCCATCAGAGGAAAATTTTGGGAATAGGATTTGAGGCAATGCACAAAAAGACTGTGCTTAAATAATTGATACATTTCCCTAGCTGTTTGGAACTCAGCTTTTAAAGCTGAAATACTTACATGCCCAGAGGAATTTCTGCACACACAGAGGTGTACTGTAGGTCTGTGAATGTGTGGAGTCAGGAGACTGAAGTTAGAGCTGATGGGCATCTTCCCAGAGTAGTTCTTATTCCAGATATGTCAGGAAATCACATCCCAGGGAGGAAGTAATGCTGGCAAAGAATGCTTTTACTGGGGGGACAGATCACTTACTCTGTGCCCTGTTCACTTTCCAAACTCCTTTCAGTTTGGATAGAGGATGGTCATCTCCTCAGGATGAACACTTGATTTTTTTTTGATGACTTAAAGAATTGAGAAGCATCATTTGTAGTTTTTAAATTCCGAGAGTTATAGACAGATTTCACTTGGGAAGAGTATTTGGAGGTCATCTAACCCAACCTTCTACCCAGAATGGGTATTTTCAAAGGTACATCAATTGTTTCTGTATTTGCTCTGTTTACATTCTCAGTATTGTTCCTGTTACAAGGCTTTTAAGATGTCTTGTTGCTTCACTTGCTTGTTTTATTCCTGAGGAGTAGCTAATTTTTGTCAATAGACCCATCCTGTGGCGATTCCAGGCTTGCCTCAGAATCCAGAGGTGATTTATCATTGTGTTTCTGGAGAATGCGGTTGCTCTCTAAGAGCTTTAAAGACATAAGACATCTTGTCCAGCAGATATTCCCAGTGGATCTGAGCAAACAGTGTCTGTGATACCTTGGCAGAGCTGAGTGATCCTGTGAGTGACTTGCAGAGTGCTGGCCCAGGCTGGCAAAGCTGCAGAGAGCCACTGTTCTTTTAATAAATCCCACTTGGAAGGATAGGAATCTCAGTCTCCAACCTTAGAGGGGCTTCCTGAAAAGTTTAGGCTGCTCAGCACCTGAAGGAGCTACAAGAGAGATGGACTTTTGACAAGGGCAGGGGGGAGAATGGCTTCAGACTGACAGAGAGCAGGCTTAGATTAGTTTTGAAAAGAAATTCTTGACTGTAAGGGTGGGAGTCCTTGGCACAGGTTTCCCAGGGAAGCTGTGGGTGGCCCATCCCAGGCTGAATGGGGCTTGGAGCAATCTCCAAGGTGTCCCTGTCCGTGGCAGGGGAGGGAATGAGATGATCTTAACAGTCCCTTCCAACCCAAACCCTTCCATGATTCTGTTATTATAATATTTGAGATTATAAATTGTGTATTCCTTACTTTCACACTTTACCTTAGAAATTCAGTAGTGTGATCTTAGAAAGTAACTCATGGCTATGAACTCCCTGCTGCATTTCAGTGAAGCATCTTGGCTGTCTCGAGGCAGAAGACTCAGCTCTTGGTATCATCTCAGTGTTGTAAATAAAAGGTTTGTTCGACATAAAGAGCTTGAAACTTTCATTGCTGATGGATAAAATGATGTGAAGCTCAGGAAGCACAACAATAGGAAATCTAACCCTGCCACTATTTACCACAGCAGAAATCACTGCACAGACTTGACTTAGGATGCTGTTAGAGTTGTGGTTTGGAGTAGGTGGGTGATATTTTCAATGTCAATAAATTTTGCCTCGCCATCTGCCATCTGGTCTTCTCAAGGACAAACACTGTGACATTCAGCACCTTCCTGGCAGGATGTGTCCAGCTGAGGGTTGTGCCACAGGTGCTCCACAGCATTGATGTGTTGGGAGCTGTGAGCTTTAATGAATGCAAACACCTTGGGAAGAGTTGGGTTTCTAGCAAGGAGGATGAGGAGAAGGAAGCATCACCTCAAGTCAGAACTGAGCCTTAAGTAGACAGTATTTGCAGTCATCACCCACGAGTCTCTCCCTCTGTGTTGCAGCAGTGGCTCAACCTCAGCCAGTGCAAATCCACATTTTCCCTGCAAAAGGCTTTTCAGAGGAGATATGAGGATCTCTGGTGCCTGAAGCTGCTCCGGCCCTGAATGGCCCAGCAGTAGGGAGGAAGACCATCAGCACAAGACTAGGCTCCCCATGGGCCATTCCTGTGGGAGACAGCATTGCTGTGGTGCTGCCCCCTGAGCCAGGCACTGCTGATGTGAAGGTTTCACACAGAATTCCCTTTTCTTCTGCTCCAGCTCTGGACCAGACAAACACAGCTGATCAGGCTCTTTCTTAGTGGTCAGATTTGGCCAGTCCTGGAAGACAATTCCCTGGTGTGCTTAACCACACTCTGCTTGGTGTCTGTGTCCTGCAGTGGAGCTGGAAGGGATTTTATGGCTGCAGATGCCATAGTTTAGACAGAAGGACTACATGACTTGTGCCCACAGAGGGTGCCGTGGTGCTGCCCTGCTGTCACTGGTGGCATTGCCAAGTTCTAACCTGGGTGTGATGTAATTCCACTCACCCTATTCCCATTATCCCAGATCTTGCTAGTTTGCTCTGTTTTTCCTGGGAGCTGCCTACAAACCAGCTGCTGGATTTCACTGCAGAGGCTGCTGCGTGTCAGGGGTGAACAAACTCCTTCTTGTGCAGGAGAACTGAGAGGCCACACGAGCTATTTAGGGTGTCCCAGAGGCAAAGCTACATGGCTGCTTCAGGGGCTGTAATTCCTGAGGGCATGGCACGCTGCCCAGAGCTCGTGGCTCAGGGCTACCTGCAAATAAAAAGAGCTATTTGTGTGAGAGGGCAGGTTTTAAATAGACTTCTTGCATTTGGAAATAGTTTGTGTCATAGTTTGAGGGTCAGCTGTCCTTAGACATGGCTGTGCCTTCAAGTCAAGAGCCTGCAGGTTTTGCCAGTGTGGGCAGGGATCTGGGGAGCCCTCTCTCCTGAGCTCAATGTTTTCATCACTGTCATGTCTGATGACTCCTGCAGGTTTAATTTTAGTTGTATGTCAAAGGGGCTGAGTTAACCACTGAGCATCCAGCCCTCACAAAGCCCCAGGCAATGTGCTGTAGCCCTGAGTGGGAAAATAAAGTGTTCTCCCTATCTCCTCGTTGGCTGAGCATTATTCATGGAGCTCTCCCGGGCACGGAGGTGGATTCATCAAGTCTCTGTCTTGCTCAGCCCGACCCTGTCACAGTCTGTGCTGTATTTTCTTAATTGAGAGCTGTGGAACCTCCGGCCCCTGTTTAGTCTGGTGGCTGTTCACTGCTGTGTGTGAGGGAGGCTCTTCCATCTGCTGAAACAGCCCATTGCCTGGGGCCTGGGAAAGTGTTTCCAGGTTTCTTCTCCCAACTGTGAATCTCTGCCCACCCCTCCCACTGCTTCTGGGAGCTCAGAGATAAGTGGCATTGTTGGGGCTGCCACAACTGGCTCTCCCAAATGGTTGACCAGCCCAGAGTCCAGCCCAGGGTAATCCAATAATCCCTTGGAGGAGTCACTCTGTTAGGGCATTCTGGCCTCCATCCTCCTGACTCTGCCATGGGTTTGTCTGTGTGCAGCCATCCCAGAGACTGCAGGACAGCAGAACCTGACCCATTCTGCCACCTGGGTACCTCACAGTGCCCTGAGCTGCTGTGGGCAGCCCAGGCACCTTCCTCTGTAGTTTTAACACAGCACAAGCTTGTTTGCTCTGGCAGCTTCTGAGGCTGGTTGGATAACCATGTAGTGATCCAGTCGTGCACCAACCCCAGTGGCAGAATTCCCACTGGGCTGGAGAGAGCAGGCTCCCCACTGGTCTGTAGTCCACAATTCCTGCCAGGAGATGAGGGAAGTTCCAGCCAGGTGGGGGTTGGTCTCTTCTCCCAGGCACTCAGCAATAGGACAAGGGGGCACGGGCTCAAG
>JAOXXN010000065.1:60553764-60564220 GCA_026770055.1 Myrmophylax atrothorax
AGGTTTTTCAACTGAGCTTGGCCGTGGCACTGAGTGCCATGATGTGGTAAAGGGACTGGAGTTGGACCAAGGGTTGGGCTTGATGATCTCAGAGGTCTTTTCCAACCCAAACCATTCTATGATTCTATGATCCTGGTTCTGGTGGCCTGTAGTGGTGGCACAGCCATAGCCCATCCACCTGTCTCAAGGTGGGATGGAGTCTGAGCGCAGAATCACCCTCTGCATCCATTAAGTCTCAAAGGGAAGCATTTATGAAACATGAACTGCTCTATCTGCATGTCAGGGAGCATTGAGGTGCTGCCAGTGAGTCCATTCTCCTGCAGGGGATCTCATCACCTTTAACTCCTGTTGAAATCAGTGATACAAAAGCCTGCAGTCAAATTAAGAATTAATTTATTTGCTTCACTGAGTATTTGCTTTGCATCTCAGATAAACGAGTCACACCACCTGCTGTTCTTTTTTCCATTTGAAACGGTTTTATCCTGCTCTTTGGGGAACAGATTGACTTCTGAGGGTGTTGAGGTCAACTAGAGTGAAGGAGATAATTAGCAGATCTGCCTGCCTGAGTGGTAACTTGTTGGACACCCTGGCACAGAGAATTGCTGGAGAATGGAATTTGTTATTACCAGAAATGACTGCTTTGTCCCCCCAGCTTGTCTTAGTGGCAGCAGAGAGTGAATGGTTATTAAGTGGAATCACAGAATCACATAGGTTAAGATGTAGCTGATCTCTTTTATTACATAGATCTTATTATTCTACTTTCCTCAAAACAAGAGTGATGCTTTCCATTCTTAATAGTAAAAAATGCAGTGTTTTTAACACCAAAATTCCAAAGAATTATTAAAAATGGTTAAGAGACCCTGAAAACTATTTTATCTTCCAAACCAGGATAATTATCACACCACCCCCACCCCCCAAATAACAAGTGTTTTTGTCTTCACGAGGCAGTGCAATGTTTGAAGTTACTAATTAGTTCTAGATATGAGTGTTGTAGCAATATTCCAAACACAGTCATGTTTGGCTGTGACTCCTTTCCAGTGTGGGAAAGGCAGAGATGTTTCAGGAGGGGTGCAGTGTTCAAGGCCAGGCTGCATCCAGCCTGGGGGCTTGGAGCAACCTAGTCTGGTGAAAGGTGCCCCTGCCCATGGCAATGGGATTGGAACTAAGTGGTCTTTAAGGTCCCTTCCAATCCAACCCAACCCATTCCAGGATTCCATGAGCCTTTAATGTATCTGCACAGGAGAGCTGACCCCAAAGCAGTGTCTGCTGAGCTGCCCCTTGTCCTTCATGAACCCCTAAGAAGCCAACAGGTCACTGGGGTTGAGTGTGACACAACTTTTGGGGAACTAGAGATTTTGTTTGCAATTTAATCCACGAGGAAATGTCTCTCATCTTTCCACTGTATTATAAAATAGAGGTATTAAATACCTTCCCTCCCTTCCTTCTGTCACACTCCTGTTTGCCTGGCTTGGTCCTGCTGGCTGGTGACTCACTTCCCCACCACAGTGATGTGTCTGGAAGTATTTTTGGAGTATCTTTAGGCAATTCTTACAGTTTACTTGGCCATATGTGAATATATATTTCAATAAGAGTAAAGACAAGGTTTGGAGCAATGCAAGAAAAAATTGGCAAGCTACAGAGGAAAAATGGTGATTATAATCCCTGTGCTCATGGCCTTGAAGGCAGAGTCTGGGAACATTCAGAGCATTACAGATAACCTTCATTTCTGTGTGTGAGTCTCTGGGATTATTGTTGCTCAGAGTGTGATTATTCCAGGTAAGTTGCTTCTGTTCTATTTGCGAAAATGCCATTTTAAGAAGATTGTAGGTTATTTTCTCTCTGTGAATTAAATAATGGATTCTCATGGGTGCACGGGGTAGTGAGGAAAAGCATTTAATTGAACGTGATAAAAGCCTAATGAATGTTTGTTGTGCTGCAGTGAATGCCGAGGAAAAGCCTGGCTGAGACTGAAACTCTTTTCTTTTCATAGGGAATGCAGTCGGATTTTTGGTGAAGATGGTCTGACGCTGAAACTCTTTCTTAAAAGGACTGCTCCCTTTTCTATTCTGTGGACTTTGACTAACTACCTGTACTTACTGGCTTTAAAGAAGCTCACAGCCACAGACGTCTCTGCCCTGTTCTGTTGTAACAAAGCTTTTGTCTTCTTGCTTTCTTGGATTGTGCTGAAAGACAGGTTCATGGGAGCAAGGGTAATGACCTGCCTCGTTTGCCACTCTCTTGTTTGCATAATTGCACTTAAATCCATTGTGCTGCCATGGCATTGCTGCATTATGGCATAGATACACCATGAAACTGGTCCTCCTTTATGTGCTGCCATGGCATTGCTGCATTATGGTATAAATACACCATAAAACTGGTTCTCATTTCATTTTCTGATGCAGACCTAACCCCAAGATCTGTTAGAGATCTCAGGTTCCAGTGTGGGAAATTTCAAGAAGTTATTACAGCTCAGTGTAATGTGATGAATTAGAATAGAAGGACTTCCAGTTTCATATAAACCCATTCTGTCTTGGCTTACAGTGCTGAAGTTTAGTTAGTTTTATTTGAAACTTAATGTTTCAACTTGGGTTCTAACCAAAGCAGTTTTATTCCTTGTTTGGCCAGGTAGCTCTTTTCATTGTCTTACCTATTTCTCTTATGCCACCCTATTATTGTTTCCACACTCATTCACATGTGCCAAAATTGGCTTTAAAGGAACTCAGCTGTTTTGTGTGAGGGTGTATTTTGCACTGAAGTGTTACAGGACTCACTGGCAGTAATCTGGACCCTGCAAAAATTAAAAAAAAATAAAAGGACTCAGAAGGGTGTGTGCCTGGATCTGGGGAGAGCAACACCTTCCCTGGAATTCTGCACACCCCAATCTCCTGACATGCAGCAATTCAAATATTGACTTTATACCTTGGCTAAGGAGTAGTGAGGAGTTCTGCTGTTCTGCTGATACAGATTCCCCCCTGCAGTGACTCAAGGCCTGATAATCCTCAGTGAACTGCCAGGAGTGTTCAACTTCTTTAGGGACTTTTTGGGGCCAGGTGTGATGCCTCTGACCAGAAAGTGCCATCAGCAGTTGGATTTAAGTTCCATGGAAAGCATGATGGATCAGGACACTCATCTAAGTGAACTTGGCTTGTTTTTTTTTTTAAAAAGAGCCCTGCATTAATAGTGTGATAAAATGGTCCAGAAATGAAAGAAAAAGGCACTGTGGTGTACAGGCATCTCATCTGGCTCTTGGAGCAGCACCAGCCCAGTGAGCTGAGCACTGTGCTTGCCAAGTTGAGAAGGTTACCTTGTGTTTCACCCTTACCCACAGTGCCCTGGAAGGTGAGGACACGGACACCTCACCTTGCAGTGCTAAAGCCAGACACCTGTTTCATAGAAATCTTAAAATACAGAAGCATCAGGTGAATGTGACCTCCCCTCACGCCACTGATGACTAACTCAAAGAGTAAGTAAGGTTTAAAATCTTCAGGTTTTCCCTACAGAAATAACAGGAACAGTAATTTCCCTCCTCTGCCCCTTGTTCATCTCAGGATCCTGCTGAAAAAAAAAAAAAAGGGAAATTTTGTGTACTTTAAGCACATTTTTGTCTCAAAGCAACGTGTTTCTGGTAGAGCAAGCATAGCTCTTGTGTTTCCCTAGCCTGCCCTCTTAAAGAAACCTAGAAGTAAAAGCTATTTTCAGTTATTAGCTATTTTTCACTGCCTAAAAAAAGGCTGCTATAAATATGCATTAGTATTAGTGCTGTAAAACACTGTGGGGTTTGCACAAAAAAAAAAACCCCAGCAGCAAAAGTGAGCAGCAAATTCTGCACATAAAAGGAACTGGGCTTTGTTGCTCACTGGCAGATTCTGGAGACCAAGTGCTGGAAAGGTAATTCACAGCATTTTCCAGCAGGTCTCCTGCCAGAGTAACACTTAATGATGTTAATAACCACACAGGAGAGTGTTTGAGAGCTAAAACACGACAAAGCAGCACAGCCTGAGCGTTTTGTGCTTTGGATGCCTCTGCTGCTCTCACCCACAGCCTCTCAGAGCAAGGGTAATTAGGTGATTTAGACAGTGAGGAGACTGAAAGAAATAAGGGCTTAATCCTCTGCTCTGAGCCTGCCCAGAGAGGGGGTGGATTCCCCATCCCTGGAGCTTTTTCAACTGAGCTTGGCCGTGGCACTGAGTGCCATGATCTGGTAAAGGGACTGGAGTTGGCCCAAGGGTTGGACTTGATGATCTCAGAGGTCTTTTCCAGCCAAACTGATTCTGTGATTCTATGTTTTTGTGGAAGCCCTCAGCACTCAGGGGCTCAGCTTTTCAAAGCTTCTTCCAGCTCTTCCAGAGCTTGGGAAGCATCGGGCATGTCCATGGCACACCTGAGACAGCTTCACCTGCCTGGCTGGAGAACCAGCAGCCTCAGTGGCTCTGTAGCAGCTTCCCAGCTCCCTGCCCAGCTGGGGTGGCTGCAGGCAGTTCCCAGACCGCCCATGGATGCCCATGGGCATGTGGATCTCTCTGATCCCCTGGCACAGCACTCCTGGCCAGGCTTGTGGGGCTGGATTTTCCCATGTGCTGTCTAAAGACAAACCTGTCTTGATGGCCACCATGTAGTAGAGCTTAATGCCACCCATGAAGGCACTGAAGGGCTGCTCTGGCTGTTTGAGTTATCTGGAGTGTGTGTCCTGCAGTGCCCTCAGTGCTGAAGTCGTAGCACCCAAACCATGGGAGGGAAACTGCACTGGAGAAAGAGGATTCAGGTGGGAAGGACAGACACAGCCATGACTATACACCTAATGGCCTCAGGTTGTGCCAGGAAAGGTTTAGATTGGATATGAGGAAACATGTCTTCACAGGAAGGGTGTTCAGGCATTGAACAGGCTGCCCAGGGAAGTGGTGGACTCTCCATCCCTGGAAGTGTTCAAAAACCTCATAGATGTGGTGCTCAGGGACATGGTTTAGTGGTGGATTTGGCAGTGTTGGGTTAAGGGTTGGACTCAATGGGGTCTTTCCCAGCCTTAATGGTTCTCTGATTCTATTTGGCTATAAAAGTAGTGCAGGTAGAAATTGGGTACCTTGAGGTACCTCCAGCCCTGGGCAAGGACACACAGCACAGTCCCTGCCTGCCCCCTCATCTGTGCTTGGACACTTCTGAGCATCTCTTGCTCCATTTAAAAACGTATCCATGTTACACTGGCAAGTCCCTCCATCTTGGGCTCAGAGCAAGCACAGGTATTTAAAAGACCTCACAAATTTGAGTATTTCTTGGCTTGTGTTGCTTAGATTTAGCCACATACTTATCTGTTTGCATATTTAAGCCCTTGGTTGGGTTTCATCTATAAAATTCAATCAGTGCTAATGAGGTAGACATTGAGTGGTCTGGGACATTTGTCTCCCCTGAAAAGGCTGTGTTTAGCCTGGAGACAGGTTTCTTCCCCTTCCCTGGAGGTGTTCAAGGCCAGGGGGCAGGGCTTGGAACAGCCTGGCTTAGGGGAAGGTGTCCCCACCCATGGCAGGGGTGTTGGAATTGGGTCATATTTAAGGTCCCCTCCAACCCAAACCATTCTGTGATTCTACAGCACCTCATTTTCCACAGTGCTCCACATGGGGAAAAAAATGTTTTTGAGTAAAGTATTGGTTGGCCTTGCTGTCTTCCAGGAAAAAAAAATAAGCAAGAGAAGTTCATTCTGTACCTAAGAGGCTTCAAAAGCACGTTACTCCCCTCCTGCATTGATTAAAAGCCTTATTTAACGAGCTGGCAGCTGCAACAACCAGCTTTGCTTCCCTGTGACCTTGCTCCTGCTTGTCAGCCCCAAGCAGCACAGGATGTGCCCTCGGGTTTGCAAAGCAAACACCTGAGGGTTGCCAGGCAGGGGTCAGCTGTGCTGCTGCTGTGCTGGGAACGTGCAGGAGGGGCTTTGAATGTGGAACTTCAACAGTGTTCTTGCTGTTTTTGGTGTCAGGTCTTATTTATCGAGTGTCTCATGAGGTGGTTTTGCTCCATATGTGTTCATCATTTTAGTTGTTTCAGGAGAAAAGAGTTCTTGGCTTTCTAAATATTTGATTAATTTAGGAAACTGGCTCTCTAAATTTGGTGTAGTCAGACTGGGAAGGACTTTTTCCCAGGAAGACTCTCCTATTGGGGATGATGCACCTACTAATTTTCACTAATGAAAGGAAAGAATGGAGTGATGACTGTCCTAAGAGTTAGATCTTGATCCTTTCCCTTGGAAGGGGGGGATAACTACATTGGACTCTTCTGTTTTGCCTTGTGAGACACATTGCTTGGAATAGTCCAGCTGAAATATTCCAGCTGACAGCTGAAATGCTGCATCTGAATTTATGTATGGTGCAGCCTGAGATGAAACCAGCCAGGCACTGGAGCAGGGACAGGGAGGCTTCTGCAACCTGAGAGGAGAGGCCAGGGATGTGTGAGGGTCCTCGGTGTAATTTGGCATTGCTTCAAGGTTGGGAGTCTCCCAGGATGGCCTGACTGTTAGTGTGTGTTATCCTGGGAAGGAGAGGGGAGAACCATCTGGTCCCCACTTGTTAAATCCCTTCCAGATCTCATCAAACCACTGAGAAACTGGGATTACACAGGTGACTTCAGCCCTCTTCGTTGAGTTGGGGGACTTGGATTTCAGGTGCCATTTCCTGGTAAATTGGGAGGTATCAACAGTATCTTCAGTTTAGGTGGCAGCTTTGTTCACTCTCCATATTTACCTGCTGAGGACAATTAGGTAGAGAGGGAGAGTTTTCCAAAGGATAAAACATGTTGGGCTCCCTGCCACTTCCTTACGGTCCTTGGAGTCAGCACTCAGGATTTCAGATATGATGTAATTAATTATCCCTGGTCTTTGTCTTTGAAGCTCCTTAGATGCCCTGTCTGGGATTTTCCAATGAGGCCAGAAACCCAAGCACAAAGATAAAGGCTTCATGAAGAGATTTGGTCACGTCTGTCCAAGAAAACCAGCAGGGCACAGCCAGAACAGCCTGGAAAAGCTCCCAGTGGTATCCTGGCATTCCCCTGGACTGATGTCCAGAAAGTTTGGCCATCTAATGCTGGTACTCCAAGTCAAATTTGGAGGATTGCTAAGTATTTCTCTTGTCGTATAGTTGAACTTAATGTCTTAACACTTCTTGATCTTGGAGCCATCTCCCCAAAGTGGATGTTTAGCTGATAAAATACATGATGATGGATGTTCTGTCAGGAGGTCCCAGGAGAATCTTCAGTGCTATAGATCCATATCACTACAGTGCACACACTTCCAGTATGATTTACATCTCTCCCAGAATTTCCCTTATTTAAGGGAAACCAAGAAATCTCCATGTCAGAGAAAGTAGCAAGTGACCCTCACGGGAACCCCACACAGTGACAATCTCTTCCCATGGGATGAGGTGGCCCTGAGCTTCACACTGCTTTGCTCTGTCTGTGCAGATAGTTGCAGCAATCATGGCAATCACAGGAATTGTGATGATGGCATATGCAGATGGTTTCCAGGGCGATTCCATCATCGGGGTGGCATATGCTGTGGGATCAGCCTCCACGTCTGCCCTGTACAAGGTAGGTCACAACTGTTGGTTGGGCTTCTTATATTCATTAATAGAATTCAAGAGTGCAAAGAGAATGGCTGTAAAATAAATTTTTTAGCTACTGCATCATTCATGTTGTGACCAGGTGATGTCACAATACCAGGAATCAGCCAGGAGGGAATTTAATTGTCATCTGCCAATATTCAGGATGGCTTTGCTCTGTGAGTCTTTAATGAAAACTCCATGACAATCCAAGGAGTTTAAGATCATTTTTAATCATGCCAATGCAGTTTAAAAGCACCATTTCAAAGGGGCTTTCCATGTGTAGAATGGAGTACCGGGATGTGGGAAATGCTGCTTTCCCTCAGTGGGAGTGGAGGGCTCAGCCCAGACCTGCACTGGGAATGCTGGGCTTGGAGCCCTGGTGTGAGCTTGGCACATCTGACACAGTCAGGGCTTTATCTCTGCCTGGGAGTCGTGGCTGCTCTGGGAAGTGAAGGATAGAGAAGGCAGGGGCATGTCTCAGAAACAGGTTGGGCTGAAGGTGGCTGTGTTTGTTTTCAGCTCAGGGGGTGTGAAGTGTGTGTAAATTTTGGAGTTAGTTGTAGTGGGATCAGGAGTTGCCTCTCAGCTTCTAATCTCACTAATAAAGTTGTTGTGGCCTTTCACAAGTCACTCAAAGTGTGTGAATTTAGGCTCTTGCAGGACAAATCCTCCAGGAGGTTTGTGGTGTCTGAAGTGCATCCCTCCTGGCTGGCCTTCCTCTCAGAGCAGGGTCACTGGAGAAGTCACTGGAGTCCCCTCCAAACCCTAACAGCCCAAATCCTGTAACTTCATGGCATGAATGATGTTGTCCTTGGGTTCTCGGTTTCTTCTTGATCTTTCCTGGGTTCTCCTACACTTGCCCCTTATGGCACTTTGTGTTAAATTTGTTATACAGACTCAGCCATACCCACAGTAATGACAGGGTGTCCCATACTGTGCTAAAACACAGGAAAGGGCAGAAATTAGACCAAAAATCCCCTGGAAAAACACTTTTTGGGGGAAAGTGCTGGGCTGTGGCGTTCTGTGCTGTACCCCACTCTTCCCAAGGGAATGGAGACTGTGCAGGAGAACTTTGATTCCATGACAGCCACAAAGTCTGAACCTCTCCTCTCTTTGCAGGTTTTGTTCAAAATGTTCCTTGGAAGTGCCAACTTTGGGGAAGCAGCTCATTTCGTGTCTACCCTGGGCTTCTTCAACTTCATCTTCATCTCTGTCACCCCGATCATCCTGTATTTTACAAAGGTGGAGTACTGGTACCCCTTCTCTGCTGTGCCCTGGGGTTACCTCTGTGGAGTGGCTGGTCTCTGGTTAGGTATGTGAGAAGAAAATGTATTCATTTTTCCAGCACTTGTTCCCCCTCTGGCACAAACAATTCCCCTCTGCCCCCTTAGACATCAGAGCTCTCTCACAGATTAAGTTTGCACTGGGACTCCTTGGAAATGATTCATATTTTTCATTATTCCTAATGAAATAATACAAAGAATTAATATATAATGAATAATTAAGGTATAAATGATAATGATAATTAATAATTAATAGTAATACTAATGAGTGAACATGAAGCAGCCATGGTAATACTCCACTTTTCCATCCGTACTGTAGTTCCGTAGCAGTTCCCCTGTCTCTGGCACAGCTTGACTGCTCTAAATGCCCTTTCAAAGGGCTGTGAGTTCCCATCAGCTCCTGGCACACTCTGGGGGTGGTTTGTGCGCTGGCACAGGGACCCCCAGTGCTGGGGCACCTCTCTGGGGGTGCTGCAGGCTCTGGGCAGGGCTCCCATAGCCCTTCCATAATGCTCCCTCTTCCTGAGCCACAACTGCCATCCTCCAGCCAGGCACAGTATCTGTTGGATTCAGCCCAAGGGCATTTTAATTTCCAGCTATAACAACATCCTTTCCTTTAGTAAAGTCTCTATTATTTCATGATTGAAGAGGTTTCTGTCTCCACTACCCGTTTATTAAACAGAAGCAAAGAGTGTGTGGTTCCCTGGTACACAGCCCGTCCTGAGAGCTGGGCAGGCTGGCACCTGAGCTCTGGGAGCACCTTGAACCAGAATTTCAGCTCCTCTGTGGGCACCTTTGTGAGGGACAAAAAGTAGGGATAATTTATCACCCAGCAATCTGCCCAAGTGTATAATCCCAGCCACGAGGGAGCAGATAAGGAGGAGCAACCTTGTGTTCCTTATATATAAGGGACTCAGCAGCAGGACTGAGTGACCAGAGGGAAGGTTTTTGAAGTTTCTGCAGGTTGCTTTCGATCTCAAAGGAAATGGGAGCTGGCTGGGAATGTTGTCATGTAAAAAAACCCCAATCCATAAATTTAAGGTTGTGCTTCCGTCAGCTTTTGGTTTGCCTTCAACATGGCAACAAGGCCTTGGTCTTGCTCCAATATGCTTAGTTCACAATTAACTTCATCAGCTAATTGTATTCAGTGTCCTTTAGAGCATGACTCCCTGCTGCTGTCACACCTTTGGTGTGTGGTCCAGCTGGAGGGGTGTGCAGCCTTTCCTCAGGGCAATGTCAAGGAAAACACAGACCCAGCCAAGAGGCCAAGCTGGGATCACCACCCTTCTGGCAGGGAAAGAAGTGATGCCTTCTGGCAGCAAAACCAGGTTGTTGGTACCTGATTAAAGCCTGGACAAAGCTGGGAATATGAGTATGATAACTCTGGTATTAGTTAGTGAAAGGCCATCCAGCTCTGCCTCTTACACTGCTCAGAACTTGCCCTCATTTCACACTTATATAAAAACCCAAACGCCATCACTTTGTGACAGCTCCGTCATTGTAGTGTGGATATTGGTCATAGAATGGATTGGGTTGGAAAAGACCTCCGAGATCATCAAGTCCAACCCTTGGGCCAACTCCAGTCCCTTTACC
>JAOXXN010000065.1:60564320-60576299 GCA_026770055.1 Myrmophylax atrothorax
CCAACTTCAATTTCCCCTGGCAGAGCCTGAGCCCGTGCCCCCTTGTCCTATTGCTGAGTGCCTGGGAGAAGAGACCACCATGGCTGTACTTCTGTGTTATTAAAACCCTGTTAATGATCATTACAGGACAAAGATACTGTTAGTCCCCCCCGTGCTGGGGCCATGGTCAGGGAGCGTGCACAGCACCAGCAAAAGCCCTTTTCCTTGGGGGAGTATTTTGACAGGCAGCAGAGCAGGCTGGTGTGGCCTTTCCAAGGACTTTCAGAGGATTTCAGTCAGAGGTATTTCCAGAGAAAACGCCTGTGGGGTTCCCAAAAACTAAAGAAAAGAGTCAGTTTTCCAGCTGGGGACAACGTTATCCAAAAGCCTGGATCTTGGCTCCCCACCAGCAGCAGAGACGTGAGCAGAGGGATGTGGGAGGTTGTTTGCCTCCAACCACCCCGCGCTGAGGATGCTCGGTGGCACCCAGGAGGGGTGCCCAGCCCGGGCTGCGGTTTGTGGTGTCACATGCTGCCATCTAGTGCCGTGTGTGAAGTTTCCTGCTCAGTTTTGCGGGGTTTTCGATGCCAAGAGATGTTAGAAGTTGGGCTGATGTGGAGACCCCCTTTAGAAGACATTGCTGGCTTTTATTTCCTCCCGAGTTTTTAGCAGAGATTTAGAGGATGCTTCAGAATCACAGCCGAGGATCTGGCAGCAGTTCAGTGCAGACACTCGGAGATGTGTCACCATTTATTGAACACTTGCTAGTAGTCAAGGAGTTAATGATGTCCCAAATAAAGGGTAAGTCAGGTCAAAGTCCTTGATTATGCTGCCCTTAATTTTTATGGCACTGAGCTCCTCTCCTAGAAGGTGACACTCACAAGAGTAGAATCAGCATCCCTGGGAGTGTTCAAAAAATGTTGTGGCACTTACAGACATGGACCTGGCAGTGCTGGATTAATGATTGAACTTGATGATCTTAGAGGGCTTTTCTAACCATAATGATTCTATGAAGACATGAAATGACCCTGTAACACCTCGTGGTTTGGCAGAATTTAATGCAGCATTTTAGCTCCTCAAGATAAAAATCCATGCTTAGAGCAGCCTGTAGAGAAAGTCTCTGCCCACCTCCATCCCCCATCAGGAAAGGCACATTGTACCACGCACAGTTCTGCAGAGAAAGGTCTTACTTAGGCCAACATAAAAAAGACTGATTGGACAGAGGGAACGATGCTCTGGCTCTCGTGTGAGTGGGATCTGCCCTTGGATGACTGATAGGATACTTCAGATTAGCTTATGGCACCTCTCCATGCTCCAGCTTTGCCAGGAACAATCTGAGCTGCAGTTTTTCTTCCCTCTGGTCTTGGGTGGAGCCTTCAGGGATGTTGAGGCTCAAAGAGAAACACCTATAGGGTTGCAATTAATGTCAAAATGGGGTTTTGCTGCTTTGACTGTAGTGCAAGAGGTTTCCCCAGTTTTGTCCACTCCTGAAGGACCAAAGGAGATGTTCATCTCCCTGAGATGCCAAACTCCTTCCTGTATCCCCAGCAGCTGGGCCAGAATTGGACCTGGAAAAGTGTCGGGGTAGATTCATATCAGATTTCATGATTATGTGGAATGAGCAATGCTAAATATTATAAATATTGGACTTGCAGAGGCTTGAACCTGCCATCCCTCTGCAAGCAGTTGCTCCTGCAAAGCCCTGGAGTCAGCAAGAAGTGGCTGCAAGCCCAAAATCAAAGGTAAGCGCAGGAGTTTGTGCCCATGACAGGCTTTTTGTGGCTGCTGGATCCTTCCCCTCGCAGCTCAGGCAACCCAAAGGGCAGAACTTGGTGGTTTACACTGTTTGCTCCTGTCCCTGGCTGAAAAACTGATGTGTGGGTGAAAGGGTCCAAAATAAAGGGAATGTTTCTGAATCTCCAGCATGACAGTTCCCTGGATGAGGGGGACCTGCTGAGCAGGATATTAAATATTTCTGGGGCTGAAAGTGTGAGGACCACGGGTTTTAATGGCTGAGTCACCTGAACAGCCACCACTTGCAGTTGGTGGGGAGAAGAGAGAGACCTTCTCGCTCTCTACAACTCCTTGACAGGAGGGTGGAGCCAGGTGGGATCAGGCACTGCTCCCAGGTGAGCGGCAGGATGAGAGGAAATGGCCTCAAGCTGTGCCAAGGGAGGTTTAGATTGGATATCAGGAGCAATTTCCTCACAGAAAGGATTGTCCAGCCCTGGCACAGGCTGCCCAGGGCAGTGGAGGAGTCACCATCCCTGAAGGGATTTAAGTCAGGTGTGAATGTGGCACATGGGGACATGGGTTAGTGGTGGGGAATGGACCTTTTCCAACCTTAACACTTCCATAAATCCATGATTTTAAGGCTGCAAGTGCTGTGTACTGTAAACACCCCCTGCAGTCCCAAACATGCAAAAGTGGTTCTTCCCTTTGGATTCTGAGATTATCTTGGAGAGCCAACTCAATGTGGTAACACCTCAGGGGGCAGAAACACTTTCATTGTTTTAATGACGTCCTTTCCCTCATGTCCCAGAGCTTTGACTCAAACTGCAAGTGCAGTGGAAATCTGGGATAAATTTCTACAAGTTGGCTACGCTGGGAGATCCTTTACCTGGGAATGCCCAAGAGATGTGTGAGCTGGTGGCTCTTCCTTCCTCTCTCAGAAGGTGCAGCTCTATTGATTTACATCTTGCAATACCTCCTAGGTGCAGGAGAAGAGGGGGCACAGCCTGAATCCCCTCCCAGGCAGGAGGCAGCACCTGCACAAGCTCCAGATGCTGGACCTGACCCGCCAGAGACGAGAGGTAATGCCAAGGTGGATTTGGGAAGGGAATGGGGCTGCCTCTCCCAAGGACCAGGGGACAGAAAGCCTCTTGCTGGGAAGCTCAGCTGAAGCTTTCTCAGTGTCTTAGGCAGAGGAGAGGAGGAAAGCATCTCCAGGGCCCCTGTGATCAGAGTCATTAACTCTGATTTTTCCAACACCTTGCCCTCATCTGGCCTTGACTCCCGGAGAAACCAAAAATGCCTGTCCTGGTCATGTCGTGTCACGTGCCCAGTTTGGCAAATACCATTTGCTCAGGTGAGACACTCGACTGGGCAGTTACTGCCAGGGCAAACCCCCCAGTGCTGCTACAACCTGTTCACTGCTCTGCTGCTTGTGCTGACAACTCGTTTGCAAACCCAGGCAGAGCTGAGGAGGAATCTCCACAGGGAGGCGAAAATCAATAAACAAAAAATCAAGGAATTCAGCCCAAAGGACGTCCTTGACACTCTTCAGAGACACAACAGAGCTGAGAGCCAAGACCTCGTCCCTGCTGAGCACAATCAGCGTTTATGTGAAGACCATGGTGAGTAGAATAATTTTCCCACGGAGATGTAAAACTCAGCAGTCTCTTAAATGTCATCGAAGAAGTTTCCCTGTGGAAGATGCTTCCACTGCTCCACCTCCTGCAGTAACAACCTGTGGGTTCAAAGAGCTGTGGGGGAGAGGGCTGGGAGATGTGTCTGTGAGACACTGGGATGGCTCAGGGAGGTTGCAGAGCTCTGGGCTGCTTCTCTGGCAGCGTCCAAACAGACCCAAGTGGATGTGGATTATGAGCCATGGACAAGGCACAGAGGCATAAACCCAAAATCCTCAGGGCCAGGCCCTGCAGGAGCAGGTTCCCACAGACAGGAGAGTTTTAGCTTGTCCCACATGTCCCCTGCACAACAGTGTGAGAACAGAGAGTGTCCTGGGGTCTGACATCTGTAAAAAGTCAGGGCATCCACCAGGAAAAACATCCCAGGATTTGGGTGGATGAACACCCACCGAAAAAAAATAGCAAACAGCTGGAAAACAACCCTTACACCAGGTTTGACCCCCTGCCCTCTTCCCCAGCGTGGGACACCTCCTGCCCTAGCCTGGGGTGTGCACACATGGACGGGGTCTGTGACAATGTCACAGTGGTCTCTCTGGCAGGGCAGGAAGTCGCTGATTAACATGTGCCTGGCCAACTTTCCCTTGAGACATGAGTGATTCTGGGGAGCTGCAGCCAAGCCCCAGCCCCACTCTGCCCCAGTGCCATTCCTGGGGGGACCACAGGGCTGGTAGCCAAGGGCAGTGGTGGGTACACAACAGTGTGGTGCCCTGGCAAAATATATCAGGGGCACATGGTGCAAACAGTGAGCTGGAATCTCCATCTGGGGTCAAGCAGGGTGGCCTTCAGAAGAGCTGGTCTCCTGCACCAGGTTGGGTACAGCTCAGGGTTTTCTGCTCTGGAGAAAGGAATTGTGACACTCCCTGGCAGCAAAAAGGAAACCTGGATGATTTGAGGTCAATGGTTATTCTCAGGGACTCGGTGAGATGGCATTCTGGGAGAACAGTCAGCTTTGCCTCTCCTACTTGGTGTGCCTGAAGGACTGAGGGGCAGCCTAAAACTTCCTCCCCATCTCTGCTCTCTGTGACCAGTGACAGGACCCGAGGGAACTGCATGAGGTTTGGAGAAGGTTAAGTTGGATACCAGGGAAAGGTTCTTCTCCAGAGGGTGGTGGGCACTGGCCAGGCTCCCTTGGCATGTGGTCACAGCCCCAAGGCTGCCAGAGCTCCAGGAGTGTTTGGAGAACGCTCTCAGGAATATGAAGGGATTGTTGGGGTGTCTGTGCAGGGCAGGAGTTGGACTCCATGCTTATGGGTCCCTTCCAGCTCAGGCTAGTCTATGACTCCATGATATTTTGGGGTGTCTTCTTTATCAGAACACCCTTGGGCACACTGGGGAGCTCAAACCAGGCTCAGCAGGAGAAAGAAGTGGAGAATGAGCTGCTTGGGCAACAGCAGCCAGAGAGCTGTTCCCAACTTTACCCCTGCATGGTCCACCAATGAGCTGCCTCCACACGCCCAGTGGAGCCTCTGGACTCCCACCACGCTCAGATGGCCTCGGGGTCAATGCTCCAGGCACTCAGGTTGTTCCCTATTTATTTTTTTTCTATAGAAACTGCTTCCCCCTGTCCCTTAGGAAGGGGAGAGAGCCGTGAATCTCATCCCCCACTTCAGACATCCCAAAGGCACGACCCTTGTTCTGCTTTGCTTGCACGTGACAGCCCTTGGCACTGGCTGGGAATGTATCACCGAGGGCAAAAGGGCTTCAATGAGTGCAGAACTTGTCTGAAGGTGAACTTTCACCAGGAGAAAGGGGAACAGACTTAGCTTCCTGTTCCCTCATGTTTCTTCACCTCAGCTCTCTTCTCCTTGGAGATAAGGGTTGGACTTGATGATCTCGGAGGACTTTTCCAGCCCAACACATTCTATGATTCTAAAGCCATGTTGCCTCTTGCCAGACTCTACAATCTCCCCAAATACAGTCTTGAGTGGATTCCACCTCACCCTGCCCAGCCCTGAGCGTGGGGTCTGGTGTTGCAGGGACCTCTCAGGATGTTCTTTACATGCCTCCAGCTGCCCACAGCATTTCCAGCTGAACTCCAGGTGACTGAGTGTTGGGATTCACCCATTTTCAGGCTGGCAAACCAAAGCCAAATTTACAGGTGCCAGCTGCTAAGGTAAGAATGGAATTTGTCTGGAGACCTTGAGCTGGTGCAGAAGCAAGAAATGCAGAAACTCTGTGGAGTAACATCAATAGAACTCTTATAAAATTAAAATTAGTTGCATTAAGACTGTTTGATCTACCAATTTTAGGAAATATGTATTATTTAATAATTAGCTCTAGCTGTGTGAAGTTAGACAGTTTGCATGGTGTGTACAGGTTTTAAGATTGTGTGAAAAAGTAGCTCTGAATAGAGTCCCTCCTGAAACTTGAATATTCTTGGGCAAGAATAGTTTAAATATTGTTAATGTAAACATAATTGCACCTTTCCCCCTCTTTGCTTCTCTGCTCCTCTTCCCTTCTCTCCACAACTCTTGTAACTCATGACGAAGAGGATTGAGAAATAAACTACCAAAAAGAGTAAAACCTCATAAAATTAGATGCAGTCAAGTGATTTATTTAATGATAGGGGTTGAAGCCCCTGAAAAGGCCCTAAAAGGTTCAGTTGAGAACTGTGTCTGTGGAGATCAGGTGTTGTGACAACTGAGAATGCAGCTCTGCAAACACAGGATATTTGCTTGTTTTCTCTCCCCAAGGAAACCCGTGGGATGGAGGAGTCTCCAGGCAGCAGGATGGAGCTGAGCTGTCTCCAGACAGGAGAGGGAAGGTGGACCTGTGGTTCTGCAGGGAGCCACGGACGAGGGATCTGTTCTGGGACACCTCCAGCACAGGCTCTGAGGAGTGGGAAAGGGAAGAGAAGATTCACCACAAACCTGCCCTTGTGAGAACCAAGACAGAGAGAGTTTCTCTCTTCGATGACTTCTTTGACAGGGATTTCTAGTGGCACCTCTTGGGGTGAAAGGGATATGGTGAAGAAAGAAGCCCCAGCTCTGGTGGGGCTGGAACCCCTCCAAATGGATGGACTGATGGATGAGGATGGAGATGATGATGGAACCCATCCAGATGGACTGAGGGTGGAGGCACAGTGTTGGCTGGAAGTGGCATTTCTGGGAGCACAGGCCAGTGGAAAGGACAGCTGGAAACCAAGAGGTCACTAATGGGGAGCAAATAATGACCATCTGGGTTGTGTGGCTGAATCAGCGTATCTGGGGAAATGCCTTGGGCAGGGCAACAATGGCATGGGATAGAGAGAAGAGGAGGAGGATGGTGAGAAAAAAACCAAGCAGAAGCTGGAAAAAAATCTGGGTTAGCCCTAAATATTAAATTCCAACTGAAATTAAATGTTTCACTTGCCTTTGGGTTACTCGACCTTTCTGTTTAAGTCAGTTTTAACCTTTCCTAAACCACAAAACCCAGTTCAAAAAACAAGCTCAAATGTTTCACTTAGGAAGTTAGTTGTTAAAATAAATATTTTGGCGTTTCTAAAGTTCCTTTTTTACTTTTTTAACTTTTGGGGGGGTTGTTTGTTTGTTTGTTGTTTTTTTGCTTTGTTTTGTTTTGGTTTTTAGGTTTTTTTGGGGAGGGTTATTTACTTTTGTTTTGGTTTTGGTGGGGTTTTTTTGTTTTGTTTGTTGGATTTTTTGGTGTTTGGGTTTTGTTGTTTTGGTTTTTTTTTTTAATTTCCTCTCCTCTTTTGTCCTGGACACAGAAATACATGTACTTTCTTCAGTTTGATAATATTCTGTAAAATTTATATTCTGGCTTTGGTTCATTTCTTCTCTCTGTGTGAATGGTGGAAACTGAGGAACCTCCTGGAGACACATCCTGGGGGTGCTGTTGGACACCAGGAGTTTGAACAAACTGCCCTGTTGCCATCTCAAGTGTACTGAAAAATAGTTGTATGAAAGATAACTGATCTATCAAAGAGGTTCTTGCAGTCTCCTCTCACATAAATGATAGTTTTTAATTAAATTAACTGCTTTGCCTTATAAAATAATTTATAATCTGAGAGGGAACTTCACCCAGCTCTGTCTCCTGCCTGGTTGTCCCTGGAGGTCCAGAAAGGCCACCAGCTTTGTGGAGCACAGTAAGGCATTCAAGCACATTTATAAAATGATATTTCAGTGAAATATCATGTAGTTCTTTTAACATGACAAACCAGTTTTGTAGGGAGCTGATGCTCCACAAGGGAGGGAGAGATTCCCCACCAGCCCTGGGGAACAGACACGGTTCATTCCCAGCAGCAGTTTGAAGTTGCAGACCTGACAAAAGGACATCAGTTCTTCCTTGTGCCTCCTGCTTCTTTCCCTCCCTTCCCACTTGGTCTTTCTGGAACCACCAGGGGGTAAAACACCTTCAGATCAGCTGGTTGCTGCAGGGCAGGGACTTGAGGAGTAGCAAGTATCAATACCACCACTTTCAGGGGGGAATATTATTTCAGTTTTTCAAGCCAGGACAGCCAGAATAACTAAATCTGGAGTCGGTTCTCAATTATTCAGGACAAGCAGGGCTTGGACAGCTTGGGGCAGATGAAGATTGTCCTGCATTGCTGTCCCAAACCTGCACTACCTCCCACAAAGCTGTGGTGCTGTGTCTGCTCTGCATCCTCAGCTTCCTGGCTGACACAGCCAGGAAAAGAGCAGGAGACACAATTTTACCCTTATTTAAGGGAATGAGACACCCGTGGCTGACTCAGTTCCAATAGAATTCAGCTGTGTGGAAAATCCCAGGCAGAGCAGGAGCTGGAAATCACAGCCAAAGCCCCAAATGAAAGCTGGAGCCTCCAGCACAGCACTGAGCTGCTCTCTCATGATTGAACCTCCTTTGGCCACCCTTGGGTGTATGGCCTGTGCCAACATGTCTACAAGCTCCATGGGGAAACTGCTCCTTGGAGAAAGCCCACACAGCAGGAGGGATTTCACTGAAAAACCAAGAAAAACTCCAACACAGAGAAGGAGGAAGAAGAGGAATTATTTTAATGAGAAAGAAGAACTGCTCATGGCTAATCAGTCCGTGTCCAGAGTCTGTGTACTTTAAAGATGCCCTGAGAAGTTTGCTGATGAACACAGTCATCGTGTGCGAGCTGGAAATATCGTGAGAGCTTTGAATTCCACACTGAGGATGTGCTGAAAAGGTCAATGATTTAATGGGCTGGAACAATTAATCTGGCACTTGTCTATACACCTGTTCTCTTAATGATGTGACACATCTCCCTTCTGTATTCCCATCTGTCAACAATTAAGCTGTAATTGGTGGAAATGCAATTTATCTCCGATAGAGCTGATTAGTTTTCCAATAATCATGTTGCCAGCCTTGGGGAAGAGTCCTGCCCACCAAGAAGTGTCTGTGGACCAGTCGATCCATATCCCAGCCTGTGCAGAGAGGAGACTCCCAGCATTCATTTATCAATCTACAGAGTGCAAAGTTTGCTCTTACAAAGGCAATAAAATCAGCAAACCCTCTTCATTATGGGAATATTGGCTTCAAACTGCCAGAGGGCAGGGTTAGATGGGACATTGGGAAAAATTTCCCTACTGTGAGGGTGGGCAGGTCCTGGCACAGGTTGCCCAGAGAAGCTGTGGCTGCCCCATCCCTGGAAGTGTCCAAGGCCAGGTTGGACAGAAATTGGAGCAACCTGGGATAGTGGAAGGTGTCCCTGCCTATGGCAGAGGGTTAGAACAAGATGGTCTTTAAGGTCCCTTCCAACCCAAAAGGTTCTGTGACTCTATCAAAGACTTTTGGTGCCCAAAATCATTTGACTGTGCTGTTCTTGATTGTATTAATTCATCAGAACTTGTACAGAGACAGGTGGCAGCTCATCCTCTTCTCATGTTTTCTAACATCCTTCCAGGGGCTGGAAATTAAAACATTTTCTTTGTTACTAAAGGTGAAACTTGGACTTTTCTACAAATTGCAGAAGATGGAAAAAAAACCCCAAACCAACCTCACACAACATGTGTTCTGCAAGTCAGCAAGGAAGACTTTCCAGAGCTGTTTTCCTCTGAACAATTCCCCATCCCAAATGCTGGAAATGAGCTCCTCATTTGAAGGCTGAGTGGCTACAATCAGCTCTAGGGAGGAGGAACCTTTGCCACTCCCCGTGTCTGAGCACACCCAGCCCCAGTCCCAGATGACAGAAACCAGCCTGTGTTTGAGCAGAGCCCCTCACCCTGACCCCTCTGTGCCACCCTGGGGAGGAGAGGCTGGAGCTCTGCTGCATCCTGGAAGGGATGTGGGAGGAGTTCTGAGGGATAACCAGGAGGAAACCTGGGCATGGTTCGATGGTGGTGGTGCAGAGCAATGTGTAGGCAGAGGAGGAAGAGCCAAGGGGAAGGGTTTCAGAGCAGGGAAGTAGAGTGAGCTTTGTCTGACCTAATTCTGGCTCCCTCAGGGCTGTGATGGTGAGACAAACCAGTCCCTGTGCTGTGAGAGAGGAGGAGTGATGGGTGTACCCAGGGGTTGACATTTCCCTCTGTCTATCCCGGGATGGGGGGAGTTATCTGCTGCCTAAAAAAGGTGTTTTGGTTGCTATCTCACACCACCCAAAGCTTTTAGGTAAGGCTGGACCCATCCTGCAGGTTAGGTGTGTCTCCACACAGAAGCTGCTCAGCCCAATTCAGCACCTTCAGAGAATTCACATTATTGGTTCTCACCAAAATGGCAAAGAATGGGGGTTTTATGCAGTTACTGATGTGGGTATGGCCATCAGCAAATGAAGCACAGCCCAGAAGAGAGGGGAGATGTAGGTGCCCCAAAGCACAAGGACATTTATCTTCCCAGGGATGGGTAGAGGAGGTTGTGTTGGTGCAAACGTGGCCAGAGCAAACCACGTTCCTCTAGCTCAGGATTGGCTGAAACTTTAAATCAAAATGATAATGCTCAGCCTGAAGTCAGCACCAGCCTGGCAAAATCATCAGCAATTAAATATACAATTTATGAGAGGAAATGCCATTTAAAAAAACCCAGCAAGGGCTGCTGTAACATCTCTGTTACTGTTCCTGAGCAAAAAAATGATTTAATTACACTTAGTAAAGAGAAGTGTTAGGTAAATAAAGCTGAACAAAGCCCCGCTGTAACTGGATCTCATTGACTAGCCTGGATTAATGGGATTTTCTAACCTTCCTGAGCTCTGTCCCACCTGGTGCCCAGAGTGTTTGACCTCCTCAGGAATGCGTGTCCTCAGCATTGTGTGACATCCTCCTTCCCCAACACACACACACACACATATCCAAAAGCATAACCCCCCACCACCTGAGCCACTGGGGGTATCCAGTAACCCTCCTAACCCCTTTTTGTGCCCTGGCCCAGGGGAAGGTGTGTGACAGGCCCTGGGATTGCCTCAAGCTGCTTACACAAAGCTGCAGAGAAAAGCACCCAAGAACATCGACTTGAGTGGCTCTGTCGGGCTGTACATGAAGATTAAAGTCTTAGCAGCAGCTTGGAAAATACCAAGTGTGGCAGGTTTTTGTTTGCCTCACCAGGTATCCTCAGCCTGTTCTGGGACAGCACAGCCCTAAACATGATGCTTTCCTATGTTCTTACAGCTTCCAGCTTTCCTCAAATAATTCCTGAGCAAGGGCAAGAGGTGGCAAAAAGCTCCTCTGATGAATTAAGAGGAGGGAGGCAGCTCCTGTTTCTTTTTGAGCCTCTTTACCTGCTCCTCATACTGGATTCTGGGATGTTCCTCCTTCCCAGCAGTGCTGGTGCTGTCTCTGCCCCAGAGAGAACATGATCCATCTCTGCCAGAACTGCCCACAGGAGTAGAAAAAACCCCTGTTTATTTCTTGCTTAGCACAAGGGTTGTAGCTTTTTGCCACCTACTGACATGTTTGGGAACGGCTCATCTGGTGAATTCCTGCAGGAAGGCTCCGACCTGCCCTGGCTCTGGCTGATGGTGCCTCCAGGATTGGCTGAGCAGGATGTGAAAATAAACCCAGGAGTAAATATGGCACTTGGCAAACTGACAGGGATATCACCTATTTCGTGGAATCACAGAATATCCTGAGCTGGAAGAGACCCCCAAGGATCACCCAGTCCAACTCCTGGCCCTGCACAGGACAGTCCCCAAAATGTCACCCTGTTTCTGAGAGTGCTGTCCAAACACTTCTGGAGCTCTGACAGCCCTGGGGAGCCTGTTCAGTGCCCACCACCCTCTGGATAAAAAACCTCTTCCTAATTCCAACTAAACCTCCCCTGACACAGATCTGATGCCTCAGGTCCAATATTTCATCGGTTGGTCCTTGCTGTAATTCCCTCTTTGCCTCAGCCCTTGAGTGTTGGGATTCACCCATTTTCAGGCTGGCAAAGCAAAGCCAAATTTACAGGTGCCAGCTGCTAAGGTAAGAATGGAATTTGTCTGGAAACCTTGAGCTGATACAGAAGCAAGAAATGAAGCTGCAGAAACTCCACAGAGTAACATTAATGAACTCTTTTATAAAATTAAAATAAGTTGCATTAAGGCTGTTTAGATCTAGCAATTTTTAGGAAATATGTATTAATTAATAATTAGCTCTAGCTGTGTGAAGTTAGACAGTTTGCATGGTGTGTACAGGTTTTAAGATTGTGTGAAAAAGTA
>JAOXXN010000065.1:60665831-60676182 GCA_026770055.1 Myrmophylax atrothorax
TATTAAATCAGTACTATTGGCTGAATGGATAGGATCAGGTTAATTCATCTAGAGCTAGAGGGAAGTTCAAAGCTATGGAGAAATTGACTGTTGGGGCTCATCTGATAACAGGCAAAGGACTTGCAAATGACATTTGTAATAGCTGATTTTCAGCAATTTCTGCAGAACAGGATAGGAGACTTAAAATAGGAATTAGGCTGTCAGCTCTGAGTAACCCTGTTATCAAGATAGCATTTAAAAAAGCAAATGTATGTGGAAGATACAATATACAAACTAAACTAAAAGTTTTGGATGTGCAGTGGAAGCTGGGAAATCATGTCTAACAAAGACACTGTTGAACTTCATTTATTTCTTATAAATCAAGAGTATTTTGAGCACACCCTTCGTGGAAATTTGAAAGAAAAAGCCCATTTTGTTTCTCTGTTGATGAATAATATCCACTGCAGTTAATGTTTCTTCAGTGATACAAACCAGGATTTATATGATATAAATATATTTATATGATTAAAAAAACTGGAGAGCAGGTCTCCTGTATCAGTGTCCTTGAAAAACATGTCTTTTCTAGGTTATGCCCCTTTGAAATATTACACCTGCATATGGAGTGAGCCACAGCATTCCTTGCCATGTGGCTGGCTGGGTTTTGGGATGCAAGGGAGGGAGCTGTGGGAAAGATGGTGATTTTCATATAAAGGAGAAGTGCTTAAAGAGCCATATTGGGAAGCTGGAGGATTCCCCTGAAGGGAGTGTTGTCTCAAATGGCTCATTTCACCTATAATTAAAATTGCAATTGTGCTCAAACTTTTAGATGTAGAGATGGCATAAGGAGAGAATTAACACTTGGTATGAAAACAGGCCATTATGAGTTTTGCTGAAAAGGATTCATGTAAAGGAAACTTAATGTTGTGTGTCAGGAGGAACTTGGTGAGGGAGATGAGTGACTTGGAAGGAAATTGTTTTTATGTGGTATCAACCAGTTACTTTTTCAGTTTAACCAGCAAAACACAATTAGTTGAGTCAGTGTGTGAAGGAGTTGATGGGTGATCTGTTGAAAGGGTGAAATTTCTGCCCTGTCTAGCAGGATTCAGGGTGTTGCAAAGTGTATTGTAAAAACTTTTTCTCTTTAGTGGCTGGGCCTGCCTGGATAGGACATAACTTGTTTCTGAGGAAAGACCTTGAAGTGGCAATATCTTCTTTTCAACCCTTGGTTTTAGTTATTGAACTGTCTCTATAACGCTGTTTTTCCCTTCTCTGTTACTTGTGACAAAGTTGCAGACATATTGATACAATAACCAATGTGATACCTGTGGAGGTCTGTTTAGTTTTTATTCTATTCATTTTTTAAGACAAGGCTGTACCAAAAGCATGGTCACATGTTTCCTCATCAGAAATGAGTTGTGGCAAGTACCTTTGTTAACCAGAACCACTCCCAGCTCTGTTTTGAGTTGTTTCACTTTTGAAACTGTTGCTTTATGTAATTTAAAAGGCTTCTATGAAATCCTGGTAGTTGTGAGAATCCTTTGCTTGCTGGTTTTACATGTGCTGGTCTGGGCACCTAATCAATGCTGCTAAATTACCAAGGAAGCTGAAGTGATAAGTACAATTTTTGGTACCTAATCAATGCTGCTAAATTACCAAGGAAGCTGAAGTGATAAATACAATTTTTGGTACCTAATCAATGCTGCTAAATTACCAAGGAAGCTGAAGTGATAAATACAATTTTTTTTTTAATGAAAGATGTTGGACTGTGTTTAGAGTAATTTAGTATTAACCATGTGATGAAATGTTTGGGCTGGTGGAACTATTAAGCCAGCTGAAATAGGAGGTCTTGGTTTTATAAATGAGGTCTCTGCCTTCAGGAAACATTGTTGAGTGGAGAAATAATCTTAACTCTTTGGCCTTGAGCAGTATTTTTATGGAAGGTCCAGCAAATACTAGGGAAGAAACTTGCATAACCTTGAGCTTTTAGCATCACTCCTGCCCTGTTTTTCTCTTCTTGAGAAAGCCAAGTCCATCATCTGCTTGTATGAATTGTTTTTTCCCTTTTTGTCTGCTTTGTTTCTGCAGCTGCAGTTTGATGTTGCACAACGTCCGGTGGCATCTCGGGTTGGTTTTGCCACGGGGCAGTGCCTTGGTCACTTCTGGGTGTGATGCCATGTTATGACCTGCCCCAGAGGGTTAAACAACTGTAACAAAAAAGACTGACTTTGCCACATAATTCCTTTAGACAGATGAATTCCCCTGTGTGTTTGGCTGTGCAGCTGAGGGCTGGTGATGTAACATCTCAAATGAGCGGAGCTGCTGCACAGTCAGTCACTGCCAGGACAAGCCACAAGCTCAGCTGGAAATAACATCATTTAGAGGCAACTCTTCACAGATTTGCAGCAAATTTTAATACCTAGACTTGATGTTCCAACTCATCATAGTAAGAACAGTGTTCTTTAAATTAAATATGTAAACCCAAGAGGTGATGGGGTAATTGTCAGCACTGTACTTGCACTTGGTTGTAGTAAAGCTTCTAAACACTTTCAAAATGATGTGTGAGCAGCTACTTAAGGAACAACCTGCTGTGGCACTTGGTAAGGAATTTTTATTCTGTGGCCAGGAGCCTTTTGTGGCAGATGAATACATTGAACGCCTGGCATGGAGAACACCTGGAGGAGGTTCCAGAGGTGGAGAAGCTTTTGATCCGAAAAGGTAAAACCAAGTTGCATAATGGTCGAAGTGAATGAATCTCTAATTGTACTGTTTTATTCCACATAGAACAAAAAGCCTGTGTGTAGTGTTGCTGTCTGTCCAAGGAGGTTTTCAGTTGGGAGAACTGCAGAAATTTGTGACCATGAGCCAATTATTCAGAACTAATTGTTCAGTAACAAGAATGGGGAAAGGCGCTCTCTGATTTACACATTTTGCATGAAGGAGAAGATGTTTGTCCTTGTCAGATGAATGTTCCAGTAGAGTTGCTGGATTGTTTCAAATTGTGCTACTCTTTAGCTTTTGTACCAGTATTGGTAATCTTTCTAGAGACATATTTAACCAAAGTGATTTCATTTTCCACATGGTTACAGCTTAGGAGATGAACAAGTGCAAGAGCTGTTCCTTAGGAACTTCTCATCCACATGATCCTGTTCCAGACACCTGAGCTACAGAAATTTAGGAATAACTAACTTCACAGGCAAGCTGCTGTTATTCAGAAGGAAATACCAAACACTTTATCAGCCCTGTCAGAGGCCATTCCTTCTGGAGCAGTCTGGCTCTTTGGAGGCACTCAAGAAGAGGAAGGATGTTGTTGGGTTTCTAGCAAGATGCTGAACCCCTGGCATTCAGTCTGGGGCCTGTATCCTCTGCAGAGCTTTGCATGTGATTTAAGCAGGAAGAAGCCTAGAAATGCACAATGTTGTTTCCTGGAGATGTTTCTCCATGCCTGCTCCTGGTATACACTTTAGGGTGGTTCATGATTTGCACCAGTACCCACTCAGTTTAACAGATCTTCTATATTTCTGCTGGTTTGTCTGTGTTAACTTCTGTGGTGCACTTCCATCTTTTTCAGGGCAAGTGGGAGAATCCTGCAACAGTAAATACTTTTCTTGTGGCATCTTGTAGTAGTGGGGAAGGAGCCAACATTAATATCAAAAAGAAAAAACCTTTTGGTGTATATTTTCTCTTCTGTTTTTAGAAGATGCTGCTTTTGTTTGATTGAAAGTGTGTTGGAATCTTTAATTATATTTTGAGAAACCTGACCAGAGCTGCCTCTTCTGCTTGAGCATTCCTTCCCCTCTCACTATATTGACAACTGTTGCTGAATAAGTGCTGAGTTGGCATAATATCTCCTTTAAAAAACAACCCCCAGATTGAATCAGTTTGTTAAATTGATTAGGAACTGTCTGCACTTCTCTAGGCTTTTGTTTGAAAGTGTGCTTTGTGCCACCATCATTTAGATTTTATTTTAAATATATTTCTGTAACATTAAATCTGTTCCTTGGGGCTTTCCGTGGAATCTAATGCAACATACTTACTCTTGGGCTTGTGGCAAGCAGGGAAGGAGTCTGTGAAGGTGGAATAAGACATTCTGCTTTTCCCTTCTGGTTGCTGCGAGCCTGTAGCCTGTACTTGGGAAGCCAGGAGAGGAGCAGTGGGCTCATTCTGCCTTCCAGCAGCTCTGCAGGTTGGAGGCCTTCACACCCACAGTGCACCTTCTGAACAGTGTTTGTGAAAATGCAGATTCCTGAGTGATCCAGAAATAGCTCCCTGGAAGGACTTCCCATTTCCTCTCTCCTTCTGCTTTGACACTCAACCTGGACAGCAGAGTTCTCAAATTGTTCAGATATTTGCATTTATTAGCATGAGTTTTATGGCTGTGGAAGATCTGGGAATAATCCATTCTGTGAGCATCAGTGACTGGGATGTTTGGAAAAGTAGAACCTCGAAACATGACTGAAATGAGACAGGATGGACAAAAACAGGGATTAGAAGGGCAGAGACACTGAGAATACAATGAAAAGAACAGAGGAAATTTAAGAATTCATTGACATGCACTGTGATTGGGAAGAGTAAAATGTGAGTCTGAAAGAAAATCAAAGTGATGGGAAAGGGTAGAAAAAAGTCTTGAAATGTGTATAGGAAGACAAGAAGTGGAATCAGTCAAAACAACATTATGAAACTATGTATTAATTGCCTATTTAATAGGATGTTGATTTACAACTTTACAATAACATATATTTTCCTTTTGTAGCCCTTCCATTGCAGGGATTTAGTGGCCTAAGCTGGTTTTGTCCTTATGAGACTAATTTAGGGAAGATGGGGACAGGGATTTTTGTGCCTGTGGCAGAGCCATCTTCTTGAGTGATTGATATTTGGATATTCCCCTACATTCTCTTTGCTTACCATACACCTAATTCTTATGTAGGCATAGAGTGCTACCCTGCTAGGGGGATGGAGTTTAAATCAAAATAGCCTTTCTAAGTTAGGTGTGGTTATATCAACCTTGTAGGCAATCTCTTTTCTTTGAGGTATTTTAAGCTTTCTGCAGAAGACAATGTCTTTCAAACTAAAGTGTGTTTTCCTGTATTTTATTCTAAATCAGATTATTGGAAGAGTTTGTAAATCATATCCAAGAGTTACAGGTAATGGATGAAAGGATTCAGAGAAAGGTGGAGAAACTAGAACAGCAATGCCAGAAGGAAGCAAAGGAATTTGCCAAGAAAGTGCAAGAGCTGCAGAAAAGCAACCAGGTAAAGTCTAAAGAGGAGAGTCAGTGCAAAGCTTTGCAAGTTTTAAAAGCTTCTTTAGTGTTTCCTGGTACATTGGCCTGCTCTTTGAGATAAGAATAAAAAGAGTTTGGTGGAAAACAATTTCTCTTGTCAGGGGGGGTTTATGTGCATGTTCCATTAATGGGTGTCACCAATGCTGAAAGTAGTGAGTCTTCACAGTAGTTTAAAGGAAGACACTAAACTTTAATGGGTTGTGTGTAATTAATTAGTGGCTCTGAGTAGGCTTATGGTTCTGAGATGCACCACCTGCATTCACTGTGCCTCTTATTTAAGTAAATCCAGTGTTTCCTGGAGTGCATTAAAGGGACTCCCGAGCTCAGTGTCTGTGTCTCTGTTGTCCCAGGTTGCCTTCCAACATTTCCAAGAACTAGATGAGCACATCAGCTATGTAGCAACCAAGGTCTGTCACCTTGGCGACCAACTGGAGGGGGTAAACACGCCTCGGCAACGGGCTGTGGAGGCTCAGAAGCTGATGAAATACTTTAATGAGTTTCTGGATGGAGAGCTGAAGTCTGATGTTTTTACAAACTCTGAAAAGGTAAGAGCTGTCAGCGGGATGAAAGCAGTTCAAAGCAACGAGCGGTGCTGCCCTAATTACAAGCTGCTACCATGACTTACCATGGTCAGACTTCAAACCACCGAGTGACTGACTTGTTAAAGTTGCATTGTTCTGAAATGTAAATGAACAACACTGGGCTGCAGATTGCTGATAAAGCATTTGTATTCAGTGATGCTTAATGTGGCAATGTTGGCATTTTTTCATTTTATGAAATTATCGGAGATTTGAGAAGCGCTGGGAGGGCAACTTTGGAGTGCACACAATGTCTGCCTCTTCCCTTTGAACCCCTTGCCTCAGATCCATCCTGTAATGCAGAACGGTTCTGAATACAACTTCTTTGTGAAACTTTGCTCTGTTGGGTCAGTCCACTGGCCTTGGATACCTTTTTGTCACAGCATGCCTTGGGCCTTTGTGTAGTCCTGTGGTTATGTCTCCACCCTTGGAATTCAGAGGGACTGGGCAGGAAAACTTCAAAGAAATGTTAAAGCATTTTGTTTTTCTTATGCTTCAAGAGTATGTTCATGAAGCAAATAGAAGCTGAATGGTGTGGCAAGCAGGAATAAACTGAAGGAAAGGAGTCCAGCTGTAGCAGAAGGGCACATACTACATCTCCCTATACAGATTAAGTAGTTGATTTGGTGGTGGTTTTTTTAGAGTTGTTGGTTTGGTGGTTTGGGGTTTTTTTTAGGTGTGTCCTGAAGAATCTTCTCTCTCTCCTTAAATTCTGTGCAGTGGTAGGATTGGAGTCAGGAAAAAATTATAATAATGTGGGAACAGCAAAAACGTGGTTTGCACATTCAGCAAAAAAATATGTGCTTGAAACGCAGCTCATAGAACAGGTTAATAGACACCCCCTCTCTACTGAGCTGGAGGTATCTCAGGGAAAAGCAAAACTAATAATTTCATCTAGTTGTGTTCCCAGTGCACAGTGACTTTCAGTGCATGGTCTGTGGCTATATGGTAATTACCAGTTGATAGTTTGCCCTAATTCAAGAGAGAGCACAGGAAAAACTTCCTTGACTTCCAAAGGAAACAGAAAAGTTTCAAAATAATGAAAGTTCTCTGACCAGCCTTTTCCAGATCTCCATACATTTTTCCCTTTTTTTTTCCTATTTAGTAACAAAACATGCATTTTAAAAAGATTTAATGACAGGATGGTAAATAACAAAGCATAAGTTAGAGTTGTGTTGTCTGCTCAAGAGTCTCATAGAATTCAGCTTTCATTTTATTTGTAAATTAAACTTTCATAATCCACCCTGTTAGAGGATCAGAAAAATCTGGTATATAAAGAGGCTAAACCAGGAAATTTGTAAACAAATGACTCTTTATACCCCCCCAAGAATAACAAGATCCTCAGCAGAACTGGCAGAATACAAACACAGTAAAGGCTTGTGCCAGTCTATAGGGGAAGTGTGTGGGAACACAAACAGGAGTTTCTGGATACAAGTTATCTTACTGAGACTGGTTTCAGTCAGGTGGATTCTGTAACTTTTTGCCTCCTGGTTTAAATAGGAGGAAGTAGTGTTTGTAAAAACCTGCCTAGACTTGTGCTCTTACACCTTACTGGGTCTTTGAACTAAAAATAGCTCTAAACTATGAGATAGTGGCAGATGTTCTTAAATGTAAAACCTTGGTGCTTTGTCAGTGTCTTCTGATCTTCAAACTGATGTGGCTTTTAGATGGTGAGGAGGGTGTTAAGATTTTTTTTATGCTATGCCAGCCCTCCCAAATGTGGACTTTTCTTTGAGGCCTTGAGGGGAGAGGACACCATGAAAGGAGAGGCATGAAAAGAATTGCAATGCAGTTATTTCCTAATTGATATTTTACTCATTAGTGTCAGTTCTTCAAGTCCATTGGATTCCTTTTTTTCCCCTACACTCATTTTGTTGCTTTATTCCTTTTTCTTGGTCTAATTTCTACCTTGTCACCTCTGTGAAGGTTTTCCCTCCTGTATTTTGCCATCCTGTGCTTTGTGCATCTTCATCCTCTGAATCCTTGTGATTTCTCTGTTGCTGCCACCTAACCAATCCTTCTCCTGTGCTGAAGAGCCTTCAAGTGAGCAAATCACTCCACTTAACAGAACTGAACAATCAAAATGATCTGGCAGCTCACTGTTCATCATGGAATAACATTGTACTGTTTAATGTGTTTACTGTTATTCTTATGTCCTTTGTTCTGTATTCAGCATTATTCCATTATGCCTTTTAAGTAGTGCATAAAAGTTTCCTGTTAAAATTCTCTCTTTCCTTTATTTCTCCCTGATTTTTCAGGTTTTTTTTTTCCAAATATATTACATAATCTATATTTATTTTGATTTTAATAGTGTACAGAAGCCTGATTCAATTAAAAATGAAATATGTCTGTACTTAAGCCGAAACCCCAGAGAACTGATTTGTCATGGCCACTGTTGTGCATAAGAAAAACCCTGAATTCAGTAAAATCTAAGTTAGTTAACAACTGGAGAGGACAAAGAAAATGTGTTTGTGGCATTTTTTTATTTGTGTGGGATTTTTTTTTGGTTTGATTTGATGGCATTGGTGAATAGCTGCTAATATATGGCCTGTTCTCCTGACATCAGTATTGACCACAATTGTTGGCATTAGGGTTGCTGTAAGCCAATGGAAATAACTGCTCTTTCACTGGATTTGTTTGAGGAGCGGAGCTGCTTTTGACTTAAGAGGCAATTGTAAGCTGACAGTTCAAAACATAAGCTGCTCTTAATAATCAGAGTGGATATACTTTGAGTGCCCCTATTTTTGCTGAACAACCAACCTCGTGTGATGCCTGTGCTCTCTATTCTTACCTGTGTGTCTGCTTCTATTCTTGAAAAGTTTTAATCCAGCCTACTCTGAGTGCTGGGAGAATAGGATTTCATTCCTCCCTTTCCTCTCACTTCAGTTCCCGGGATCATCACTAACAGGAACAACAAGATAAACTGCATATTCTCCATGTTCTCCATTGTCAGCTTATAAAGGTTTTAATCATAGAATAATTCAGGCTGCAAAATCCCTCGAAGATCATTGAGTCCAACCATTAACCCAGCACTGCCAAGCCCACCACTGTCCCATGTCCCCAAGTGCCACCTACACAAGGCTTTTAAATCCCTCCAGGAATGGGGATTCCACCCATGGCTCTGGGAAGCTTGTTCCAGTGCTTGACAACCCTTCCTGTGAAGAATTTTTGCCTAATATCCAACCTAAACCTCCCCTGGCACAACTTGAGACCATTTCCTCTTGTCCCATTCCTTGTTTCCTGTGAGCAGAGCCCGACCTGCCCTGGCTTCCCCCTCCTGGCAAGGAGTTGTAGAGACTGAAAAGGTCCCCCCTGAGCCTCCTTTTCTCCAGGCTGAGCCCCCCCCCAGCTCCCTCAGCTGCTCCTTGTGCTCCAGACTCCTCCCCAGCTCCATTGCCCTTCTCTGGACACCCTCCAGCCCCTCAATGTCTGTCTTGTTCTGAGGTACCCAAAACTGATCCCAGCATTTGAGGTGCCTCACCAGTGCCCAGCATGGGGGCACAATCACTGCCCTGGTCCTGCTGCCACACCATTTCAGAACCCTCTGGGCACACCCTGGCTCATGTTCAGCTGCTGTCAGTCAGTGCCCCAATACCTGGAGCATTTTTCACCATCCTCTCCTCTTTAAGGTGCCTTCCAATCCTCAAGACATCCCAGAGCTGTGCCCAGTTTGGTCCAGTCAACACTGCTTAGATCCACTGACCTTCAGTTGGATCCAGCTGTGTTCCCCACACTTTCACATCGGTGTTTCCTGTTGTTTTATCCAGCCCAGTGAAGCTGAAGTCACTAAGCACTACTTAGATGCACTTCCCGTGCTGATCCACGGTGGGAGAATAAATGAGAAAAGGTTTTGCTGCCCAGGACAGAGCACAAATTTGCATGCTGTGTTATCTTTATTTAGTAACTTTTGTATTCATGCAGCTATTCTTAGTTTGTGGCTATGTAATTAACTGACTTTCATCTTGGTTTTTGCTTTAGACCTCGGAGTTTATCATTTCTAATACAGCTGCCATTTCTCCTTCCATGGCAGAATGCTTTGATTCCCTCTTTCCCCTTTTTCCCCTCTCTGTGTCGAGCAAGGTCATGGCTCTTTTGGATGCAGCTATACAGCCAATTCCATCAATTGTAAAGAATTTTCTAGTGCTTTTCCTGACAGGGTTGACAAGCCACATCCCTGCTGAGTCCAACAGATGTCTCCTCTGGCTGGGTGTGAGTCAGTAAGAGTCCCAATCACTGCTGAAGTTTGATGTTGCAGTTCAGCCAGCTCTGTGTTGTATGTTTTATTCCCAAATGGAAGGGTACAGATTTCCATGAGACTGTTCTATCCATAGTGTGATCTAATCAGCCCTGAGGAATCTTTGCCCTTCAAGCTCCTTTGGCCTAGTGAAGTGAAGGGCTGTTTGTCCAGGGGGCTCACACACCTCCACAGACCTGCCAATCATAGAATGGATTGGGTTGGAAAAGACCTCCGAGATCATCAAGTCCAACCCTTGGGCCAACTCCAGTCCCTTTA
>JAOXXN010000065.1:60683270-60696238 GCA_026770055.1 Myrmophylax atrothorax
AGCTTTTGAAAGATGTCACAGGGTAAGTTTGCTTCCTGTGGTCTTCGTTTTGGGTGTGAAATTAAATCTTGAGGTTGAATTTTTGGTTGAGGTGAGACAGGAATAAGAAAGGACATTGTTAAACAAATTCTGGTTTGTGTTTTGCACTGGAACAGGGTCACAGTGGAGGCTGAGGGTTTGCTTTTACATGGGGACCTGGTTGTATTTTGTGGGTTTCAGTACTGGCTATTTTTGGAAGTTAGAGTGGTTAAACCTACTGCCTACATTGCTTTTCCTCCTAAATTACACCCACGACCTGAGAAGCCTTTAATGTGGTTTTCCTTTCCTGCTTTAAAAATACAGAGAATAGTTCAACAGTTGTTTTCCTGAGTTGAGTGTCATTTCTTCTTGCATTAGTGAATGATCACCAATAAAATGCCAAGAGGAATAGTCTTACTGTTTACCTTGGTAATCCTCTACTCTTCTGGAAATGCTTTAGTCTAACAACAAAAACCATTTTATTTCTGATGAAATTGTTGCTTTTACTGCCTGTCAGTCATATTGGTCTGGTACTTAGAGTACATGAAAACCTTGAAATCCAATTGCATCCTAAATGCTGGTGATTTTTTTTATTAGCTAAACACACTGATTTCTAACAAATTTCAATTCCTCTAATATTTCAAATGAGCTGAGGGCAGAAAAATTGAACATTTCAGATATTTAGAAGTTTTAATGTTTTATAAAGCTTAACAGGACTAAAGGTAGAATACAGACAGAGCACTGTTACCTGCACACCCTGGGATCACTTCCCTCCCAGTGCTGAAAACCAGTGACTGTAAGACAAGCAAACAGATCATTGATTTTCTTAGTATTGTAATTCATAGAAACGATTGTTAAATTCATAATATAAACTAACTTTTTCCAAATGTGCACAACCTTTTCTTCCTGTTGGGGTCAGATTAACTCAGACTTGGTCTAAAAATGTTTGTATTGGGGTAGAAACCCTGATGGACCTTGGCACATAAGGAGATTTTTAGAGTTAGGGTTTTAGAGTTGAGGGTTTTATGATCAAGGCAACTCAATGCAAGAGAGAAGTTACACATTGCCCTGGCTAATTAATTGTGACATTTATGTCACATAACAGATGTGTACCAACTGTGACAGCTTCAGGAAAGATAAGTTGGTAATTCTGAATGTGACCATATATTGAAATATTTCAGTGTTTGAAAGTCTCTGTTGTTGGGTTTTTTGGAGAGAATACAGCAGAAATACCTGTGAGTGTTGTGCAAATTGACTGGAGTTGCAGTATTAATCTTTCCTACTCCCAGCTTCATAAAAGCCTTCACTTAATTCCTTAAAAACCAAAGCTGTATCTCTTAGGTATAAAAGCCCTTCCCATTTTCCTTTAGAAAGGGGATTTTCAGGCAGGTTGCTGTCCCCAATCCCAGGTTGCTCACACTCCTCAAAGTACAGGTGCTGTGGAAATGTGGGCATTGCTTCCCCTCGTGGGAAAGTTCATGCTCCATTGGCCCCACCTGGACTGGGCTAAATGTACCTGAGGTTCAGCTGCATTATTTTTGCTGCATTATTTTGGAGGTCCAGCTTAACCCAGTGTCCTGGTGCTCACTGTGGCCTTTATTCATTATCCACACTCTGTATTTTTATTCTTTTAATCAAGTCATTTCTTCTGTATACATTTTCCAAGCACCCAGTGGGATGGAGTTTAGGGGATTCCTAAGATTACATCTGAAAATCTGTGTTTTAAGGACTGATTATTTTTTCCTGTATTATTATTAGAAACTGTTTATACATTTGCTTCTTGTAGCATCCTGTGGCAGCTTCAGTTTGCTTGGAAATGCTGAAGGGTTTATTGATACTAAAGGCTTTACCTATAATTCTCTATATGAATACTTTTCATTTAGAATAAAATTCCAGTTATTCAGGAGTACTTGGTACATTTTGAGCTTATCTCCTGCACAGTATCAAATAAATTTTCAAATCTGTGTAAAACTGACCTTTAGGATAATTTTTTCTTTTTTCTTTGAAGCTCTCTGATCCCTCTGACTTACCCAAGAATGCTTTCAGAATTTTTTCTATGCTTGTAGAGTTCTTATGCACTGAGCACATCGATTATGCATTAGAAACAGGCCTTGCTGGTGAGTACAGAATCCTCTGAGCATTTCATCTCCTTGGCCTTTTTGTGCAGATGATCTTTGCAGGTCCTTGCTGGGTCCTGTTGATTGGCCTTGTTCACAACGTGTTGGTTAAATGAAATTTTCTCTGTTTTGGAATCAACATTTAATGTCTTCCAAAGTGTAACTTTTGTTTGGGGAATTGATGCAGAGATGGGAACACACTTCTGTCTTCAAACACATGTTTGTCACAGAAACTGGGATGGCAGCACTTGTAATTGTTCTCTGAGCCATAACAAGAGAATATTTTTATGTTAAAGCTTACTTTTTGTAAGAATTCTGTGCTTGTTTGTGTGTTTGCACATTTTAGAGAGACAGTAAATAAGAAAACTGGTTGTTTAAAGAAGTTAAAATCTTGCCAGTGAGAACCTATCGTTCTGAAATGGCAGAAAACTCCCATTCTGAGGGAGGTTTTAAACTGTCTGTTTGGTTTTGCTTTTAGAAATCTTAGCAGTCAGATATTTCTGTGCTTGTGCCTGTTACCCAATATAGCCATGAGAAGTATCCCATATATGGCACCAGGGTAAATTTTTGAAACTCTAAGCCTGTGATTTAAGCATTCATGGAAAAATTCTGCGTATTTACAAGGTCATCATGCTAATTATAAGAACTGCATATCACCACAATCCTAATGAAGCCTCCTTTGCTTTAGGCATTCCCTCTTCTGATTCAAAGAATGCAAATCTTTACTTCTTGGATGTTGTCCACCAGGCCAATACAATTTTCCATTTATTTGACAAGCAGTTCAATGATCATCTGATGCCATTAATCAGGTACCTTTATTTGGATCAGCATTTCCTTTGTGAGTGGTCTTATGTTTGGTGAAGAAAACAGGTTTTTTTCATTCCTCATCTCTTTTAAGAGGAGTTTATGCTTGGAGTAGTTCTGCTTGATATTGTGGAAGATAAAATACTGTAATGGGAGGGGAAAGAAGGGAAGTTAAATTGGTTCCTTTGAAAATTAATGGAAGAGAGTGAGCTCCAAGAGTATTGATGGGTAGGAGAGGCTCCTTGGAGACATCACTGCTGCATTCCAGGTGGGACTAAAGGGGTTTGTGGCTGTGCCTTGGGATGGGAAATGTTCACTAAATCCTGTTGGAAGCAGCAAATCCAGCAGACAAATTGGTTCTGGTATTCTAAGTCACACATCCAACTTTCTGTATTGTTGCAGTTCCTCTCCTAAATTATCTGAATGCCTTCAGAAGAAAAAGGATATCATAGAACAAATGGAAGTGAAGCTGGATATGGGCATTGATAGGCAAGTAGAGATTGAAACATCTGTTAATTTTTAATTCCTGTAAAACTCCTTTGTGATGCATGTTAACTGTCCTTTTAAGCATGAATTATTCCTGAACACAAAACTGATACTTGGATATTTTTTAGAAATTGATAAATATGCATTGTTGAGCATAGGAAATTTAGATTTTGTGTGGTTAGAGGGTCGCATTTTCCATGGCACATTTCTGACCCATAAAGGCTTCTGGAAGGATGTTAAAGGATTTTGGTTGTGTTGTAAGAGTTCAATAATTCAGTTTTACCTTATTGTCTCAAACTCTTTTTTTCTACTTTAAAAGAGGGAGAAAGGATGATTGAAATAGGTTAAACCCTTGCAGGATTTCCATTAGGAGCAAAGTTTGACAAAAATAGGTTAGATGATTTGCTGGAATCTGTGCAGTGCTATGGATTAGACCCAGTCGTGGAAGTCTGTAGACCTGGAATAATTTTGATTCTGACATTGATTTGCTTTGAGGTTGTGACTCATTTAATCTTTTTTCTATTTCTCAGAATAAAAATGATGGAGTAGCTATAAAAATTGGAAATTAAAATCACAGCTGTTTTGCAGCAGAGGCAAATAATAAACTAACAAGCTTAATATATTAGGGAATGGAGCTGTTGTGTGGTGCCCTACTTTTGATTTGGTGTATTGTTTTCTGTAAGTGCAAAAAGAAGGGTGGAAATAGGGGATGTGTAAGTGGCAATTGAGATTTGAGCTGCTCCTGCTGCAAGTGACCTTAGAGATTTAAACACAAAGTTTGAAATACTTGAGGCATTGAGGCCACTGACTTAGATCCAGACAGATACAGGTTGGTCATCAGCATTAAAATAGTTTGTGTGAAGGAATTAATCTCTTAAAAGTGATAGGAAGATTTAGAACAAGTCCCTGTTGGAAAACAGTACATTCAAAGGGTTGTGGATGAGGAATTCAAAAAAATTAGTGTTTCAACAGTATAAAAGAGAGATTAATTTTGAGATGAACATTACATGTAAAATGTGTTTGTGTGCCTGTTTCCTGCTGCTTTGTGGTGCCACTGGTGCTGTTGGGAATGGATTGTCTTGCTTAAGGGAATGATAGAGTTTAAAATATAAAGCCATTTTCCTAAATGTTGTTGGTTTTTCAGCATTATCCAGTCTGGAAAAGTCCAAGTGCAGCTTCTTGAATGCCATTCACAGCAATTGTCTACCTCTGTAAAAGTGATTTATTAGCTAAACAAAATTAGTTCTGGGAGCATTTATTGCAAATGGAAATTGAGGAGAATGAAAGATATAATTTCTTTAAATTTCTATTGGTGTGAGGCTTGTTGAATGAAGTGCACCTGAAATGCAAGTCTGAGCTCTGTGCATGGGGAAAAAGGGAGTTTGTTCCCTCTTTGGATACATAAATTCTTCTCCCCTGCACCCCACCCAGCTGGAATCCTTCAAGGCTTCTCTAATGGCCTTGAGTGTTTTCAGGGAGGTTGGAGGGATGAGGGAGGTGAAGGAAAGGGCAGAGGGGAAAAAAGAGGGATGTTCCTGGCCAAGGTAGGCACTGGGAGAGCTTTGCAGCCTCTCTCAGCTGCTTTGCTGTCTGACCTTTGCTTTGGACTTAAAGGAAACCAGGGCCTTGACCTTAGATAATGTTCTGAACAGATAAATCCTCTAAGGGAGAAATAAATGACACTGTAAAACTCCATTAGATTTCTGACAACAAGAGAAGTACCAAGCTCTGGCAAAGGGAGAGGTTTTTCCTTCCCCCTCACCCCTCCTTCATTTCTTGTGTGTTCTGGTGCTTGTTCTGACTAATATGCAACGTGATCTAATTGTACTAAACTCTTTGGAATGCCTTTTGGTTTTCTGATTTCCCTCTGCACTGAAGGATCCTCTCCAGTTTCTCTGAGGAGCTGCATTTGAGTGGGTTACCCTGCAATTAATGTGTCCCCTTGAGGAGCAGGGTTTTTTGGGCTGGTGCTCCTCTTTCCAACTGCTTACATAAAGTCTCCTCTATAGAACTACATTGCAGCTCCAGAATGTCTGTGAAATGAAATATTTCCTTTGACATGCCCTAGCACTGCTTGCTTCTTATAAGAAATGTTTGCTTTTAGTCTGTCTTCTGTAAATTACTCAAATCTTAGGTGCTGGTGTTTTTTTCCCATTGCTTTATGCTGCTCACTTTTGTGCAGAATCTTGTTAGTTCATGTACATACAAAAATCAGGCCAATGGAAATGTTCCCTTCCCAACCCAGTGTGTATTTGTGACTTTAAAGGACACTGAATTGTATGATTGGACAGATGAAGCACATCTTGGCTGCAGAGCAAAAGAAGACAGATTTTAAACCAGAAGATGAGAACAATGTTCTGATCCAATATACTAATGTAAGTAACCAAAGTCTCAGCTCATGAGTGTTATCAGGTACAAGATGTTCCTTGCCAAACATGCATTAGACAACATGTGCATGTGCTGAATTTACTTCCATTTTGCACCAAGCACATCCAAACTCTATTGTGGGCTATTTTCTCAAGCTGAGAAGGAACATGAGCAGTTTTATATCTGGTGTCAGACACCAGTCAGTGGGTGCTGGAGGAACTGGCACATTCTTTCCCCTCCCAAGAGGCCCAGATTTGGAACAAGGCTTGTAGCTGATAATTAGCTTTAAGCTATCAGTTTCAGAAAATCAATTAGCAGGTACTCTCTGGTTGCTGGGTGGTTTTTCCCCTCAGAATGGCAGGAGCATGGCAGAGCATCACAGGTACAGCATGAACGTTCTTTGCTGCACAGTGTTGTCTGGACACCAGATCTGGCTGCATCCCAGCCCAGGGGCTGCTGGGGAGCTGCAGGCCTGGCTCACCTCGGGCTCCTGTGAGAGAACGATGATCCTTGTGGGTCCCTTCCAACTCAGAATAGTCTGTGATTACCTAGAGAGGGAATGCAGGGAGGAGCAGAGAACAAACTCAATGGGAAGAAGTGAGAGCATTCCCTGAATGCCTGCAGCCAGGTGGGAATGGGAGAAGTGGAGCAGTAGGATGTGAAGTCTGGTGCTATGTGGGAAGGGGGAAGATGCCTGTATGGCTGTTAATTTGGGTTCATAACTGCAGCTGACAAGGTTTTTAATCACTTTCCCCTCCCCATCCGCCCCTTGACTGAGTTAAAAGTCAAAATTAAACTGTTCTATTCTAAACTCCTGTGAACTGTAACTTAATTGAGTATTGTCCTGCATCCATCTTCCTATTCATGTTTTTGCATCTTTATATGGCAAATAAAAACTGTTGGAAAATTATGAATTGGAGGATGACTAATTTCAATGCTATGTTGTGAAAGTTAAAAGATAAGTGGCTGATATGTAACTTACGGTGTGGAAGCCACTTTGAGATTTCTAGAAAGTTAGTTACCAATTCATTCTTATTTTAATTTTTTTTTTAATTTAGGCTTGTGTTAAGGTCTGTGGCTATGTTAGGAAGCAGGTGGAAAAGATCAGAAACTCCATGGATGGCAAGAATGTGGACACAGTTTTGATGGAGCTTGGAGTTCGTTTCCATCGACTCATCTACGAACACCTCCAGCAATACTCCTACAGCTGCATGGGAGGCATGTTGGCCATCTGTGATGTGGCTGAGTACAGGAAGTGTGCCAAAGACTTCAAGGTAAGGCATGAGGAGAGGATGCTCCTCTGTCAGGAGGGAGTATTTTGAAGCCCCACATGGACATTCTGTTCCAAGACTTGAAGCAACTCTAATGGTTTATATCTGGTTCTTTTCTTTCTCTTGCCCACAGATTGCGCTGGTGTTACAGCTCTTTGATACCTTGCATGCACTTTGCAATCTTCTGGTTGTAGCCCCAGATAACTTGAAGCAAGTTTGCTCAGGAGAACAACTTGCTAATCTGGACAAGAACATCCTTCACTCCTTTGTTCAGCTGCGTGTGGATTATAGGTCTGCTCGTCTCGCTCGTCACTTCAGCTGAGAGCACAGCAAGAGCTCCTGTACCCTTGGGCAGGCCTCAGTTGTCAGAAAGCACAGGGAATGATTCCTTACCAACCATGGGTGTAACTTTTGTGGGACAAGGACTGTTCAGAATAAAGCAGCAGCCATATTGAAACATGACAGTGTAGAAGGCGAGCAGGTAAAAATCAGAGTGGTGTTTCATGTAAGCTGAAGTTCTCCCACTGAAGAATTTCACAACTCTGCTTGCTACTGATTTTTTTTGTTGCTTTTTAATGGGAAACATGTTGGTGTAGGAAAGCAAGTGGTGCATTGGAAGTCTTTTAGTCCTCATATTGAATTATGAGATACCCTTTTTTAGACTTGAAGTACAGAGCATAGCGTAGGTAATGGATTACATAGAGTAGACCAGTGTAAAAACATCCTTCATCAATTTTAATGACTTAGACTTCAGCACAGCTAATCATAATCAAATTATCTTTGATTGGTGTTTCTAAGTCATTTCTTTCATTTAAAACGTTATCCTGCTCAATGTAATTTCTTGCTCTAATTAATTAGCTCGGAATTTCTTTGAGATGTAGGAGTAAAAGCAACACTATCCCAAAAGATGTAATTTATTCATTGTGTAGCATTCTAAACAGAACTGAAGTGGTGAAAAGTTTTGGATTATTTTTTTTCTGCAGCTCTTTGGCTTTGTTTTTTTTACCTAATAGTCAAAGGCCCACTGGAATGTACTGGCATTGTATGATCTGACATTATTGTTTCAGTTTGATACCAGCACACTGAATTTTATACATGCTTCTGGAGTAAATGCAGCTGCCTTGCCTAAGGCATCCTTATTACAAAGTGAAGGTGCCCATTGTTGGGTTAATATAAGAGAGCTTTCTCCTGTCTCTTGTTCTGTATGTAAATAAATTCAAATCCTAATGAATTGAAAGGATAAAATGTAGCCCAGTTTTTCCTGTGTGGCTCTGGCCAAAGTCTTGAGTAGAAAATTCCTGTGCTGAGCAATATAAAATGTTGAAGTGTGCAAAAGCTGCTCTGCTACTGATCATAATTTTAATACTGGGCACAGGCTACTCTGCGTCCCTTGTGCTCCAGTGATGTTTGAAACATCTGGGGTGGTTTTTCCACAAGCAGTTGAAAACTGTTGTAAATAGCCCTTTTTTTTGGAGCAGGCTCTTGTGGAAGCCAGGTTGGAAGTGCAGTGGTTTGTGTCTTCAATCTGACCTGCATCAGCCCTGGGCAAATCCTCCCTAACATGTTGTTTGTACCGTGGGCTCAGCACATGTTATGGAAACTTCTTTCTCTCCCACCTTCAGAGCAGCATTTCTATGAATTTACATTATGGGTTGGTCAAAGAGTTCTGTTTTCCTCTCTTATTGATGAATTCCCAGGTACAGTCAATGGGAACTCAACAAGAGTTGTGTGGAGCTTCCCTTGGTTAGCTGAGGTTCTCCTGCTTCATTTTACATTTAGCAGAGCGTTGTATCAGTGAGCAGGGGAAGGGATGCCAGAGTGTCTCCAGGTATTCCAGGGGACTGGCTGCTCTATTCCTTGGCCATGGCAAAGCCACAAAGAGTTTTGGACACTGGAGGAGGCACATGCTTGTACTGCTGCCATTTGTTTTCAAAAGCTCTGATGTGAGTTCAGATGATACCTCTCTGTTACCTCTGTAACTGAAAGCCAACAATTTTAAGGCTGTGGTTTTATTAACCAAAATCTTTCTACAAAAACAAACAAACAAAGTGTCAATTTGTAAAGACTTCCGAAAAGTGAACATCATCTTGAGATTGCAGATCACAGAAGTGCTTCAAGAACTCGTTGTATGATTGTTTGACTTTTTTTAAGGTTGTATGAAATGTATTACCATATTCCTCGCTTTATTAGCCGTGTTTCCCATGCATATGCTCAGTGCAATATTTCCATTATTCCTGTTAACAGGAGGCAGCAAAAAGTAGGTGAATACTTAAATTTAGATCTGTAAACTCTTCTTCAATAAAAACAACTCCTTCCAGACACTTTTTTCATTTCATTTCCATGTTCTTCAAAGATATTTATACTCAATTGTAAAAGCCCTTCTATTTAAAAAAAAAAAAAAGAAAAAAAGAATAAAAGTAATTTTACTGAGCAAATTTATCACTGGTGTGAGCTTTCCCCTTCCTTTTAAAAACCTCCCCAAGCACATACTGAAGGTTTTTATTCTGCATTGTCAGTAAGTTTATTTTATAATACAAGTTGGGTTGGGATGGGGTGGGAAACCATAATTTTCCCACATTTTTCAAGTTTGTAGCTCTTATAGCAGGTAATTTAGACAAATATTTCCAGTGGCTTCTGAATGCAATAAAACAGTATCTAAAATAAAAATATGCCTTTTAATGTTCATATAATGAGTTAAAGTATTGCCTGTCTAATGTTCCCTCCTACAACGTGGGCATTTACTTATCAGGCTGGCAGCCAAACAACTGCCTGAGAGGGGGAGTGTGTGTGTCTGTGTAATTATGTTGTCTACAATTGGGGAAAATGGCTTTGCAGTAAACTGTTGTAGGCTGGCAAATAAGCTGTGTTTTTACAAGTCCTATAATTTATTAAGTTCATTTGGTTTTGTGTTCTGTTTGCGTGTGCACAGAGGGCAGGGAGGAGTTGGTGTTCTGTAAGAATAGTTCACAAGGAAAGCCAAAAATTGGGCTTGGAAATACAAGATCTTGATGTAGAAATAGAGGGTAAGAAGTGAAGAAGACAGGAACTGAAAGGATATGGAGGATGAGCAGTTTTAAAAGAAGAAGCACATGAAGGAGGGAGGTTAAAATAGGATTGATGGAAATGTGACACATCCACCTGGGAGAATGAGCAGGGCTGGTATCAAATCTCTCCCCCTGAAATCAAGTGAGCCTCTAGAGGAGAGGCATTGGCTGAAATACTTTGCTGTGGAGCTCTTCATTCTTCTGGAGGCTTGGATTCACTGGGAAGAGGCTCCAACCCGAGTGTACATCTCCTGCAGAGTGAGGGGTGATGCTGAACCCGAGCACTGTGAGGAGCAGAATTGCCTCAGCACTGAGCAGCCTGAGGGGAGGGAAGCAGAACTTGCCAGAGCTGAGCTTATTGCTTTAATTTGAAGACTTCTGTGATCTAGAAGATGGTAAGTCATCGATTTGAGGATGGCACAGCATTGACAAAAGAATGGGTCAGGTTGTCTTGCAGTCAGTAAGAGAACTTTGGGGTTGGTTTTGTTTTAATTTCCTCTTCACAGAGTCATTTTAAATCACTGGTGGTGTGACTGAGTGTGCTCTGAACTATTTGCTCCATTTCTAGAGGAAATTTTTTGTCTTAGAGTGTCTTGAGGAGTTGAGGCCCGTTGGGTCCCTGCATGGGCTGGGTGCCCATAGTTCCAGGTTTCTCAGCCTGGTATGTGCATGGCAATCAACGTCATGTACTCAGTTTTAGATGCCATGAAAAATTCCAGGAGTATTCTTTGGATCAAGTTCTAATGGCAGTAACTATTTTAATTCAGATTAGCGCTTGAACTGCTCATGGATAGGGAAACCAATCTGAGGTGATGGGTTTTCCTATTCAAAGGAAGACATTACCTGAATAATTGCTTGTCTAATTTGAAATGCAGGTGGCAGCTCTTCTCCTTTGCCCTTCTTGTCCCAAGAACAGCAGGGAGGATAAGCCAGCCCTCAGCACTCTTCCAGAGGACTACAGAAAGGTAGGAGCACCTTTCCTGTCCTGATAGTCTGCTGGGTATTGGCTTCTAGGCATTATTTCCACCTCCTCTGAGGTAGCAGTAAATTAGGACAGATTTCTGTTTTCCTGTCTGCATTGAAGTATTTTCTCTCTGGACATCAAGGCTGGCTGTTGATTTTTTTTAATTTTTTTTTTCCTGGTGATTCTACACCTGTTTTAAGGAGGGGAGGGAGCCACACCTTGCCCAGCTACATTCACTGCTCTGCTTGTGTTTTTTCCCCTCCATTCTAATTTCTTTTGGTGGTGGTAGATTTCTATACCACGTCTTCTGCTTATCTTGGAGTGGGGAAGCAGCTGTGTTTGCCTGTCGTCTTTTCTCTTGTGTGGGGCACTGCTTACTCTGTGTCAATACAGCCCTCAGTGTGTGTGGAAACCTTGGTTTCTACCTTTATTCTATTAGCTTTGTGTCCCTGTGCCCTGTTTTCCTTTCAGATCTCAGGATTTCACTATCCCTTCCCCTCTGTTGCCACACTGCCAGAGAGAAAAAAACCTTTAACTTTGCGGTGGCTTCTGGGAGACCTTTGTATGTTGTCTGGTGGTTCTTCATCCACATGTGGCTCAGCAGGAGGAGTTTGGCTTCATTCCTCTGTATTCCTCTACCTTTCCCATATTCTCTCATCTCTGCAGGGCTCTGTTTCCATGTCCTCTCCCCTGACCTGGCTGTACATTATGTTGAAACTTCAGGGGGAAAAAGTGTCAGATATCTCAGTTTCAGTGTCCTTTAGTTACTGTGCCAGGAAAGCAACATGAATGCAAAGTTGAGCCATCTCTGAATAGTATCTTTGAGAACAGCTTAATAAACCAAAATTAATTGTTTTGATACTTGAGGGTCAAGATACCTTGGAATCTTATTTGTAATTTATTTATTTGTAACTTAACTCTATCCTGATATGGGATGAAACTAAATCTGAGGCTTCCTTGTAGCCATCCCAAATCCTGCTCATCTGCACTGCTGCTCCCCATTTTTAGATTTTAGAGCTTGTGTGAGAGCCATGGCTGTCAGTGTTGCCTTGTTCAGCTGATCTTCCAATATACAACGTTCCTTCAAAGTTGATATTTTAAATTTTTTCTTCTTTGAGGTGTTAAACCTTCTCTCACTTCTTTCACTGAACGCCAAAATTGTCTGTAAGGCTGCTGGAGCCAGAGAACAAAGAAAGAAATGGAGACAGGCATCACAGCAGCAGGGGCTGTTTTGAAACCTTCCTCACACTGTGTTTTGTTGTTCTTAAACCTGGATTTAGCAAGGATAGAAGAGAGTATGGACTAAGAGGTATGGACTAAGGGTCTTGTAAATTCATGCCTTTTCTGTGCATGGTGAGTCTCTAAGTATTTTTTTGTATTTTTTTATTTGTAAGACCTATTTTGTCTTCTGCTGTGTTTCTTGTTGTTCTCCCTTCTTAATGCATTTTTGGAAGCCCTTGAGGGTAAGATTATTGTGTTTAACCAGTGAATGTATCTCCTTTTATAACGAAGGATCAAAAGGAGACACTCCTCCCTGAGCCTTTTTCCTCCCGAGAGGAGGCTGTTTGCACTTCCCTTGAAATTTATTCACCTTAGCCCACCCTCACCTGTTCTCAGGGCTGCCCTTGTCCTTGGCAGCCTTATCCCAACCCCACTTCCAGCCAAAGGCATATCCTGGCACAAAGGAGCCCTGGCAGCATCTTCTATGTCCATCTGCTTTTTCATGTTGGTCATCAGCCTGTTGGGGCAAGAGCTGTTGTTCTACAGATGTTTGGCCTCATCAAGGCTCCCTCTTTGCTTGAAAAGAAGGACACTGTGGAAGTGACCCTTCCCCTGGACTCTGCCTTGGGGAGGCCACACCTTGAGTGTTGTGTTCAGTTCTGGGCCCCTCAGGTCA
>JAOXXN010000065.1:60736380-60746881 GCA_026770055.1 Myrmophylax atrothorax
CCTCTCATCAACCTCTACCACCCCATATAAACCCATATAAAACTTGATACTCTCTAAATGCACCTGGAGCAGAGCAGAGTTCATGGCATGGGAATGAGCCTGGAGGATGATGGAGGGCTTGGGTGTTCATCTCTGGTGTATCTCAGCGTGGCAGCAGGACCAGGGCAGTGACTGCCCCCTGTGCTGGGCATTGATGAGGCTGCTCTCAAATCCTGGGGTCAGTTTTGAGCCCCCCATGACAAGAAAGGTGTTGAGGGGCTGGAATATGTCCAGAGGAGGGCAACAGAACTGGGAAGAGTCTGGAGCAGCAGGAGCAGCTGAAGGAGCTGGGGGGGTTCAGCTTGGAGAAAAGGAAGCTCAGGGGGGACCTTCTCACTCTCTGCAACTCCCTGACAGGAGGGGGGAACCAGGTGGGGGTTGATCTCTTCTCCCAGGCAACAAATAACAGGACAAGAGGAAGCAACCTTATGTTACACCAGGAGAGGTTTAGATTGGAGAGCAGGAAAAATTTCCTCACCAAAAGGTTGTCAAGCCCTGGCACAGCTGCCCAGGACAGGAGTAGGGTCCTCATCCTTGGAGGGATTCAAACCTGTGTAGATGTGGCACCTGGGGATGTGGATTAGTGGTGGCCTTGGCAGTGCTGGGTCAGTGGTTGCACTCAATCTTGGAGGTCTTTCCCAACCTTAATGATTCTGTGGCTCAGCCTGAATCCCTGGTCAGCCCAGAAGCACAGCACGTTCTCTCAAGGAGGCTGGTAAGCAGTGTCTTTTTGCTTCCTGATCTTGTAGACAAACCTCTTTTGCTGAACAATGTAGGGAGTAGGTTTGAAGGGAAACAGACCCCCAGTCCCTTCATAGACAAATCCAGCATCACTTTTAAACCTCATGAATTCCTTGGCCCTGCAGCTTCTGTCAAAGAGCTGCTTCAGCACCTTAGTGCTTGGGAGCTGTAACTCAACTTCCCCCCTGAAACTATTTGGCTCGTTCTGATGTATTCCTGTGCCAGTGCCAGTTTTCTGTCTGAGAAGGCTTCTTTGCTTTGTTGTGCTTTCTTCCCTGCCATATTTCTACAGGGGAAGCTGAATGTCTTTGCATCTTCTCTTGGAAGGTTGAAATTCCCATCTCCCTGACTTCTCTGTGCTGGGTGACGTGGGAGGATCCCTCCTGCAGTACCAGTGTCCCTGGAGAGGGCAGTGACACTTCCCTGACTCCACTGGCTGTATCCTCAGGAGTGCATTTGGTTTTTCCCATGCCTCAGGATGCTGGGGGCCTGCAAACATCCTGGTCATAGCACATCCCAGTTTCATGTGTCTGATTTTTGTCAGCCAAGGGACCTTTATTAAACTTTCTTAAACTAATCTTATATCTCTGATCCTGTGATCATCACCACATTTACCACTTTTAAATGCCTCTCAACCTCATGTCTTCAGCAAACTGAATTTGTGTCCTCCCATATTTCTCCCTCCTTTGAAGAAATACCTTTCCCTTTCTCTTTGCACTCAGATAAACATTTTATGCTTCATTTCCCTTGAACTCCTTTGCCTGGGCGAAACCTGGAGTCCCCCTGTGAGGCTGGTTAACGTGGTGTGACAGTGCAAAGAAGTGTCCTTGCTTGGCCATCACTACAAGGACTTGCAGGCCTGAACTCTGCAATTATGTGATTTTAATTGGCTTTTAATTTGGGAAGATTATATAATATACTTAAATGAAAACCACAGAGGTGTTGTTAATATGTGGGTTAGAAATTGCAAACAAAATGATAAGTGCCTGAATTGCTTCTGAGCTCAAACAGGCAAATTCACATTTTCCTTCCCCATGTATTTAATGGGAAATACACCAGAAAGTTCATAATCAGAAAATTATAAGGATTTACAATCTATATTGTGACAAATACATTTGTGTGGCTCTGGAGGTTCTAGACATGCTTTCCATGTCGAGCTGTATGTTGCATTGATGCTGATTTAATCATTCATTAAACAGTAGTAAGAGGCCAATTATGCTGTTCAAGAATAAGATGTTTTACGAGAAAATGACAAAAAGATACATGTAATCATTGAAATGCCAGTTTACAATCAGATAGGATGGGAAATAATCCCTTTAGCAAGCTTAAGCTTTTACATATTAATGGCAACATTGGGGAGAGTGGGAAGAGGGCTGGAACAGCCTCCCTGCCCTGAGCAGAGGGTGAGTGCTCAGGATGCTCTGGACAGAGATTCAACTCACTGCTTCATCCTGTGGCAGAGATGCCATGAGACACAGGAGACACGCTCTTTAGTTGCCCTACCTGTAGTTAACAAGGGGGTTTCTATGTTTTGAACATAAACAGAGACAAAAAAGGGCTAGAAATATTATTCTGGCTCTTCATAGAGGTTATGGAATCACAGAATGGTTTGGGTGGGAAGGGACCTTGAAGACCATCTCATTTCAACCCTCCTGCCACAGGTAGGGACACCTCCCACCAGCCCAGGTTGCTCCAGGCCCTATCCAACTTGGCCTTGGAAATTACAGGGTTGGGGCAGCCACAGCTTCTCTGGACAACCTGTGCCAGGGCCTGCTCACCCTCACAGTCATGAATTTCTTCCTAATATCTCATCTAAACCTGCTCTCTCTGAGTCTGTAACCATTCCTCCTTGTCCTGTCACTCCAGGCCCTTGTCCAAAGTCCCTCTTCAGCTCTCCTGGAGCCCCTTTAGGCACTGGAAGAGTCTCTAAGGTCTCCCAGAGCCTTCTCTTCTTCAAGCTGAACACCCCCAGCTCTCTCAGTCTTTCCTCATAAGACATGTGTCCCATCCCTCTAATCATTTTTATGGCCTTGTCTGGACTCCCTCCAAGGTGAGATGTTCTGAAGGGCAAAGACAGTAAAGATCCACTGGGACATTTCCATACATATATTCTGCAGGTCTATGTCGAGGACTTCACAGAAAAGGGAGGAGAATGGATGGAGAGCACACCCATAAAGTCACACCTGTGAAGCCATGGCTGCTGAAGAAGCAGACAGGGGCAGAAACTCATTTTCCCACCTGTTTTCCAATACAAGAGTCAGGCAAAACTGTTGGGTCACAGGTGTAAAACAAAGAGAAAGAAGTGGTTGTTCACACACAGAGCTGGGAAATGGTGCAACTCCTTGCTCCAGTATCTGGTGGATTCTCTCCATTTGCCTAAGTTCAAAAAGCAAACAGATAAATTCATGGAAAGAAAGTTGTTCGTGAAGAACATTGTCAGGGAACTTTTAAGCACCATCTTCCTCTTGATCTGGAAGTTTCCCGTCTGCAAAGTTTTGTGCACTGGAAAAATGTGTTGAGGAAAGAAGCCAACATTCAGGAAACCATGGATAGCATTGATGGAAGGACTGGCACTGCTGTGGTGTGTGGGAGATCAGAAAACCAAAAAGGTTGCACAAGGACAGAAAACTCCCCAGGTAACCTAAAAGAGAAGACAAGTCAGTTGTTAATTTTAATGTTCTCATGAACTGTGCTCCAAAGTGAATCACTCTGGGTACTTCCTGTGTCTGAATATCTTGCAGTTCCAGGTTTCTTTGGGATCTGAGCTCTCCTGTCTTTTGCTCTAAGCTCATTTGCACTGAGAGCTGAGTAGAGGTGGGCAAAGAAAATTCATCACCATTTGAGCAAACAATCCTTATGAAAAATCAAGGACAGGAAGGCAAATGTATGGGGACTTGCCTGCAATGAAGAAAATGGATGTGGGACCAAGATGTCCTGGGCCAAGAAGAGAAAAAATCAGGGAAGAGCCAGGTGAGCAGAAGATGGATTCCAGACAAACTTCAGCAAAGCATCACTCCAGTTCCCAGAGCCATGCCAAGCCTTGATGTTCCCTGACTGCTTTTCCAACCCATACATCTGGCTGCCCAAAACACAGAGCCCCCTCTTCCCAAATCCAGCTGGTCAGCTGTCCCCGTTGCCATGCTGGCCCCTGGGCAACGGACCCGAGCGATGCTGTGCAGAGGGACAAAAATGTATGGCAGCGATAATATGGAAGGGTCCCAGCTGCCAACCACACTGTGTCTGTGCAAACACCTGTTGAGTGGCTGTTGCAGTGGGAAGAGCAAGATGAAGAAAGACAGCTGTACAAGTGCCAGCAGCAGTAGGAAGCTCTACTAAGACTGCTTTGTGCCAGTTAGAGATGTGCCAAATTATTTGGCTGCGTTTCAAATATCTGGGTGTCCACTCCCTTTGCCAGCTCACGCTCCCGGGGAATACTCCAGCATTAACACCACCACTGCCACGCTCCCGCTGCTCTCCCACTTCCATTTCAGCCTTTACTTTCCTGTGTGTTCTGTTTCTTTTATTCCTGGTTCCTTCTAGCACAGAGGAAAGCCCAGCATTGCAGTGCAGAGCCCAGAATGAGGGCTGGGATCTGCAGCTGGTGGGAAGACAAAGCACCGCTGTAAAGGTTTTTGGCAATTGGCTTGTGAGATCTGCTGGGTTATTATTTTGTGCCTCTCCTGTTGTTGTGGTGGTGGTTTTTCACAGAGAATAATAATTTTATCTTTTACAAACAGTTAGCTGACCTGCATGCTTCTCCTGCCTGTCCATCTAGAAATCCTTGGAACTGCAGAGCTCAGCTTTGGGAAGTTTGCAGTGGGAACAGAGCCGAAATTTGAAAGTTTAGGTGGGCTAAGTGGGTGGAAAAGGGGGAAATACAACAGCAGAATCCTGTAGAGAAACATGTGTTGTACCTATAGATGTGGCACTTGGGGACATGGGCTTGGCAGTGCTGGGGGAATGGTTGGATGTGATGATCTTAAAAGTCTTTTCCAACCTAAATTATTCCACAATTCCAAGAATTAAAATCCTGTCTTACAAACAAACAATGGAGAGAAGATGGAGTTGTAGAGAAATGAGAATCTGGTTTAGATAATCTTCCTCCTGAAGAGCCCAAAGAGTGCAGGTTCATGTCCAGGACCTCCTGACTGTCCTTTAGTACTGTCTGCATTGCCAAAGCCCTGCAGAAATACCCCAGTGTAAACCCTTCCCTTGTCCACAGTAAGATGCAGGGGTATGCACAAAGTTAAACTTGCCTTTTTAAGACTCTTGAAAGCTAAAATGAGCAACTAAACCTCAAAGAATTAGATTCTTGATCAAGTAATTCCTGCTAACTCTCCTAACCCCTCATCTTGTCCCAGTGAATCCCAACCATGCCAAGAGACCCTGGAATTGCAGAGCACTGCTGTGCCCACACTGCTGCAGCAGTTTGATTGCTTTTCTGCCTCACACAATCATCTGTTGTCATGATTTCTTTAAATTCCAAAATCCTAAGAATGATCAAAAACTCCTGTGTACCAAGGAGATAATACTTTTCTCAGGGTGCTTTTTTACTTCCCAGGAAGGTTTATCTGTTAAGTGTTTGTGGGAAAATTCATCTTCTGGTGTCTATTTAAGCATATTTCCAAGACACCCCTATCCAGCACAGTTGATGAGCCCTGGAGCTGGGATTTCTCCCTGAGGTGCCATTGCTTTGCTCATTTCAGACAGGGATGGAAAGGTCTGAGCTCCCAACAAACAGAATTGTAGCATGCTACCCCTTTTGTGTGCCTTCCCTCCCCTCGTGCTAACCCTCCTGGGACACAGATTCACTCCTGGTTTTATTTTTTTTATAGCAAAATAGGATCCTGTCAGAGCTTGGGTGGCTGGGACTGACTAATGCACAAAGCAATGGCTAAACCAAAAATCTTTCACACCCCTTCCCTCAGAACACGAGACTATTCTTGAGAATAAAACTCCTTTACTAAAGAAACACACGTCTCTGCTTTTTGAAGGAGGGAGGGAAAATATCAAACTGTACAAACTGGCTGCAGACCAGCAATGTCCAGGACAATTTATCTGTCCCTTTTGAGCTAATTTTCCAAGCAACTTTTGCCCTAATTACCAATTTCTTTTCCCAAGCGCCAGTCAACCTGTTCTTCTTCTGGATTGTTTAGGCCAGGATTAGGATCCATATGCCCAACTTATTCTGATTTTACCTGCAGGTGAAGGACAAAGAGCCAGTGGTTGTACTCCAATAGGGCTTGGTTAATCTTTCCTCCAGGATAATAGGAGAAATTCTCATTATCTTGGAAACTTCATAGGAATTCCTGCCACTCTGTCCCTGTCTCTGTGCTAAGCAGCAAGGGGAAGACAGAGCTGTTTTCCCTGGAGATTTCCAATGTCCAGTGGAACAAGAAAGCTACAGCCTTTTGAAACCCCTCTGCCTGGATCTCATAAACAATGATAAAAGGCTCTGCCTGTTGTCTTGGCTGTGTCAAACTTCTCTTCACACAACCAGAAAATGCATCTTTCCTGTTAATCTTCTTGACTTTGATGCCAGAGTCATGGGTTATGGTCTGCTCGTCCTGAGAAAATGTTATCTGAGTCAATATTTAGACAGAATAAGCCCTAATCACAACATAGTTATGCTTCATTAAAGAGGTTTTCCATTTGCTTCATTTGGAAAATAATGCAGAATGTATCAGAAGCAAACAAATGGAGCAGATTTCCTATTCATGAAACTCTTTCTTTCTTCCACAGAAATGAAGGACTAATTTCTTGCTCCGAAGCCTTTCTTTTCTTCCCTCAGAGGAGGCAGAGGGCCACATTTCCTTGTCCCCCCATGCCTGTTGGGTGGTGCCCAACTCCTCCCATTGCTGGTGAGTAGACCCAGAATGACACAGACTGCTGTCCCCTTAATCATTTCTTTAGGTTCCACCCCAAAATGATGTTAAACTATGCCCCCCTCTCTGGTTGTGAAGACCATTTTCATCACCTTGCTTCAGGAGTGGTCCATGCTTGGTGTATTCCCAGGGCTCACAGGAGCACAGCCCAGGCTGCCTGTGGATCCCATCTCGCCTTCGGATGGGAAACACCCAAGGAAGAGTCATAGAACCATTAAGATTGGAAAAGGCCTCCGTGATCGTCAAGTCCAACCTTTGATCACCACCTTGTCAACAAGACCAGAGCACTGAGTGCCATGTTTCTTGAACACCTCCGGGAACGGGGACTCCACCACCTCCCTGGACAGCCCATTCCAGTGCCTGACAACCCTTTTAGTGAAGAAAGTCATGTTTTCAGCCCTCTGCCTGACACCTCCCATGTCCCCAGGGCTCATACCCCATCTTTGACCCCATGACAGAACTTCAGGGGTAGAGAAAGTAAACGGGAGGGGCTGAGACTCATCCAGGCAGCTGATCCTTTCCCAGCTGGGTAGGATATGCAGAGCACAAATCTGAGGAGTGGAGTGTAGGCATGGCAGGGATGGCCCCAAAGCCCCTCCGCACAGCCCTGTGGCCACACTGCCGCAGTGACTGACCACTCAGCTGCCCTTCAATGCATTTCCTCATCCTCACAAACACCCTGGTGAGGTTCAAAAGTTGGTTTTGTCTCTGTGCTGCAGCGGCTCACCCAAGGCATGCCAGAGTGAGGCTGCCTTGTCTCCCACAGCCTGGGGCAGCACAGAAATCACAGCATTTTCCTCCGTTCCTGAACTAGGGAAATAGGTTGCAGCTCCTTCTTCCTTTGCTGTTCCACTCCACCAGCACAAACCAGACTAAAGGGAGGCCAAGCCTCGTGTCGGAGTCCATCCCCTTCTCCAGGGCATGGAAGAGCAGATGATTTTTCCTGCAGTGCTCATAAAAAAAAAAAAAATTGATTTCTTTCATCTCTTTCCCGAGCAAAGGCCAATGCTGAGCCTAGCAGATTATTCAATAACATCCCATAAAAATATTAAACTTCTGTATCAGAACCAAATTAAAATTGTATTTCATGATGTGAACAAAGGTACCCAAGTCGATTCCGTCTCTCTCTCCCTCCTTTTTCAAATTTAATATCACACAGAAGAGAGAAATGAAATCTGTATTTAAATGGCTGTGGAACATTGTGCATTTAAAGTGCACAGCAAGTCACTCCCTAAAGCACTCCATATGATATGTAAATCTTTTGATCTTTCACAAAATGCATGATTTCCATAAAGAATAATGAGTACTAGCTAGGGAAGTACAATATTGACTGTCACTGTAGTGCACTTAGCCACAATTATTATTTGCATGGCTTTTGCAACATAACTGGAGGGGAGAGTCCTGTGAATATTTTTAATGCATTCTAATAGCTACTAAAAGAGATTTTATTTTATAATAGATGCATTCTTTCTTTTGGGTCTACAAGCATTTTTTTTTCAATTTATTCATTACCTTTTTTGCTCTTTATAAGGAAGCATCTTTGAGGGAAAGCAGAGGATCACCCAGGTCCTGAGAAAAGAAACAATTGACCTCCTGCCCTGCCATTAACTTCAGTGAGGCAGGGGAAGTGACAATAACACTTATTTATTCTTTAAGCCAATGAGGAAAGTTTAACTTAATAAATGGTCTTAGGTATGATCTGCCTGAGGGAGCTTGAAGTCACAGTCCCCCTTTGAGGTGTTTCCAAGACCTGGATGGATACTCTGCATGAAGGAGATCCCGTGGGATTGGTTTGTCAGTGAGCACTGAGGTCAGTGGACCCTTTGGCATCAATCCAGCGTGTTGCCTCCTACTTCCAGTGTGGAAAGGACTTCAATGCACCAACCCAGTGGCAGTTGTGAGTATTTCCAATGCTAGTGATGGGCAGGGAGAAGCTGAGCCTTGGCAATCTGCATCCTGAACTTTTCCCATCTTTTCTCCCAGCTCCCTGGAGACACATCAGTCCAAACTCCTCCTGGAACTGGGGACCTGAATCCTGCCTTGCAGAAGAAGAGAATTCTCCCATCTTTCTCATGGACACCAGCACCCTGTTTGTTCACCCAGGAGATGAGAAGACCACAAGCTCGTGGTGCAGGAAATTGAGGTAGAATAAGGGCTGTCACAAACACCACATTAAATAAAGTTAAAGAATTAACTTATTGCACATCTGCTTTGTAGTTCCCTTCCTGAAGGTTTTGACATCTCTCTGAAGGTCTATTCCAAGTAGCTCAATGCATTTTTCACTTGCATTACAGCAAAGCCCAGAAGCTACAGAGCAAGGATAGGGTTGGTTGAGGTGGCAGGAGGATGGTCAGCTCTTCCATGAACACAAAGTACAGCAAATGGGCAAATATTGCTGCTCTTGGGTTGAGTAGGAAAAGGCACATTACATAAGATGAAAGTTTTTCATAATGCAGGAATGATCAAGTGGTCCAGAGACACCCAGTAAAGTCAAGTGATGTTTCACCAGAGGTGTGGCAGGTGATGTGTGTGATCAGGCCCTGACCCCCAGACACCTCTTTGTGCACAGTTCACCCAGCAGGATGGATTTGCAGCTGAAGAAACAAGGGTGTGAGTCCCTGGTGACCAGTTGGTACAGATATCAGACCTCTCCTTGCATCAGGCAAAATCAGTTCTTGCTAATTGGCATTGGTCTGGTCTCAAGGCCCAGGCTACAAGGAGAAAGTACTGCATTGTCTTTTTTTGCCTCAGTTTCTCTGACTGTAAAATAGGCATAGTGTCATTTTCTTTCTTATTGACAGCACTTTCATGGCCAGGAAAGAAAATGTTGTAATTAATGGCAGAGGTGAGCAGTGACAGAGCTGAACTGCAGCAGAAAATTGATGCTCTGATTTGAACAGGCTTCAGGAGACCACGATGGTAAAAGACACTGTCAGAGCTCACTGCAGAAGCAAAGCCCACTTTCATCCAAAACAGGATTTGTGATTTTTTTTCCCAGTGTATTCCAGCTTCACCTCAACCTAGAAAGGACTCAGGGCTTGAAAAATTAGTTCTGTCCATGGCAAGGAAGCATCAAACTTCCTTTGCCTGTTTGACTCCATGGTTTGAACTCTGACACATCACTGGAACACACTGTTCCCATTTTTTTCAATGGTCTTATCCTTGAATATTTGACTCCTGCTCAGTGTTGATCATTCAGTTCATCTTTAAAGGACCAACAAGACTAGTACAGAGGGTGTTTGAGATCTTGTGCAGTGAGCTAAGTCTTTCTGGTTTATTTCCTGATGCTATATATGTATCTCCTATATTAAATGCTATTTATTGCCTCACCTTTTCTGGTATAATTTTTAGTTCCCCACCTTAGAAACATTGCTCCATGCACAAACCCATCTTTATCGGTAAGGAAAAGGCAACAAAGTTTGGGTTGAATGACCACGTTGTCTGTAGCACAGGAACCAGATTGTTGATTTTAAGGCTTTCTTTTATAATCCTGGACTATTAGGATTTTTTTTTAAAAAAGATTCCTCTGTGAAAACCTTTGTCAGAAATAAACTGCACTAGTTCCCCAAAACCTACTGAACTTGTTTACCTGGTAAGACTTGTAGTGCTTTTCCACAACATACTGCCATTTATTGTGCTCTGGAAAGGCACTATAGTGATTTCAAGAGGAGAAAACCAAGAAAGATTATTCATTTCACATCCTCATGCAATTCTTTTGTAGGTGGCTTTCAACAAAGGGTGATATTGGATTACATTCATTTTGGTTCTTAATAAACTAGTAAATCTCCCATTGTTCTGTGTTGTCCAATTATAAAAGCAATGAATATGAGACTAAG
>JAOXXN010000065.1:60753020-60765274 GCA_026770055.1 Myrmophylax atrothorax
CACTTCCAGGGATGGGGCAGCCACAGCTTCTCTGGGCAACCTGTGCCAGGGCCTGCCCACCCTCACAGCCAAGAATTTCTTTTTAATATCTAATCCAACCCTGCTCCCTGGCAGTGGGCAGCCATTCCCCTTTGTCCTGTCCCTCCACCCCTTGTCCCAAGTCCCTCTCCACCTCTCTTGGAGACCTTTTAGGCGCTGAAGGTGCCCTAAGGTCTCTCTGAAGGTCTTCTCCAGGCTGAACAATCCCAGCTCTCCCAGCCTGTCTCCATAGGAGAAGGAGCAGCTGATGGTTTTATCCTCCCTGCTGGATCTTGCCTGGGAGTCTCAGGGTTTTCTCCAGCTGTGGTATCTCTTCCCACCCTACCATTGCTTGTGCTCAGAAGCTTCTCCTACAGCAGATCTGCTTTTGTGCTTTCCTTTGCTCAAACCTTGCTACTGTTTAGATGAAAAACACAGCCCAAAGCCTGGAATTGCCTCACTTTGAGCATAAGGTGGGGTTTTATTGGATGCCAAGGGGTGGCCCTGGATCTCTGTTGCTGCTACAGAGTGGAGCATCCCAGGGCAGTGCATTGAGTGAGGACAGACAAAGAGAAGGCAGCAGCAGAAGTAAAAGGCAATATAAGTGCTCCTCATGCTTTCCTTGTGTGCTGCTTCTCTTAACCAGCTGCATTAAGGTTGTTTTTTTGCATTTTAGGCTGTTTTCCTATGCAGATAATCATCACTGTGCAACAGTGAAGACTGCGTGGGCCCAAAGACTTTGTATGTAACACAAAATTTTCATTATGAACTGATGAGGTAATTTTACCTTTCTGGTTCAAATTCAGCATTATTATTATTATTACAGTTTATAGGGCTTTTATTTTGTTTTAGCATATATTTTCTTAGTGTAAAATCCTCTATGAGCACTTGGGAATTTTGAAATTATGAAAAGAAGGGATAGATGTTAAAAGAAAGGAAAAACCAAATAAGAAATAGAGATATTTAATATACATCAGCTAGGCTGAAAGCAGGCTGGCATAAGTCATCCTTTAATAGAGTTGTAAGAATAATTAATTTTTCAGTTCAGTGGTCAAACTGAAAAAACTGTGAGGGAGGAAGGAGAGGAGGTGAGTAGAGTGGGAAGAAACAAGGAGAAATGTTTGGGTCAACCTTAAGTAACAATTTCTCATTTTCTCTCACTGAAGCGAAACAAACACTTGTATTATCTGTTCCTTTGATAAACAGCCCTATCTGGGTTTCTGAACAAAACCTTCCTTCAGGAAGCAAGGCATGAAGATCCTGCCGAGATGGGGGTGACACAGAACATCTTAATTTTTCTGAAATTTCTCCTTCACCTCCCATTTCCTGGCAAAGCTCGCTCATTAAATTTGCCTTTAGCATGGAAAGACATTTATTAATCATATAATTTGTCAAAACCTGCTGCCCAGCTTCAGCCTGCATCATTTTCCAAACTGTGGACCCTGTAAGATATTTTCTACTGGAAGCAACTCCCCTGCTTTAAAGTCTGCTTACTGTTAGTTTACTCCTTAACAATAGGCTGACTTGTGTGGCTTTAAACAGAAGGCAGGTACATTTAGGTGGAATATTGGGAAGGAATTCCTGGCTGTGAGGGTGGGCAGGCCCTGGCAAAGGTTGCCCAGAGAAGCTGTGGCTGCCCCATCCCTGGGAGTGCCCAAGGCCTGGTTGGACAGGGCTTGGAGCCACCTGGGCTGGTGGGAGGTGTCCCTGCTCATGGCAGGGGGTGGAATGAGATGGGCTTTAAAGGTCCCTTACAACCCAATCTGGGATTCCATGGTTCTCTTAATGAACTTTACAAGGATCCTCCAAGCCCCAGGAGAACATGGCCCAGGGTAGGGGATGTACTATGGATAAGGGCATGGAAGATCTCAGAAGACCTGGAATTTCATCATGCCGTTGCCATGAGTTGCAGCACAGGCTTTGTCCTGTCATCCTTGTCTTCCCTCATGTAGGAGCCTCTTGTTTTTACTGTACAAAAACAACTGACACCCCTTCAAAAAAAAAAAAAAATTGGTGCCTGGCTGATAAACTCATGAGGATAAATTGCTTTGTGGGTAATCAACAGACAGCCTAAAACCCAGAGACACTTTAAAAGCACGTGAGCAAAAGAGGTTGCTATAAGAAAAATCTTTGAAGGGGTATTATCCAATTAGTACTGATAGCTCTGCTAATATGGCAGCAATTAAAATGTTGTTTGTGAACTAAATAGGAGAAGACCTAAATATTCTTTGGACTTACATATGAATAATGTTCTAATATCTGGTGGAATAATTATAATGAAGCTGTAAGTATTCTCTCACGAGTTGTTTACTGAAATAGCAGTCTATTTAATCAGTAGCAATGCATTCAAGGTGACTAAATATTAACTATGATTGGCAGCTTGCTGCTTGGACTAAAACGATTAAGTAACATGAGAAAGAAAGTGACAGGTGACTTCAGTCCCCTGGAGGAAACATGGCCCAGCCAGGAAATGGGTTGAGACTTCTAATAATATTGGTAACAAATAAGTGCTGAAATGTTTGCTTGCAGCACTCAGGCTGGGAAGGAATGCAAATCCTGTTATACATCTTTTTCATCTCGCTGAGGTTGCAGTGGCAGCACTCGCCAGCTCTGAGGTGCTGTGCATTTTAACCATCCTGCAGAGGCACACACACGGCTGAGGTGGGGCAGATGTGCCAGCAAAGCCACCGGAACCCTCAGTGCAGAGCCAAAGCAAACCATCCCCACAGAGGCTGGTAAAGCTGTTGTGGCCTGATGCACCATCAGTCTCATGATCTCTCATGTTGACCCTTTTGGGAGTCTTTCCATGTTATGTGTCCCGTTGCTTTGGATTCAATCAGATAAACGGGGGTGAGGGATGAATTGAAAATGGAATTGGATTGACCCAGGCTGTGACCTGGGGTTGCTGGTTGCAGGTCTGGAAAGGGAGCACAGCAAGCACGGCACTTCCAGCTCACTGTTTCACAGAGGGATGCCAAGTGTTCCTCTCTCTAAACTTCACATCCAGTGAAAGCATTTGCCACTTTAGGTAAGTCCATGTCTCTGTTTTTGGAGGGATGAGGTTCCTAAATCCCTGCTCTAATGCAAGCTTCCACTCTGATATCCTAGGGTTGTGTAAATTCTCTTTAATGTTGACTCAAAGCTCAGGCAAGGACAAAACCTGTGTGAGGTGTGTCCACACCAGAACATGCAGCAGTGTCACCTTCCCCTGGGACACATCCTGGGAACCTCACTGGGAGACTGTTTAGCTCCCTGGTAGGTCCAAATCAAAGCATCACTCTTCTTTACTGAGCATGATAAATTCTCATCCTCATGTTGGTGAGCCCCAAACTAAAACTAAGAAACTGAGGCACGAGTTGAAATAAGAAACTGCCCTGGGTCGTGCAGGACTTCCATATCTGGACCAAAACAAGTCCAATTCTTCTCTTCTTCTGTCTTCCATCCCAACACTTTTTTCTAGCTGGTCCTTCCAGCTTCTCACATGCATTTCCCTCCTTTCTGGTTCTGGGCAATAGGTGTGAAACTGAATCCTGTGCATGGCATTCTGTAGTCACTGCTGTTTTCCCTGTTTCTGTGGCAAAGTAAACCCAGTGAAGAAACTGGGGAGCTTGGGGCAGCTCCAAGGGCAGGAAGAGAGACTCGTTTCTCTCTCCATGTCCCTAATGGGATCCTAAGTGTAGTATAGACATGAGTGTCAATGCCCTTTTACACAGAAAGTAGAGAATGAATTCCAAACAGTACTGGAGACAGCTGACCCTTTTAGCACAATGCTTAAATATTCTAGTGCTGTGCCAAGGCAGCATGTGCAGAGTAAATATTTTAATCCCTAATTAATCACTTTGGTTAGATTGGTAAAACAGAAGTCTAATGAAAATAATTTGAAATTTCCTTCATGAATAATTGCATTGTTCAGGGGATTCTGGGAAGAGTCAACTGGCTGACCTTCCATTCTTGAGCTGCTCTATTGCTATGAGACTTAATTTGTGTCCTTCAACCCTTTTCAGTCACCGTCACGAGATTAGAAATACCTTTCATGCAGTTTAGCAGCAACTATGCAAAAGGACAGTGCAGTCAGCAGAGAGGTAAGAAATGAGCACATGCTTCCCTGCAGTGAAACACATACAGTACAGCACACAGGACAGGGGCAAAGCTTCTTTTCCACTCCGTGTTCCTTTATTCTGTCCTGAACATGATGGATTGCGTTGTTTATTGAAGCACTCATGGCCATTTTTAATTAGAGATGTGAGGTCTGCCAGGGCTTTGGGTATTTGTGGGATTGGAAAAGAATTTGCCTGTTGTTACATCCTGGTGACCGGCACCACGGTCGGTCTCGTGGCTCCAGGGGAATTTATTTCCTCCTGCAGGTCCTGTCTTTCCGGTGGCCCAGTGTTAGGCACCAGTCCTGTCTGCACAGGAGGGGTTGGTTTGTAGGACCAAGCCTGACTGGTCCAGGGAGAGCAGAATCACACCCTCCCTGCTCACTCCAGCTTGCATTTCTCTACAGACCAACTACAGTTTGCTGTGGAGGGAGGATTGAAATGCAGCAAGGTCTGTGGTCCTTCTACAGGCTTTTACCCTTGTGAAAAAATACACATTAGACCATTCTCAATCTCAGTCTAGCTTTTCTTGTGCTTGAAAATACACATTACACCATCTTAAATCTCAGTGCAGTTTTTCTTGTGCTTGGTGGCTGCAGCCAAGGGTTGTGCAGCTGGGAGCGTTCATGAGAACAAGTTATGTTGTGCAGGCAACATACCTTAAACTGATAGACTTGTGAGTATCCTTTCCAGGTGGCTCTTTCCCCAAGTTGCTGTGGGGAAGATCTGTAGAATGAAGATTTTGTTACTGTAGGGCTGCAACTAATGTGTCTACTGAAGATGGAGCATCTGTGGAAGGGCAATGACATCAGACACTGCAAAGTTGTTGGGTTTTCTGTGGTTTTTGTGGAGTGGCTCCTTAGAACCATAGAATATCCCAAGTTGTAAGAGACACATGAGGATCTTCGAGTCCAGCTCCTGGGTCTGCATGGGACAGCTCCAAAACTTCTTGTCCAGGATAGTGCATTAAGCCTTTGAAGTGGCCTCTGAGGGACATGGAATTTATGTGAGTGGGCAAGTCAGGGCTTTGCTTTGCTTGCAGTGGGGCAGGAGGACAGGGAGTAGTATTTGGGTCATGTTACGTGGCTGCTCTGGGTGCTCCTCATCCAGAGCGGTTGGGTTGGGCATCATTCAATCCCAACTCAACTCCAAACTGGGCTGTGTGCTCCTCAGAGCCTGTGGCTGAGAGCACAAGTGGAGAAAAGCAGGATGGGAAGGAGAAGGACCTCAGGAGCAAAGAGGATGGGCAGGAGCATCATTAATAGGGGTGGGATTTCAGGCTTAGGGAGGTGAGGAGGATGTTGGGGAGCAACTGGTGGTGAAATATGTGCCAGCCAGGAGGACTGGAAAGGACAGGGGGGCTTGATTTGGGAGCTGGTTGTTTAGGGGTGAGGAGTAGAGCTGTGGGTTTGGGGCAGGGCATTGCATTGGGAAAGATAAAGATGTGGCAGAAAATGATTTCTTGGGCCAGCAGAGATGTCTGTACTTGCCAGAGCCCGACCAGGGGCTGGTGGAAAACTCCAGGAGAGATAATTTTCTGTCTATCAAGAGAATAATTTTTGACACCAACAATTTTAAACCTTTGATATTCTTTTAGAAGACAAATAATAACCACTGTTCTTCTGCTAGTGGTTTTACCTGGCAGAGCCAAACTTTTTTGCAAGGATTATCCCTTCATGGCATCTTGCAGTCTCCACATTCATTTGTGGAGCTTTTTTGCTCCAACATTCACTATTTCACTTTTCTATTTGTCTGCGCAGTTGTTGCTTATCAGCCATGGAAATTTACAGATATTAAATTAGCTACAGGAGGGCTCTGATATTGTTCCCTCAATGCTAGAGAAACCTATTGAGAACTAAAGGAAAAATTATTAATGAAAACTGAATGAGAGGGCTATAAAGTTCAAACAAAGTGTGTTCCCTACCTCACAAGATCTGGATGCGTGCAAAATTTCATGAAAATTACTCATAAAATGGCATATTATGTTTGGCTCCTTCAGCCAAAAGCACTGTTGAAATATTTTCATTCAGTGCAAAATATATTGGATGATAATGATAATTAATGTGCTGAACCATTTAACAAGGAGATAATAAAGGATATGAAGGGTGTGTTATAAAAATGTGACCCTCACCACAGGACTTGAACTTGCTTCTTTTGACAATATAAAGCCCTGTAGGCTGGAAAATGTCTTCTCCAGTTGAGGTGCAGATCATAAAAGAGTGTCATGAAAATGAACCTTGTGCTGAAAAAAAGGTTTGGGGAAGGAGACAAAATTTGTGAGTGTACCCACTGACAGGGTAAATATTCAGCAGTTTGGTGTAATTATGTCAAAATGGATAAATTTTAAGATCTTACCTCTCCACTGCGATGCTGAAGCTCAGGATGGTGAGGTCTTTTTGGTTTATGTGATCATAAACCAAAGCTAAATAAAACCAAGGCCCATTTGTGAAGGAAACAGCACAAAGACAACTTTGAAGGCACCAGAGCTTCTGTATGTGGGAGCTGCCTACAGACTTCCAGGATAAATGGCAGTGGGGGCCTGAAGGGCAGAAGAGGAGACTCAGTCCCCAGCATGCAGGAAATCAGCCTTTGTTTTAAACCTGTGCCTGGTTTCAGTGTCATCACATGGTGCATTTTTTGCCTATTAAACAGGAATGGGCAGTCTGGAAGTTCAAGGGGAAGGTAAAGGAAAACAAGATTTAAATCCATGTCTGCCCATTGGCAGAGCCAGACAGGAGGAGTCAGAAGCTTCTGAGTCTTTTGAACTTCCAGTGAAGAATTGAGGTTTGCTCCCCTATCATTCAGATTTCCTCCAAGAAACAAACAAAAAGTGAGGAAAAAATTTAAAAATTAAAAAGATTCTGATTCCTTTGCAGTTCTCTCATATATTATTATTTTGACACAAAGGATGCAAGAGAGAGAACAGACAAAGTTGTTTTTTTCACCCTGGATTTCCTGGCTCATTGAGTCTTTGCTCTGTATTGAAGGAAACTATCCAGACATTACTCTATTCAGCTACAACACCTGAACCAAAATGATAACAAATCCAGGAAGGTGAAATCAGCTTCAAACCCCACCCTGCAGTATGACCTGAGGATGGACAAACCTGCACCCATCCAGAAGACAGAACTGAGCATCTCCAGCCCTACAGTGGCCCAGAACATTGACCCAGCATTAACACACATGGACCTTCCCAGCAGTAGCTACCTAAACACAGGGAGAACCAAGTCCTGACCTGAAAATTCAAACAAGTGCCATTGCTAAGGCTGGAAAGGCTGGAACCCTGTCCAGAATATTGAGCAGAGCACAGAGAGTGCTGAAACACATCTGAAAGCATGGGTTAAATCCAGACAGTGGTTTTGCAAATTCAGACCTGGGATGGCAGAGAGGTGTAGTCAGCAGTGCAAAGGCAGGGGAAGTGAATGATTGGGGCTGACCCCAACTCGCTGCTCAGGGTTCCCAGCGAGCCCTTTCAGTTGAAAGCTGGAGCATCTGTGGCAAAGGGCTGGGAAGTTCCTCCTCTAATTGACTCTTTCTGGGGTTAACCAGTGCAAAGAACGAGTCAGGTCCCAGCACCAGGAGCCTGTCCTCCCCCATCATTAATTACTTGGGTTGCATTTCTTAATCAGCGGCGCTCGGATCTATCGGAGAGATCCCTGGCGCCGCGCCAGCACCGCCGCTCCGGCGAGATGAAACACTCGGCACGGGGAGGGGAGGAGGGCAGGCTCTGCTTGTTAGTTCTTCTCCCTTTGATGCTGAATGAGTTGGGGTTTCTGACACAGACCTTTCTGCACAGCTTCTGTCTTTGACAGACACACAGGGTTGCTGTCCTTGTGGCTTTTGGTTGTTCCTTTAATTGACCTTCCAGCATTTTTGATTGAAGTGAACCACTTCCTGACAATGGCTGTGCCTGGGCACTTCTTCCCCAAAATGCCACCTATCCACAGATCTTGATGTGGCTGTAAATCAATGCAAAGGTGAGGAGAGAGTGCCTTCAAACTTCTTCACACTAAATCTCAGGAAACTCTGCCACTGGAAGGGGAGTTGGAACAATCTTTAAGGTCCTTTCCAACCCAAAGCATTCCATGATTCTCTCTGCCTATGACGCTTGCACTGCAACAACTGGAAGTGGGATTCCATTTGCACCTGCACACTGAATGGAAAGCTGAAATTTTCAGAGCCAGACAACGTACAGACCTGAAAAGACAGGCTTGGAAAACCCAGGTACCAGCAGAGCAGCAGGAAGGGAGCAGTTTCTGCCTTGGAGCACAGAGCCATCATGTCCTGTCTTGCTCAAGGCTGCTGCCCAGGAGTTTTCTCCGGCTTCTTCATCCCATTTTCATTCCCTTGCCCCACCACGCTTTTTCAGCTGAAAACTTAACAGTTTTATCCTCTCCAAGTCAAGCAGGGGGCTACCACCCACTCCATGCAGCTCCTCACCAGACACCTGAGGATTGAAGGGGATGGAAGAAAAGATGTTACACCTTCGTGTTGTACTTCTCTAGTAGACAAGAGGGTAAAACCAAAAGTTGTCCTTTGCCACCATGTTCTTGGGAAGCAGAGTTGGCTGGACATGGTTAATGGCTGGGCTTGATGATTTTAGAGGTCCTTTCCAACTTTAATGATTTTATGATTCTAAGGGAGGTTTCATAGAATCATTGAATCATATAATGGCCTGGGTTGGAAGGGAACTTAAAAATCATCCAGTTACAAACCCTCTGCCATGGATAGGGATGCTTTTCACTAGACCAGGTTGCTCAAAGCTTCATCCAACCTGGCCTTGGACACTTCCAGGGATGGGGCAGCCACAGCTTCTCTGGGTAGCCCATGCCAGGGCCTCACCACCCTCACAGGCCAGAATTTCTTCCTAATATCTAATCTGACCCTGACCTCTGCCAGTGTGAAGCCATTCCCCCTGTTCTGTCACTTCATGCCCTTGTCCAAAGTTCCTCTCTAGCTCTGTTGGAGCCTCTTAAGGCACTGGAAGGAGGTTTCTTTCAGGGAAGGCTCCTTGCTTGGTTCAGTGGGGTCAAGTCCCCTGCACTGCCATTTGCTTTGTTGGAGGGAAGATGAAAAAAAAGCATGGCCAGTTGCAGCTTTTTGATCCCTCAGATTATGTTGTCTCACCATGAGACCAGCAAAGGGGGAGAGGAGCAGCCAGCCCAGAACAATCACAGCACATTTACTGTAAGGGATTACAGGTTTTTTTCTTGGAAATCTCACAACTGACTTTAATTAAGTTCTTCCAAACCCAGCAAAGGCACAAGGCATTAGAGGGAGAGGGTCCATGCACGTGTGTTTGCTGGATGGGATTTTTGCAAGTTTTCCTTCACCTAATGAAAATGAACTTGACTGTCCCCACTAAAACAAGCTGTAGCCAAGCTTGTGGTGGGCTGATACCCCATCAGGTGGCCCTATGATCACACAGTGATGCCAGGTGGTCATAACGGGCAAAAGGGGAGGATTTCTTTGTTATTGACACTATAGACTGTGGAAAATGTGAAAAAAATTATAAAACTAGTAAGATAAATGTATTTCTAAGATCTCCCATTACATAGTTGTATTATTTCTTTCAATATACTCTCTGGATTGCTGTTGGCATCTCAGTTTTATACACCCCCTGGCACTGCAGGACCTTCCTCACTGCCAGAAACCCTCAAGGTGCTGGGTTTGTTGTCTCTCCTGCTTGTGAAATGTATGATTTGAAACCACCTCTTCCTCAGCAGGACATTTGCTGAGGAGGTCGCTCAGCACCTCTGCAAAATGGTGCGTGTTTTGTTCCTCTGCATGGGGGTTGCTAATCAAAGATGTCATGAGCTCTCAATGAAACAAAGTCTTGGGACGTGGGGACCCAGAAAAATGGACACAGTGTACTCGCAGAATGTTCTTAGGAGCACATGTGAATTTCTTTGCACTCAAATTAAGCAGGATTAAAGCAGCTAAACTGTTGTTGCTCAGTTCTCTTGGATCATGTGACAAAGCCTGAATCGCTTTTAGTCACTGGTATAGGCCTAAGTCAGTCCCTTGATCTCCAAATTAATTTTTGAATTGAATGATTGTGTGGGGTTTTTTGGTCCTAATTGAGTCTTCAAGTGAAAAATGCTTAGCAAACAGATGGAAAACTGAGGACAAAAGGCTCTATTATGTAATAAAAAAGAGAGAGAGTTCACTACAACAGTTTGAAATTAGTACTTGGAGGCTCTATTTATTTTTTTTTTCTTCATAAAATCCCAAACAGCAAGGGATATGCAGAGTGTTTGGCACAGCTTGGTGGAAAACGATGGAAAAGGAAGAAGGTGAAGAATTTGTACCGGCAGCTCCTGTAACAGACAGTACAAAGCATCTGAGTAACTTATTGATCCACTCCTCATTTTTCTTTAATTGATATGGCAGAGGCAACAGTTTTTCCCAGGAAGAAAAAGGTTTCAAGTGGTAGCAGCACAAAGCTCAGAGGTAGTTCATGTATGTGTTCCCGAAAATCCCCAAACATCCCCTAGGAAATGCTCTGGCTTGTTCCAAGTTCTATGGGAGCTTTGGGGCTCTCTGGGATGTTCTTGCTGTACCCCAAATGCTGGAAGTAGCTCCCTACAGCTCTGGCTATAAGTTAGGGAGCTTTAAAATTGTATTGAGGTCTGTAGGAGGTCAGGATGCCTCTGTGGGATGCACACCATAGACTTTGCATCCCAAAATTTGGATTTTCTGTGGCGGAATGAGGGGCGGCAGAGGGTGAGCACTGCAGGCAGCTGGGATGGTGAACAGAGTTGCACCAGGGCTTGTGGCTCATAGATGGGGCAGAGACAGGCACACAGCCCCACCTCCTCTGGGACAGTAAAATCACTTCTAAAGAATTTGTTGTCTGCTTGGTCTCAATCTCATGTCTTTGCTGTTGTTTCTAGTTTAAGGGGAGTGCCTTTTCTTTTCCCTTCGAGATGCTGAATCAAGGTACCTCAGACTAAGGTATTGTCCTTCAAATTTGCCCTAATGAAGGAATTGGTCCTGGACCACCTGAGTCAGCACTGGGCTGGAAGGAGGGCGAAATAGCTGAAGCTTCTTCAGTGTGCTCTCTTTCCTTCCCAAGTGCAGAGTTAATTAATATCCCTCTTCTAATGAACAGGAGTAAATGGGTTTTATTGACAAATACTGAGCAAAAGGGATTTATTGATAACTAGAGAGTCCAGTTAGGAATCCAGGTCAAAATTAGCCACCATTTAGCCAGCTGTCTCCTCCACACATGGTTAGTAGGTGACATTGCTTCTCACCCACAAAATCCCTGTGGTTTCTCACCCTGGTTTAACACAAAGCACATCACATTAGTTGTGTTTGTGCCAAATAGTTTTCAATGGTTAGGGCACAAGTATTTGCTGACTCTTTACTTCCTATTGTCCTGGCTACTGAATACTTTTAAAGCTATCTCAAGTTACAGTCATTGCTTAATTTAAAAAAGGGAGAATCCACCCAAATAGCAGTTGATTTTTGGCCATGATTATGGGAAAACCATCAGCTCTGCTGAGGTGCAGAACAACTGGCACCAACAAGAAAGCAAAGAGTTGCCTTTCTACACCTTGGTGTTTGCTTCTAAGTGCTGCTGCCACATTTTGTAGGATTTTCACAGTTTTGTGGTTGGCTGGAGCTTGGACAGACATCATGGCTTGTGTTGGGCTCTCCCATGGTTTGGTCCATGTGTGTGTATGTGATCCATGGAGCTGCTCTACTCACCTGGGATATCAGACTGCCCATAAATACTGTGTAAAAGAGTTTCATTCTGCTTATTCCAAGTGTCCTTGAATTTTGTGGCATAGCTTGTTGATGAATGATGGAAAGAGTCTGGTTAAGTGTATCTATGTCTGTAAGAAGGGGGTTTTCCTCAGTGAAGCATCTGGAATCTTCACAGAAACCTGCATAGTATCGAGTCCTTCTGCTGGCCATCATGCCAGTGTTAGCATTTCTCTCTCACTGGGATCTTGTCCTGCTCCTGTTGGAGCAAAGGGATAGTCCTTGCATACAGAGAGGGAGCAGGAGGAGCTGGGCTACACACTCTGAAAGAGAAGAAATTTGGGAGAAAAGTAACTGCAAACAGAATGAATAACTGCAAACAGAATGAGTAACTGCAACTTTATTCCTTAGGTGAAAATGTGGCAC
>JAOXXN010000065.1:60765374-60777456 GCA_026770055.1 Myrmophylax atrothorax
AACAGAATGAGTAACTGCAACTTTATTCCTGAGGTGAAAATGTGGCACTGAGTTCAGAGAAAATAGCACCTGGCTTTGTTCAGGCAATTAAAGTGGCAGAGGGTGGGTTAGATTAGATATTAGGAAGAAATTCTTCCCTGTGAGGGTTGTGAGGCCCTGGCACAGGTTGCCCAGAGAAGCTGTGGCTGTCCCATCCCTGGGAGTGTTCAAGCCAGGCTAGATGTGGCTTGGAGTACCCTGGGCTAGTGGAAGGTGTCCTTGCATTCTACTTCCTGTAGAGGGATTGAACATAGATGGTCTTTTAAGGTCCCTTCCCACCCAAACCATTCTGTGATTCTCTGATTCCAATTAGTAGAAATGGGATATCAGCAGGATGGGAGAGACCTGTTAGGTGTAACTCTGCAGTGGGGTATTTCCATGGGCCCAGGGATGGTCCATATAGGGCTGTGTCCATGCACCAGGAAGACCACCAGGATGGGATGGGATCCTTCATGCAGCAGCAGCCCCCCCTCCCTGGCTGAGCTGGGCGCACAGCAGCCCAGTGGGTTTGCAATTCCATCTTTAAACAGATGACACTCAGCAGGGCTGAACCGTAAAACCAGCTCTGCTCCTTCTCAGTCTCCAAATCAGAACCTGTAAATCACCTCTTCTTAGTTTCCATTGTTTTCCTGAATTAGAAGTTTAGGGAAGGCTTATTCTCCTCTTGCCTGAAATAGCAGCACATGAGCTGGGCAGGAACAGGTCTAACCTTTCAGCAGAGTTCAGGCTCTGCAACGTCAGCGATTGTTTCTTGCCATCCCAGTGTAAAACCCTTTTCCCTTTCACTTCACATCATTTCTTTCTGCAGGACGCTTTCAGGGCAGATAATGCACACGGGGGTACAATGCAGCCAGTTGTCTGAGAAAAGAAACCCGTTTTCTTCTAGTGGGTGGTAGGTAAGAATTACTAATCCAATCTGCTTGAGTTAACGCAAAACAAGGATTAGGGTAAAGTTCCCGAATATGTTAATCTGCCTTTATAGGGGCAAACTTTAGCACCGCTATCAACCCCGTGGTTTATAGTTCATGGGAACAATGAACCAATTAATCTCAGGCAGAAAAAAATCTTGCACAAGTTTTTCTGATTGTTACCTAATACTTTGAATTCTTTCGATTCTTAATTATTTGCCACCGTGTCATAGAGGAGAGAAATGAAATGTTGTTTATTATTCATTAGGCTGTTTCTAAACATATCCATAATTAACTGCATTTTATTGTAGTTGTTCTTTTCATCTCTGCCTTTTTGAAAGTAGGTATTAAATGACATGTAAGGGCCTGGATAATTGATATAATTCTTGGCAGTGCAAATGGATGGTGTACTGGAATGGTTGTCCCTATTCATAGTCAACTGGTTGTGAAAAAAACCCAGCTGGTGTGAAGGGAAAAAAAAAAAAGGTAGATTCAGAACCATTCCTCTGAGGTTTTGGGAGAGAATGACCACCTTATTTCAGTTTTTATAAATGAACACTCAATAGCAAAATTCTTCTGGCTTTACAAAAGCAAGTCTTAAATGCTGCTTTAGTCTTATTGATATCCAAAATATTCTTACTTATTGCTGGATCATATTCACTTCTCTTACAGCAATCCACACAAATTGGAATATTTTGCTGTGTATTCTAGGTTTTCTTCTGCCTTTCAGATTTCTGACTGGGGAACAGAGCACAAGGAGGATAATTGGACTTACTGTTTGAGACAGAAATGTCAAGGATTTCCTTTTAAATGCTAAAGGGTCTATTCTCCTGTCAATACCTGCGTGTGGCTCTTGGGCACATCAATTAGAGAAATGTAGTCCTAAAGCAAATGTTACACTACAGGATTGCAGCAGCTTCTGTGCCGGTGGGTCAGAAGAGGCAGTTTGATTTTAGAGTACTGATGTAGATGTTTTACCTAAGCAGCCTTTGATCCTGGCAATCAGTAGACAGCAGGGTTGGTTTCGCAATATCACTGTGTACCTGTGCTTATTATACAGGGAATCCCACTGCAATCCAATGGAAATGCTGTTTCTGGGAGATTCTGATGTCACCACTACTTCTGAAAAACTTGGTAATTATTGATGATTTAATTGGACTTGAAAAAGAAGGGAAGAATCCTCTACCAAACACATTTTCATGTACAGTTCCACTACCAAAATCCCAATGCAATGTGCTTTATAAAAAAGAGACTTGGGAGGAAACACATTGGACACAGGATGCAATGAATATTGCAATCCAAGCTCCAGTTCAGTTTATTAAGTCACATTTATAATGTTCTCAGTTAAGAGAATTGCAGTTTAGAGAATACAACAGGGCACAGCAGGTCAGAGTAGCATCTGAGTTGTGAAAGGCTTATTTTATTAAGTAAAAATTCAGTCATCTTTCACATCCCCTTGGTGAAAAGTGGGCTCTCATACAAGGCACTGAACCGACCCCTTCATGCTGGGGTTAAACTTCTCAGCAGGAAGCAAGGACTCCTCTGGGGCAGTGACCCAGTGTCTGCCTTTCAGTCCTTTTGTTCAAATCCCTTGATTTCTGCTTTTCACCTGAGAGGAGCAGACAGCTCAGCCATCACCCTCCTCGGAACTGGCTTCTCCATGTTTCTTCATCTCTGTGCTCCCTCTTCCCAGCAAAAACCTGTGGAAAAGAGCAAGGGAGGTTGTGGGTCTTTTATAGACCAAGGTCAGTGTGACATAAGACAGTGGGATGCTCAGTGCACCATCACCTTCCAGTACAGATAATCATAGAGTCATTTAGGTTGGAAAAGAAAACTAAGATCATTGAGTCCAACCATTCCCCCAGCACTGCCAAGGCCACCACTGACCCATGTCCCCAGATGCCACATCCACATGGCTTTTAAATCCCTCCAGGGATGGGGGCTCCACCACTGCCCTGGGCAGTCTTTTCCAGTGCTTGACAACCCTTCCTGTGAAGGTATTTTTCATAATATCCAACCTAACTGTCCCTTGGTGCTACTTGAGGCCATTTCCTCTTGTCCTATCACTTTTCACTTGGGAGAAGAGACCGACACTGACAATAAGGGACTCCCTACACGGATTTACTTAGAAACAACATGAATCACAGCCTCAAACACAGCCAGGACATCTCCTCATTTCCAGTGCACTTGCAATTTTCTGAGAGCTGAGGGAAGTGCTTGGCTGTGGGGTGACAGGTTAAGTGTGGTCTGTCTGTGAGCCAGAAACTCCGAGGTGTAAACTGGGAGTGCTCCCAAGATGCCGTGTCACATCTTCTGGAGAGCTGCCCTGCTCCGTCAGGCTCTGCCGCGCCGGTGCCCCGTCCTGGGAGCTCTGCAGCAGCCCCATGGCTGCCCGGAGCCAGTGGGAACAGATGGCACTCAGCGCTTGGCAGCATTAGATCCCAAATCCCAGGTCCTGGGTATTTTTTTTTTTTTGTCTAACCACCAAAAGTCTCTTTCAGTTCACGAGTGGCGAAGCAGCAGCAAAACCAAAGTGGAGTGAAACGCTCTGGGCAAACCTGGTTTGCTGCTTTAGTAAATTCGCAAAAGGAGCAATTCCTCTTTGCAAGTCCTCCAGTGCACAGCTGAAATAGTCCAAGTTTGAGGCTGGGGGACTTTTCAAGCTCGCTTCCCTGCTGTGGCACACAAGGAAGAGACAAAACCCCCTTTCTGTAGCCTCCGCTGGCTGCGACATTTGTTGGTGTCTGTGGATCTCATTCACAGCGCTTTGTGCAACACTCGTACTAATGTAACTGTATTGTGGCAGGAGACTGGAGAGGGCAGAGGATCACTCACTCGAAAACATGACCTTTTAATTTAAACAAAAGACTTGAAAAAATGAAAGTGGGTCTTAAATGCAGTTTAATCAGTCAGGCGAAAGATGTCTAATGAAGCTGCCAGACAGATTTGTAGCCAGACTGTCACTTTACCCATCATGTTTACAGCCTCCAGTGGGGAGATTAGGACTGGGTGAAGGCACAGTCTATCCAAATTTCCCCAGTCTGCTCCTCTGCCGTGTCTGTGAAGTTTTGACAATTTGACAAATTGTTTTGTTGTGTTGTCTTTAGACCTGGAGGAGCTAAGCACGTTGTTCCCACCTTGGAGTGCAGCAGAACGTTGCTGACAGAGAGACAAGACTCCCAAAGGGATTCTGCAATGCCACAAAATCAAGGTAAACCTTCTTAGACTTTCTGCTTTATGACATTTTCCTCCTAAGTGATCAGTGCTAAACCACCTGCCTCTTGAATAAGGACAGCTGAAAAGTTTTGGAGCAAATTTGAACCTCTTGATTCCCTCCACTGCAGATTGATGGGCTTTTTTTAAAAATTAGAATCTCTATTTCTTACTTAAAGCTGCTGGAACTGCAGTGATGAATAGGGCAGTTGTGGAAACCTCCAGGCAGTTGTTGCTACATCAGAAGATGCCTATGCCAAGACAGGACTTGCTTTAATGAGAATCAAATTAAAACCCTTCCCCAGAGTTAGAATCCCCAGCTGTGTGCCCACGGTGGTGGCAGCGATCACACACTTCCTGCCAATGCCAAATGGGTTCTATTTGACATTTGTGGATGTATAACTGTTATTTCTTTTGCAGGGAATGTTTGCTACTTAAGAAGTTTTCCGTGGCTGCCCGTTGTAGAAGCCAACCTCTGTGTTTATCCACAGGCTAAGCAGGGCTCAGACACGCAGCGTCTGAGCTCCCCACACAGCCATGTCAGTGAACTTAGGCTGGAAGGGGAGGAATTGCCTCTCTGGAAGATGAGAGGGGATTCATTTTCCATGCTAGCTCTTTCCTGGGGGGCTTTGCCAAGAAGAGAAAAACTACTCACGGTTTTCTGTCTTTTCCCCATTTTATTTATTTTTATTTTTTTTAAAAAGAACATCAAAGTTATCACTCCTGCTTTCTCACCATAATCCCACAAATCCTAGTGTATGTCTCCCAGTCCTTTCATGCTAGAAGCACAAGTGTGTGTGTGTGGTTTGCAGCACTTAGGAGGGTGCAGGCTGCTTCCCCATTTGCATACACACTGTGTCACTAAAAGAGCCAATCCAGGAAATGCAGTTTAAACTCAAACATTAAATTATTTTTCTTGGGTACTTTAAAGCCAATTATCATTTAAAAACTCACTTATACGACGTGATGTCTAATTCTGCTTCAGTGGAACAACACAACTGGACAAAAGTGACTTTTCTAGCTGGTTTTTTCTCCTCTCCTGTTCCCTAAACATTTTTTTCCAAGTTTCATGCTTAGCAAAAAAGCCCCCTCTGTAATTGTCTTGTCCTGATTATACTTTTTTCCCATTCCCCGCCGCTTTACATGGAAGCCCCGGGAAAAGAATTCTCAAAAATGAAAATTTCATGCTTGCATGTGTCTCTGTGATCTGCAGTGTGTATGATCTCCGAGTGGAAAAACTTCTCTAAAAATAAATGGATTACCCTTGCTCCGCCGCCATCTGATGCCTCCTGAGCGGCTCCGGCCGCTCGCCTGTGATCTCTCGCCCACCGCAATCGGGGTGACAGGCGTCCCTGGAGACACCCCCCGCCCTCACCCCCGGGTTGGCACGGCCTGGGGGAGTGGGGCAGCACCTCCTGGGGGCTGCACACCCAGGCTGGTGGAGGACAAAGCTCTGAGATTTTTGTGGATGGGAAATCTCGTCGTTACTCCCTCCTTGGGTGGACCTGCAGCTTTCTGCTTCAAAGGCCGTTTTCAGAGTTATTTTTGTTGCATCACTCCTTCATACAGGTTTTTGTTTGGTTTTTTTTTTTTGCTTGGGTTGGGGGGACTGGTTTGCACAATGCGTGCAGTGATGCAGCATTGGCTGCTCCTGTCATCCCAACCCTCCCCAGCCATCAGAGAGGCTCCCATGGATTCTGAGGGCTGGGACCTGCCCCCTTGGGTTATAAACCCTCTTTTCTCTGCAGTGTCCAGCCCTGCAGGTGGTATTGCAGCACAAGAAATAAATACTGATTGAGGCCAGAGATCCATTCAGCTTTCAAGATGGTTTTTTTCTTCTTGTCTTACAGCCCCATCCTCCAAACCTTCTTCCCACATGAACACACTCTTTGACTTTGCTGGGATGGGAAGTGCAGATGCAGCTGGAGCCACAGCAATCACCTTCCTTTTTCTGTGCTGCCCAGTGATTTCATGGGAGGTTTTCCTGCCTTGAAGTAGAAATGACTTTGTAAGTCCTTGCTCCTGTGATGCCACCCAGCAATAGCACCTGCCAGCCAAGGCAGTGCTGCCCACAGGACAGAACAGTGTGTCCCTCTTTGGCATGGCTGTATCAAGCCCTTACTCACATAAGTAACAGCCCCTGAAGGGCCACCTTGAAAAGGGATTAGGTAGAAATGGGTAGGAAAAACCACTGAGCAGATGATAGCAATAACACATTAACAGGAGCAGGAAGGCTGGTCCGGTGACTGAACACCAGAATTGGACTCAGGAGATCAAGGTTTAATCCTCCATTCTTCCACAGATGTTGGCAAGTCACTTAATCTCTCTGTGCCTCAGTTCCCCATCTGGAGAAGGAAGATAATGGTAGTTCTTTTGTCTTCACTGTCTGTTTAGATTTCTAAGTTTTCCAGGGCCAAGGATGCTTCTTCTGGAGGGTATATACAGCACCTGCTTCTGTAGAGGGAATCACACTGCGGCCTTCCATGCTAGAAATGATAATTAATAATAGAAATATCAGTCCTTTAATCATCAGGGAACCCATGCTGGTTTGCAATAAAATTTACAATTAATGCCTGATCAGAGCTTTAATTGAAGTTGAATAAGCACTTCATGTAACATAATGGGCATTTCCAGAAAACGTCTTTGTGGAATCTTAGGACTATCCATTTGCATCCTCGGATGACCATAAGAGTCATTCCCATCCCGTAATACTTGAGAGCCATTCTCCAGCTGGGTGGCAAGGCAGAAGTTGTAGTGAGGGGATTTCAGCTGGTAAGAAACATCAACAACAGCTTTGCCCATGGTCCTTCCCAATCCATCATGGACTCAGAAGAAATCAGACCAACTCCTGCTGTGGGAATCTGCAATTCCCCTGCTTTGGGGGGATTCTGTTTCTCCCTGTTTCTCCATTGCCTGAAAAACTTGGGCTGAATTATACTCATAGAATTATGGAGTAGCAGAATCTTCTGAGTTGGAAAGGATCCACAAGGATTATCGAGTCCAGCTGCAAGTCCTGCATAGGACAACCCCAAGAATCACACAATGTGCCCAAGAGCATTGAATGTAATGCTCTCAGGGTTATCTTTATGTTAAAATATTAGGGGTAATGTTGTTATTACTCTGGGGGACCTACTACAGCCAAAGCACCCAGCTTACTTTTCAGGAGAAAACTGCCCAAAGCAACTATTTCTAGAACTTTTTCTTGGCTGCTGTGCTCTGACATGAAAGAAAAAATAGTTTGAAGACTGTTCGCTCTGCTTTCCAGTGGGAGAGAACTGGTATCTGTCCTGATTACACTTAACATCTACTGGAGTCTTCACTGAGGTTAAAAGGAAATTTCAGCAGGTAGGATTATCTCCAACAAGTATTATATCCTGCCAAATTGTGTTTGGATTTTGCTAGACTTATTTACTTGTTTACAACACCCAGGGAAGCAAAGACTTTCTTTCCTGTAAAGAATTTGGCTGTGTTTGAAGACATGGGAACTGTGTTTTCGAGGTGAATCAGACTCAGATGGACTTTGGGATTTGACATAATATTGACTTACTGACTCACTTCACTCCTCTGGATGTTGTGAGCAATGCTGAGCTGTTAGAGGGCTGCAGGAATGTTTTCTGGTGGCATGTTTGCCTTGTGACTGTTCAGATGAAGTTTTTGGGATTAACTAGTTTGTGGCTCTGTCTTGGCTCCAGCCTTGTCTCCAGAGCTGTGGGATGTCCTGAAATTCCCTGTGCTTGTTCTCTCTCCCTCTGTCCAGGGTCTTAATCTGTCTTCTCCTCTGACTCTATCCAAGAGCCTCATTGAAAATGCAGGCTAGATTGTGATGCCTTCACTGGTGCTTCTACAGATAAACCCTTTGACTTTCATCTGTCTCTTAGTTTTATCAGTGCAGGTCTCCTGGGATTCTCCTTTGTATGTGTCTCTTCCAGCCCTTCCCAACTGGAAGGGCTCAGCCCTGTATCCCACTTTTATTGATGAGATGGATGACTGTTAGTGACCCCCGACCCTCTCAGTCCATTTTCCTTCTGTCTTTGACCTTCATGTAGGCCTTCTGTGTTTGTTTTATGCATCCCCAGTGAATGACTCTCATATATTTGTTTTTAAGGGATGATCTGACTGGAGAACTGGTGCTGAACATCTACCCCAGCTGCAAATCCTCTTTCACTGAACAGGTAAGGAGCTCTGAGACTGCTCGAGTCACAGGATATTCCTAATGAGGAGGGAAGAGCGGGGTAAGTGGAGACATTGCCTTTCCAGTGGGTTACATGTCACCATAATGGAGTAAATGCCCTGGAGTGAATATTCTGTGTGTGCATGATAAGCCTTAACTAGCCCTGATTATGTGCATGTTGAAAATAGATGGCAAGAAAATTACAGATATTCTTTTCTTTATTTTTAGATTTCAAGAGTCACTTTTTTTCCCTGTGTCTAATTGGACTGAAATGTGTGTGGAAAAGGGTCTTGGTTTACCAATTGTTTGAAAATTATAAAGAAATGAAAAAAGTTGCCTTTATTCCCCGGTTTTGCTGCAAATGCTCTCTCATTTCTTTCACCAAAACCTCTGTCATGCCCCCTGTCCACAGTAGTTTGGGTTCTTGGCATCCTCCTTGTCCAGCAGGGTATTATTTTTGGCATTCTCCAGCTTCCTTGTGGCATTAGATTCTTTCCCCTAAATCAAAAGACCTGTGGGGTTGTGGGGGGTGCTGGGTGTAAATAAATCCTGGAAACATTTCTATTTTTCCCACTGAAAATTTTCCATGGAGGAGGGGGATTTCTAAACAGCTGCAATTTACAGTGCTCTGCTGCACAAGAGGTTTTAAAACATCAGATCTATTAGTTCTAGTCAATATAGGCCAAGTTATTCTGAGAGATGAAAATTCTACCTAGATCTTAAATCTTTCCTGGCAGTGACAGATGCCAAAGCCTTTCTAGAAAAAAAAAAAAAAACACAATTGTTTTGTCAAAGCTCACTTTATAAATACCTTTTGCTGTAATGATGATGCTTTGTATGAAACACACTGCAGAAAACTGACAGTGAGGATGGAAAACGCTGACCTAGTTTTATCCAGAACAAAAGCAGGATTTACTTTTTTTGTACCATTTTTCCTCTTTTTCTTTTTCTTTTTTTTTTTCCTCTTTCCTTGTAAGAAAAGAGAGTTCAATAAGTACTAGGGATTAGGAACTGCAGAAGCTGGTAAAGGGAAGAAAAGCCAAGCACCTTCATGGTCAAATGTCCACAAGAAACCTTAATAATCTCTCTAGAGCTTTTGGGCATGTCAGTGGTGCCCTCTCTGAGGTGTGGGGTCTTGGTGCTTTTAATTGTTATAACAGCATTGATCTTCAGCTCTGCAAAACATCTTCAGCTCCTGCTCTGAGCTGCAGAGGGATCTGGGATTTTAGAAAAGTAAGATTAGAATGAAAGTTGAGGCATCCCCTTTAAATCAGGTGGACACGTGGGCTCCAGTTTGGCAGGGCTGGATGGGGACTCTGGCCAGGAAAACAGGGATCTTTGCACAGGTTCTGCTGGAGCTCACGTGGCTCCTCCTGATGGCTGACCTTCAAAAATTATCTTTTTCTTGACTCTGGGTGAAAAACTCCACCAAGTAGTAGATGCAAGAAATCATGGTCAATTTTCTGGTACGAAAAGGCAAATTAATGGCCCAAAAGTCAGAGCTATGACCCTCCAAGGTAACACTTCTGGACATGCCAAGGGAAACGCAGTTCTTGTTCTCTTTTCTTTTTTTGTATCATGCACATGGTGCCAGAAATATGAGCAAGGGGATGCAGAGCAAGGTGTGTGTTAGACCTGACTCATTCAGTCACACATTTATCCATTGGTTTGAAAAAGACCTCCATGATCCTCCAGGTAAAGGGGTTTTTCAGCTGCTCCTCCCTCCCAACAGCTCCTCCCTTGCCACCCATCTCCAAAATGCTCTTATGCTGAAGCCACATTTGGTGGAATTAAGCAGGTGGGAACTGAGCTGGGGCTGGTTTTGATAGCAGGCCCTGACTGTTCAAACACACGAGGGGAACTGATACAGTTCTGGTGGTGTTGGAAACCAGGTTGGATGGGACTTGGAGCAGCCTGGGATAGTGGAAGGTGTCCTTGCCCATGGCTGGAATGTGATGATCTTTAAGGTCTCTTCCAACCCAAACTATTTTATGCTTCTGTGGTGTCTAGGCAAGAGAGGGTGTTAGTCTGAGAGGATAACTGGGCAGAAATCATCCTCCCAGAAAAGTTCACAAGGGACAGAAAAGGGACAGAAAGTCAACCAAAGTTTTCCTTCTTAAATTTGGCCAAGACATATTGAAGTTATCGTGTGCAATGAAGGAGCAGCATAATAGTGCCTAATTTTTTTCTCTTTATTTAGACCTTTAGAGTTTCCTGAGTGTTTGGGCTCATCACGTTTCCATCCGTTATTGTCATCTCTCAATGCTTACACCACACAGATCTTCCAGAGCATTCCAGGGCATTAAAAATTCCCTCTCTCCTCTTTTAATCTCTTGCCTAGCTGTCAGCCTCGAGTGTGAGTTCCTCCCTGGAATGCTGTTCCTTTATTGCTTGTTGTCAGAAGTGTTTTCTCTCGGAATTTTCCCGGCTGGTGCCATCGGAGGCTGTGGCTGTGGGTCAAAGTTTGCACATCAAGCCATCAGTTTTCCTCCTGCTGTTTGTCATGGGCTGAGGACATTTTTATTAGATGAAACAATAAGAGGGCAAAATGCATTAAAATTCAGGCTGCCTCTTCAAGCTGTAAATTAATCCAACTTTTGGTAAAACAGAGTAATTTGAAGTATCCTAAAGGGTAGAATATTAATATTTGCTACACTCTTTTTCTTTTTGCTCTTGCTAACGTTGCTTTGCATAGGGCAGGGGAATGGATTTTTTAGTGATATTAAAAACTACTAGATTTTAATAGTAGTATTAAAATTTACTGATTTTAATTAAACTACTGATTTTTATTCAGTAATATAAAAATTACTAAAATTTTTAGTACTATTTAAAATAATATTTTTAGTACTATTAAAGACATTAATACTTTGCTAATACTTGTTTACTAGTTCCACAGATATGAAACCATGGAGGGGCTTGTAATGCATTGAGATCTATACAAAGCATAATGAAAAAAACCTGGAAAATAGAATAATTATGTAATTGAAATTATTGATCAATTCTTCATATTTTTATTTTTTTCCCCCTCAAGAATACACTGCAATTTTTTTAGAAAACTTTGTGGTCTAGATTTTCAGCTGCCGGGAGGTCTGGGGCAAACTGTCACTTGGAGATACATTTTGGATTAAATGTTAGCGGGTTCTTAAGCAGTCAGTGCCAACAGCTGGGTTTTATTCAGTAAAAGATGGATTTTATTGTGTGGAGAAGCAACAAATCCAGCCTCCAACCACTGCACAGGGTTAACTGTTCTCCACACAGAATTGTCTTTTTTTGGTTCCAACCTTCGAGCACTTTAATTGCCAATTCAAAGCCATGGCGGGGGTCAAGAAAGCTCATGAAGATGAGGTTGAACGTGGAATATCCCACAACTGAGGCGATGATGTCCCTTGTGTGTCTGCACTGTGGTGTCCCAGCATGGTGGGTGCCTGGGACAGGCATTGCCCTGCTGGGTAGGAATTGCCTGGGAACATCCTGTTGGGTTGCTACAAGGATGCAAAGATGATCCATGTCCAGAGACAACCCTGCCTGTGTGGACCCCCACATGGACACTCCAGCCTGTGATGGGCTCCCCCACCTTCTGTGGGCTGTTTGGACCATGTTTTAGCATCATCACAAAAGGGCCCTGCTGAGCAACTCCTCCAGGACAAGAATGAAGAGTATGTTCACATGTTCATATGTTGACAGGAAGCTCAACATGAGCCAACAGTGTGCCCAGGTGGCCAAGAAGGCCAATGGGATCCTGGCCTGGATC
>JAOXXN010000065.1:60777556-60791280 GCA_026770055.1 Myrmophylax atrothorax
GCTCAGGCCTTGGAATGGGCTGCCCAGAGAGGGGGTGGATTCCCCATCCCTGGAGGTTTTTCAACTGAGCTTGGCCGAGTGCCATGATGTGGTAAAGGGACTGGAGTTGGCCCAAGGGTTGGACTTGATGATCTCGGGGGTCTTTCCCAACCCAATCAATTCTATGATTCTATGATATATTTAGCCCTGAGTGACTGAATCCCCCCAGGGGCTTCTGTTGCTCTGCTGTTGACTTTGTGCCTAAGGTACCTGGGGAGTGAGCCCAGCTTGCCACAGCAGTGAGCCCTGAGAACAGAAATGCAGTGCACTGTTACAAACTCTTTGGAGGGGTGAAGCCATTCCTTTAAAAGGGAGAAAATTCATTCCCAACAATATATGAAAACCACAGAGACACAGACACACAGCAAGGTGTGGAGGGGACAGAGTCTCTGCCATCTCTGGCTCAGCCCCACCACTACTATTGCCTTTTTAATCTCCCTTCATGGTGACCAGGTTGACTCACAGGCCATGGAAGGGGGAAGGTCCATTTGTTAAACCACCAGAGTGTTCTGCTGAGGTGCTGGACACCGTGACAAAGGCACCAAGATGCTGAGAAAGCCTTGTGTGACACGGGTTTGATGTGTTGGTTCTCTTCAGGGTGGGAACACATCTGAAAGAGTAGATAGTCTAATGAGTAAGACATTTGGTAAATAAGACCAATTAAAAATCAAAAGCAGTACACATCTGAAAAGGCAGATAATATGGTGGGTAAGACATTTGGTAAATAAGAGCAAATAATGATGTTCTAAACCTCAACCTAACACACTCATGTCAACACTCACGCTCTCACCCACAGCAGGTTTATAATTTTTAAAATACAGATAGGTTTTTGTCCTTCAGGGAAAGCATTTTGTGGCCTTCTAGTCAGGTATTTCACTTCACTTTTGGGGATACAGTAGGATCCAAACAAGGGAAAGTGTTTCCCCTTTTTTACCTTTTTTTTTTTCTTTCCTAGCACTTCGAGCCCATGAAAGAGAAAGCTGTGATGGAAATTCTTTGATGCTCTTATCTGTTAGGAATGTTATTAGGACAAACTTTGCAACAAGGCAGGGGTCAGAGCCCTGTCTCCAGAGCCTGCAGTTTCAGTCATTGAATGGTTTGGTTTGGAAGAGACCTTAAAGATCACTTGATTCCAATCCCCCTTCCATGGGCAGGGACAACTTCTAGTAGAAATAAATAAATTGCCAAGTAATTTTGATTTTTCTGGAGGGGAACAGAGCAGGAGAACCAGTCTGGGATCCCATAACAGGTCTCAGGTGAATCAAGAAGGGAACCTGTGTATCCTGAATTCCATAGGATTGGGAGACAAGATGTTTAAACTGATGAATTATGGGTGTCTCAGGATCTACAGCAAATGCTGAACTAGTCTTGCCTAACGTGTCATCTCCCTTTCTGTTGCAGGGAGCTTCCCAAAAGCTTCAGATTCAGCCTTGAGCAAGCCTAGTCCTTAAATGATCTTTCACCCCAGCTTTAGAGCTGTGGGACAAACTGTTCCACCTCACAGGCAGTCACAGAGCCCTATGCACCCCTCTGCTTTCATGGAATCAGCATTTTAAGACTGGGTCTTATATTGAACTTACTGCACTCCCCAGACCAGAACATGTTATTGATTCAAAATAGGTGTGAAGTTCAGCATTTTGTGATGTTGAAATGTCCATTCCTGATTTGAAGACTTCAAGAGCCGGACAGTTCCTCATGTTGCTGGATGTTTGTCACTAGAATTTGCCACTTTCAATAGTATAAATGTTAATCTTATTTCTAGGATTTCCCAGGCTGAGTTTTCAAGGCAATGCTCCTTGCTACATCTCTTTTTAGGTGTCAAACCCCATGTTTCCATCAAGTATTTTCTCTAAATTAAAGGACCCCCTAAAATCCTCTGTCTGGACAAGAGCTACAGACCACAATTAGACCAGCTGGAATTGCTGCCTGACATTTTTCACATTACAGTTCAAACTAATCAATGCACAGTTCACATGGTACTTGATGAGAGTTTTCCTGATGGAGGAGTGGATAAAAAAATAGACTAAATATTCTCATTTTCGTTTCTGCTTCAAACTGTTAGTGGAGAATTCTTGAAAGGTTTTTGTTGATCTGTTTGTTTGTTTAAAGCACAACTCACTGCAAGGAACTGAATATTTGAGCTCAGTGGTGGCTGGTGACAGATGTCACCCAGCAGTGCTTCTCTGCCAGCAGTGGCTGAGTGGAATTCCCAAGGCCAAGTTTCCACTTTCAGTGCAAGAAAAAAAGGGAATGTGAATTCACTCTGCAGTGGTTCAAGGGTTATAGAGGAAATTTGTGCTCAGCTGGTTCTTACTTGTGGAAAATGCAAATTCAGGCTTTTTCTCGGCAGTGAAAATGATAGAGGAGTAACCAGGAGAGTCATTCAGCCAGAAATAGGAAGAAAAAGCAAAATACAGTACTCTACAGTTTCATTATCTTAATAAAGAGACACTTCGGGGTTATTTTCATGAAGGCACATGTTGCAGCTGGTCATGTAAGACATAGGGGCGTGCAGCTGGAAGAGCCTTGTGCATCCAGCTCCCTGGCATTTTCAGGAGTTAAAATAACTGTAACATTTTGCTGTATAGGCAGACCTTTCCCTACACTTTTATTTCGTTGTTGGGTCACAGCTCTTCATCTTCCAGGAGGCAGTTCCCTCCCTAGATGACCTCTTTCCCTTCCAAGCAAACACCTGGGAAATTACCCGTATCAGCAAAACCAGCTACAGGTCTTGATAAGAGAAACATCTACTGCAAACTCAGGACTTTGGGAGTGATTAGGGGTGGATTTATTCCATTTCCAGGGTGTCCTGCAGTCCTTTTAGAAGAAACTATCTGTTTTGTTGCTTGTTGCACCAAACATCATGGAAAGTAAATATTCATTTCATTCATGTTCTAGCCCCATGTATTTATTGGTCTGTGGGCCTCAGATATTTTAAGATAGAGGCAAATGTTGAGTGGGATCTGCATGGCCTATGAATAGCTCAGGAAACAGCACTTCTTCCTCGGATTCTTGCTCGAAAACCACAAGTATAGGTCAAAATTGAGCATATCTTAAAGGAAAATATGCACAACTCCCTGAATCTCCATACAGTAGAATTTCTTCTCTTGTGGAAACTGAGCACATAAAGAGAGAGGACCTGGTGATCATGAGGCAATTTCATGTATCAGCCTGACTTTCCTGGTGGCAAGAGTTGAATTAGAAAGCCAAGGAGTGTCTCAGGGTGCTTTGGAATACACTAAAAATTCAGAGAAAATGCCACAGTTTGGAAAGCCCCAGGGTTATAAATGAGTTTGTGTATATGCAGGTGGGAAATCCCTCTTTGAGAGCACAATTTTTGCTCCCAGGAAGTTGCCAGATTTTTGGCTGTCAGATGGTCACTTTTCTTCATCTAATTAGTGACGAGTGACAGGACCACAGGAAATGGCCTCTCAAGTCGTGCCAGGGGAGGTTTAGTTTGGTTATTAGGAATCATTTCTTCACTGGAAGGGTTGTCAAGCACCAGAACAGGCTTCCCAGGGCAGGGGTGGAGTCCCCATCCCTGAGGGGTTTAAAAGTCATTTAGATGTGGCACCTGGAGACAGGGGTTAGTGCTGGGGGAATGGTTGGACTTGATCTTGAAGGTCCTTTCTAACCTAAATGATTCTATGATTCTATGCTTCGATGTAGATGAGCACTGCAAAAATAAAAAAAAGACAAAAAAATAATATTATCGTTTAAAACTCGGTAATAAAAATGCCTGTCAATGCAAGTGTGCACAAGGAGACTGTTTATGCATGAATGAAGAGAGATGCTGCTGTCCTGGTTCAGGGTAAGGACATACCCTGCACACAAATATATGTACAACCTCAACAAATTCACCGTAAAAAGAATTAAACCCATCACCAATAATGCAAGGAAGAAAAGAAGATTGTGTGATAATGAGAGATACGACCCAACACACTTATCTTTGCTCCTATCATAAGGAATGCTGGGAAAAAAAAAATAGAATTTAAATCTCATCCATAAAAACACCGTTGCACACCTGGAGTCTAAATATCTGGGAAGTGCTGTATTTGGTTGGCAGGGGGGATGAAAACTGAGAGCACCAACCACCTGCAATTTCAGAGCTCTGATTTGGGAAGGGGTGTCTGTGCCAGCCTGTTTCAAAAGCCCCAGCCAAGCTGCACCATCACTGTTATTCCTGTGATCCCAACACATCCACACCCTGGTGCACAGGGATTTGGATGCACACAGTGACTCTGTGTCTTAAGATGAGACTCAGCGCCCCTCAGAATGCCTTTAATTCCAAACCCCTGGGGGTGCTATTCCCTTCTTGATGTGCTAGGATTTATATCCATAACTCCTGGTAATTCTCCTGGGAATTGCGTGAATGAATCACTGTTCAAGAAGACGAATCCTCACAACTCTTAGTTTCTGGAGTTTTCTCATTTTTCTTGTTCATCGTATTTCTTGCTCTTATTAGCAAGCTCACCATCTGTTGATGTGAACTGTCAAAATCTACATATTCCTGGGTGAAATTCTATTATTTTAAGGTAGGGAATGCTTTCTAAGCAGCCTGTGTTCTGTGGGTATTGATAATGACATGAAGAGGTGCACCTGAGCAGGGTGACACTTCCAAATAATCTGCAAAATTACATTCTGATCCCCACCTGGGCTTGGAGGTCTCACCGGGAGAAAAAGCAGAGCTAAAGCCTGGTGGGTGATTTTTCCACCCTGAGTAAACATGGACAGAGTGTGTGTGCAAAATAGCTGTCAAAACACTAAAGAAACCAGGCTGCATGCAGGATTGTTGCTGTAACCTTAATCAAGTTGCGCTTTGGCAGAGCTGCTTCTCTTAGCTGTGGTTTTCTGAAACAAAAATGGCTTGTACTCACCAGTCCACAGGGATCCATCCCCTGATCTTTGCTCCCAGGGAGCAGGGCAGTTGCACCTGAAGTTCAGGATGATGTAAAAACACCCCCTTTCCCCCCAAAGTCTCGTTAATCTCGTCCATGCCATTTCCATCCCGCAGATATGAAGGAAACCTCCCACCTTGCAGTATATCAGTTCCAGCCTGTTGCCTCCCGTGGGCTGAGCTCCCACTCCTGAGCCAGCTCTGAATTTAACCAAACACCAACTAACAACCCCATCAACTGGTTTTGATCCTGGAGACCGTGAGGGTTCGCCTTCTCATGGCAAACAGGTGTCAGGGCTGCAGGATGAAATCCTAAAATGGCCTAAATAAAGCTGCACCCCCAAGTCCTTTGTTCGTGGAGTCTCTCACAGATCTGCTCCTCTCCGGCCTTTTTCAGCATCTCTGTGAAACCCAAAGATAAACTGATTAGCCAACATCACTTTGAGTGCCAGCAGCACAGATAACACACAGCCTTTCCCATTTGCCACCACGCAGAGCTACATCCCTCACACCAGGGCAGCCTTGGGAAGCAGGGAGAGCTCATTGAAGCTGCATCTTAGTGAGGCAGAGGTAATGCTGTTGCTCAGAGGAAAGCATTTCAAAGTCTGTGTACTGTAGCCCTGTCTCTTTTTTTGCTGGAGGTGTCAATTCAGCTCAGACTTCCTTGACAATAATCTCACCCACAGCAGTGTGTGCAAGTAATATCCTCAGTTGTTTCCTCACAACTCAGAGACTCTGTCCCATCTCCTCTGGTGGCGACCTCACCTTGTCCCTGCAGTATTTTGTCATTTTGCAGGAAAGCTGCAGCAGTGTGAACTGTACAGAAAGCCACCAGCATTTGGGAAACTCTAGCTAGTAGTAAATGCCATCAGGTAATGCCACCAGCTACTCCACTGTCCTTCAAGGGGCTTTTCAGAAAATTTAAAATTCAGTTCATAGTCTATGCTTGGTTGACAAGCTGCAACAAGCCCTGGAAAATGTTGCTGGGAAAAAAAACCCAAACCAAACCAAACCAAAAAACATTCAAGGACCCCTGAGGTCTCTTTTCAAGGATTTTGCTCCTCTGAATGTGGAACCCTATTTAATAGGGGGAAGGGCCCTTAGGTGATAGAATGTCCTGAGTTGGCAGGGACACACAAGGATCCCCAAGCCCATCTTCTAGCCCTGCAGAGGACAGATAAAACTTCTTTGAAAGCCAGGGCAAAGTTGGCTCCCTGGAGAAGAACTGAGCAGCACAAACCTCACTCCTTTCTTCTCCATGTGTATTTTTCAATCCCACTTTATTTGGCACCCAAAACACTCGAGGTAAGAAGAAAACCCATTGCATGTAAAGTAGCCGAGTTGCCCTAAAGGTCTTGGAGTGTAACCCCAGTCATGCCAAAGGGGAGGTACCCACTCCATGACCTTCCCACAGTCAGTGAAGGCTTTGCTGATCATGGGAAGTACAATACTGGGTGACACAAGGCCACGGGGTGCAGAGAACATCTTCTGCAAATTCCCCACCCTTCCAACTTGCAGCACAAGAACCTTAAACAAAAGTCAAGGTGCAGAAGTGCAGCCCCAGGGTTAGCACTTTGTAGGTCATGCTGTGGTCTGAACAAAAGGAATACAAGTCAAAGAGCCCACAGCAGCAGAGCTTTAGTCTGGGTGAGGAGCCCCTCTTGGCTTTCATTGGTATTCCTACTTTCAAACAGACTTTTATAGATATTGAAAGCTGGTCCCCTCACTTGTGGAGAGTAATGGTGATGAAGTGCACCAAAGTGTCAATATTTAGCATAAATCACCTTTCTCCCTGTATTTGCTGAGCATCAAATTGAAATACTTGCTCTGGAACACAAAGAAAAAAAAACTTTAAGCAATCAGACTAGCTGGACTTTACCCCTTTAATTGTTCTGCACTCAAAAACCTAATTTTCAAAAGCAACAAGTCCCTTCCATGACAGGCCAGGCCTGGATCTTTGCCTCCAGATGAAAAAAAAAAGTGCCTGTTACCTTTCAGTGCAGAACTAAAATTCTCATCTGTCCACACACCATTTTTCTATGAGCAGTTTTCCTCTTAAAATTATCCAGCAGCCCCAAGCCTTCCTCTTGTCAGTGACAAAGGATGAGCTATTATTGCTGACCTCAAATTTACCTGCCAGACAGCAAAGACATCCTGCTTGTCTTTCCCTCTCCAAGTGAAGTTTCCTAGGAGTACCTGCAAGCCAGGATGTGTCTGAAAATTGCTCGTACATCAGACGAGGCTGCAAACAAAGATGAAGTGCTGTGACAAACACATAAAAAGTTGGTGTTTGCCTCTCTCTCTGCCTCATTCACACTTAGGAACCTCTGGATTAACTGACCCGTGTGTCAGGTCTGAAAAAAAAGAGAAAGCAGATTATATTCTGTCAAATGGAGACACAGCAATAAGTAAGAGTTTAGAGAACTAACCACAACACGTCTAATTATTTGGGCTTAGGATTTAACTTACTGGGTTTTTTCTCTTTCTTTTCTTCTCCCAGCCCCTGCCTGATACTTAAAGCACAAAACCCAGCAGGGAGAGAGGTAATGGAATTTGGAGGCAACTGGTGTTCAAAGACTTTGCTTGAAATGGGTCTATGCTAATGACGAAGGTCTGTGCAAATTGGGTCAATGTCCTGTGTGCTCCCAAAGGGGCAAATCCATCAGGGCATCTTAGGTGGGACAGGATTGTCCCTCTCAGTATTTCACAGGCTGCACCTCTGAGCCAAAACCTCAAAGAGTTTGTGGCTGTCACTGACCCAGCCAGAGCAGGACACGTTGATCCCCCAGGAATCTCCAGGAGTGTGTGTGGTCTCTGGACTGGGCACGGAGAGGGCACGTTCAGCCCAGTGTAACTGAGTTTAATTGCTGCCTCCTGACTCTTCAGAAAGGGAATCTGTGCTTAAAGGCTCCAAGCCTTTTCCTTGAACTTTCTTCCTCCAGACTGAGCTGCTGTAACTCCCTTGTCCCTGATGGAATTACGTTAGTGAACTACTGGTCAGAGACATATTTGAGTTTGGTGATGAGCCTCATCATAATGCCTTTTTTGTCTCCTCTATGTATCTTTATGAAATATTAAAAATTACTTTGCAGGTTGGCACGTGCAACTCACACACAGTATTTGCACACACAGCTCACACACAGTATTTGCACACACAGCTCACACGCAGTATTTGCACACACAACTCATACACAGTATTTGCACACACAGCTCATACACAGTATTTGCACACACAACTCACAGTATTTGCACACACAACTCACACACAGTATTTGCACACACAGCTCACAGTATTTGCACACACAGCTCATACACAGTATTTGCACACACAACTCATACACAGTATTTGCACACAAAACAGAAGTCTAAAGGGCTTGCTATAAATTTAAAAATCAGTTTTTCACAAAGTCAGAGGAGTGCTCCTCCTTTTTTCTGAGCCAGAGAAAAAGCTTTACAGAAACAGAACTTTAAAAGACATGGCAACGAGAGTTGGTAAAATAAAAGCTGTAATTCAAGCCCATGGATCTTTCTGTTGGAAACGTGGGTGCAGGCATCTTATTGGTACATTTTTCTTTAAAAGTAGACATCACTAAGAAAGTATTGATACGACCACAAGTTTGCTGGCTTAGAGAAGAGATTGTAGTATATCCCTGGAGGAAACTGGAGCTGGATAAACCACTACCAAGCCATTCAAGAAACCTTTAGGTGCAATGCTGAGCACCTGCAGCTGCAGACCCCATTTGAATAAGGCATTAAATGCATCATATCCACAGTCAGCAATAAATGCAGGTAATTAGGGCAATAAGAGGGCAGGGTGAGGGCAGTGGGTGAAGTGCTTGTCCATATGCAGAGCAAGGGCCAAACAAAGCAGGCAACTCTTTTATGGAGTCACCAGAGACTGGTTGCATGTGCCCTTTGGTTGAAGAGGGACCTGCAGTTTTTCAGGGTGATCCAGACAGTTTGTCCCATCCTGGGAAGAGGCAGTAGAGGAAAAGCCAAATTTCAAAATCTCGTCTTTGGGTTAGAAAAACAATGACAATTTTTGTTGTGAAAATGGTTGTTTTGTCCTATTCCCAGTTATGTCAACTGATCTTTTACCCTCTGCCTGCAGATGTTGCCTCATTCTTGGGTGACTATAATTATGTCACTAAAGAAAAATAATTAGCTTTTTCACTTCTTGCAGTAAGTTCCACCATATCCTTTCCAAGTAAATTCCCAGGGATAAGTTTACCTCCAAAGAGCAGTTCCCAGGGGTATCCATGCACTCTGTTCCTGCACACTTCCTCTCCACAATGAGCAACGAGAAGAGGCTGGTGTTGCTTTTTGAGGCATAAAGACAGATATTTCAGGTGAAATGGCCAAAAAAGCACGGGCAGCCTTGGAAGAGAGATGCACAAATCCAGTGGGAGACCCACCATGTGTGAGGCATCACAGGTTGGGGAGCAGCTTCTGTGTGAAGCACTTTGCCTGATTAGTGCCTATGAACTCAGTGCTGATTCCACCTAAAGACTGTAAATGAACTTCTGGGAAAAGAGGCTTTTTCTTTTTGATCAGCTGCATCTCTGGCAACATAATGAGCCCAATTACCCTTGCTTGACTATACATTATTCTGGTTTGCCAGTTAATTGCTGATGATGTTTTCAAGCTTATTAAACCAGACAATGTATTCACAAATGTTTAATCAGAAATTTCTGATAACATTTAGAATACCTTCAGTCTTTTCCATCATTTGTCTTGTTTTCTTCATTTTTTTTTTTTAGAAACAGACATCAAAATCCAAGAAAGTCTATTTAGTGTCCTGAAGTTTTCCTGCTTTGAAACATGAATGAACTAACATTCTATATTAGTGTTGTCAAATAACCAGGTTTTTATCTGAGGCACAAATCTGCAAACTTCTCCACACCTGAGGATGCTTTTGGATATTAATTCTCAGCCAAGGCATCAAGACAAGCTCAATTCCAGTTACAGTAGTAGTTGCAGCAGCAGGAGGAGAAATATCACAGTTGCTACAGCCTGTTTGTGGATTATTGTGGTTTTAAAGGAAAATTAAAAAAAACCAAGATTTTTTCATCCTCAAAAAACGTTCAATCCAAATAGAAGTTTAGAGTCAACAAATGGATTAAAAGAAGACAATGCAGATCAAGATGAGAAATAATGGTCTCCTCAAACCTACTGCCTAATGCTTTACCTTGAATGTCTAAAGGAACTGCTGCTCTAGAGTTCTGCTGTCTGTTAGTGTTTGGGAGAAGAGGACCTGAAAACACCTTGGCTAACAGGACTGCAGGAAATTCAGCTTCCCTTTGATCTCTGGGGTGCTGGAATTGTCCATCCCTGTTACCCATAAAGCATGGGAGCTGGAAATTGCAAGAAAAACTCTTGCAACCCAGAATCACCATTATATTTAGATCATAAGGTCAACAAGGCAAGAGCAGTTCTTTCTTTGTGCTGCCAACAACTCCCAAGCATTGACTGTGTGGTGGGACACAGGAACAGTTCAGCCATGCCTCCTGATGCATAAAGGTAGCCAGGAATACCTTCACAGCTCAGTGTTTTTAGGTGGAGTGACTCTGTCCGTGCTCACTCCATGTTCAACCTTTCTTCCCACCTATCATCTGTCTGGGGAAGGAGTAGCAGAGTATCCCTGACTTTAGGGGTGTCTGTTGTATGTACTTCACACTTTCACAAGATCCATAATTTCCCTTTAAATGGACAGCTAACCCCAGAAAATCATTATCCTGATGACTGAAACATGTTCCAATTGCCAGTGGAGAAAACAGAGTTCTGGACTGTTTTTCAACAAAACCTTACCAAGTGTTTCTGGGTTTGTTCAAAAGTATTGCTGACTTTTCTTAGGCAAGTTGATAAGGGCTGAGTCACACAAATGACAGGAGAAAGGGGATCGATTTTCACTTTGTTTTCTTCTGCTTTATCTTTTAATGTGATTAATTTCTAGGAGATTTTGGTGTGTTTTTGCTTCTTACTCTGAACTGATGACTCTGGTAACCCAAAAGTTTTGCCCATTCCTGAAAAGCTGAAAAGACCATTCATAGAATCCTGGAATCCTACAATGGTTTGTCTTGAAAGAGACCTTAAAGATGATCCAGTTCCAACTCCCCTGCTGTGGGTAGGGACACCTTCCACTCGACCAGGTTGCTCCAAACCCCATCCTAACTAGTTCGTCTTGCTAAATGAGTTTGAATCCATTGTGGTTCAAAATCCTCCTGATCTGGAGATATCTGTGGGATTCTGAGTGCTTCCAAATCCCCTTGGGTTTGGTGGAAGATGGAGGTGTTCATCTATCAGCAGCACAGAGCCTGTAAACACGAGCTTTGGAGCGATAATCGTGGAACAGAACATGGCCTTGATCACAAGCGTAAGGGGGAGCTAAACATAGTTCCCCCTAATCTCTTGGGATCTGGGAATTTATCTCTCTGCTTAATTGAATGAATGGGAAATTAGATAAAACTTTGCAGAGTAAATCTTTTAGCAAATGTGATACCCAAGTAAAAAATTTTCAGCAGACTCTACATTTTCACAGCTGCTCCTTTGTTTTGTGGAAGTGTATTTTGAATGTAAGTCCTGCTTACATTGCATGCCTATTAATTCTATTGTACATATTAAATGTCCTCTTTGTAGGGTGTAAAACCAGAAGGGAGACTAAAAACAAATAGCATGTGTTTAAAATGTTTTATGGAAGATGGCACCAATATTTTCTGAAAGCCTCCAAGAGTCCAAGGCACTGCTCTCTGATAACAGTGTTATTGTTCAGGGCCAAAACTGGAACCTAAAATTAAGCAGAAAATAATGGAAGAGAAGAGAGAGAATATGCTACTTGGCTTTGTAAGAGACAAAAGAACCCTAACTTATAGAAAAGACACAAAAAAGTGATGCTTGATTCTCTACCAGCCTACTTGCTCCTGGGACAATTTAAGTCTCATTTGCTCTCAATAACTAAGAGGTAATATATTTTTGTTTTATTTCAGCAAATCCTGCAAGTCATTAGGAGTGACATCAGTGTCACCCACAGCATGGTGATGTCTCACATACAAATGTTGTGAGAGGCACTGAGAGATACCTTCACTCTCCTTTCATAATTAGCAGTCCAGCAAATTATTCTCTTCTTCCAGATTTGTCTTTTACTTGTGGACTTCAGGGGGCAGTTTTAGATTAGATATAGGAAAGAAGCTCTTCCCTGTGAGGGTGGTGAGACCCTGGCTCTTGTACCCTGAGAACCGTTGGCTGCCCCATCCCTGGAAGTGTCCAAGGCCAGGTTGGACAGAGCTTGGAGCAACCTGGGACAGTGGAAGGTGTCCCTGTCCATGGCAGGGGGCTGGAACAAGATGATCTTTAAGATCCCTTCCAACCCAAACCATACCATTCTAGGATTCTATGGCCTTTGTAGGAACCTCTTCACAGTAGCAATCCTTTGTGTGATATTTAAAACCTCTGGCCAGGAGAAAGCGACACGGTGTCCTGCATATTCTAGTCTTCCCTGCCTGTCCTAAGGGACCCAAAGCACCTGCCAAAATTTAGGGCATCTGTCAGGTTATTTACTCCTGTGTTAGAAAGCCTGACTAATGCACAGAAGGTGGGAAAACACACCCTCTTCTGAGCTGCAGTGTGATTTCTCTGGCTGCAGCTGTGGCTCCACGTCTTTGCTGACCAAACCAAATGGTGGAATCTGTCCACTGGAGTGCTACAGCAGGAAAACCCTGAGGAGCAGGGACAGACCCAGTGAGGATGAGGATGGACTTAACGAAGGCACAGGGAACTGGGCTCAGGAGAAGAGGCACTTTGCCAGTCAGGGGAGATGCAGAACTTACCACCTGCTACCACAGAAGTAATTAAATTGCACTCCAGAAATGGATAGTCCATATCCAAGTGAGGCAAAACTGATCTCATACAGATCTGTTCCAACCTGGAGAGTTATTACATCTCTCCATTTCTAATTATGCTGTTACCCAGTATGATGCCAACTCCAAAGGCAGAACCTGTGTCACTAAAGAACCTTTTCTTTGAGGAAACAATGAATAGTGGAGGCAATTATTTCTCATGAAAAATTTCGGTAATAATTCCCTTTTCTATCTGAAGCATCTATCACTATTTGACAAAAAAAAAAAGGGGGGAAAGGGGAAATAGAAGAACTTAGAAAACTAAACCTGGTTTGGTTTTTTGTTTGTTTTTGGTTGGGTTTTTTTTAGGATAAATATTCCATTTGAGATAAGTATTTTATAAAACTTTTCTCCAAAAATACTGTAGGGTTTTTCCATACATAGCTGTAAATAGTCAAAAGCTCAGTCGGTTAAAACTTGGTTGTAATAATGCCAAGGTCATGAGTTCAATCCCCTATGTGGGCCATTGACTTAGGAGTTGGAGTCGATGATCCTTGTGGGTCTCTTCCCACTCAGAATAATCTGTGATTCTGTGAAAAAACCCCCAGAAGCACCAACGAAAATTTCATCTTTATCAAAAAGTTGTTTGGTTTATTTCATAGAGACATTTTGATTCAGAAGTTAAAACTGGCATGGGGATTAAACCAATTGCACTTCAGTTACACTGTGCACCTCCTCCACAGAGCTGTCTCTCCAAAACCTGGGACAATGCATACCTGTTCAAGTAGAACAATGCTGTGACATCTGGACCAGTGAGGGCTGCACATCCATCAGAGCAGGTTCGTTATAGCGGCTGAGATCACAGAATCATAGAATCCTAGAATCATAGAATGGATTGGGTTGGAAAAGAGCTCCGAGATCATCAAGTCCAACCCTTGGTCCAACTCCAGTCCCTT
>JAOXXN010000065.1:60809264-60819674 GCA_026770055.1 Myrmophylax atrothorax
CCCCAAACCCCATGAAATATCTAACCTGGCTAGATGAGCATACAAGCAATAACGAGATTATTTCAGTTCCTGGGCATCTTGCATCATGGACAAGCATATCCCATCCAAATCTGAAAGTGGATCACCAAGAGGAGGAAGGTTTTTAGCAGACGAAGGTTTTTAGCAGACAAAGGTTTTATCTGTTTTTCTAGGTAGTTGTAGATCTCAGAACTAGGGCAGGCACCTCTTTGGGTTTCTGGGACTCAGCTGAAGAAAAATAACCCATGAAGTTGTGGTGACATGATTGCTTCAATGAGAAATCCACAGCCAGAGTTTAAATATTCTCATAAGCTCTCAGGATGGCTGCCTATAAAACACAAACAATGCAATATGAACAAGAAGTGTCCCAAGGCACACACTTTAATGCTCAGATTCCATGCAGCACTGTATATTTTTCACATGAAGTTAAAGAAGTAAATGAAACAGAAAGAATCCAATATGTTTTACATTCCCTTGCAACAAGAAGCTGTTTGGATAAAACCTACAAATTATCCGTATAGATATTAACTTTTTTTTTTTTTAGTAAACTTAATTTGAATTTAGAAAGTCTCTAAATGATAATTGAATCACAAGTCTGGATTAGGATTCTAGCAGCAACACTTGACTTGGTCAAAATCACTGTTATGAAGAGATGCAATTTTTACAGAGTACTTCACATTGATTAAGTAATGTGCGAAAATGGAAAAAAAGCATTCGAATCTTAATCATAGTAATTTGCATGAAATAAAAGTCTCTGTCAAGGGAATGCACATTATAATAACTCCTGGGTGTTTTGGTTGCATCAGTGAGCAAAGAAGTTGTGTGCATTTTTTTTTGGTCCTGATATGCAAGAATTTCCTCTATTTTTAGTGTACCTTTGATTATGTGAGAATTCAGAAATACGGTTTTGTAGTCAGTGAGAGACTGCGAGACAAACAGGTATTTTAAGAGCAGCCAGAGTTCACAGATGGTTGACAATGTGAATACCTGAATTAAGTACAGAACTATGAACAGTATGTTGTAAACACAGGAACTCCGTTTGCAGCTAATTGAGTCTCATTTGGTTTTGACCTGCATCAAACAATAGCACTAAATCAGAAAAGCAGATGCATTTTGGGAGCTGCTGAACTGAAGAACCTTATCTGGAGCCCAGTGGAGTCAGCAGAGACCTCCTCACTGACTTCAGTCAATCAAGCCTTAGAAACGTTTGCGTTTATTTCCACAGATTGGTCTGAGCCAGGAGGGGGTTGGCGATGCAGCCCCTGCTCTGTTGCAGGCACATGTCACTGTTGGTGGCACTGTTATCTGTCCCTGAAGCAGACCCAGGAGCTCAGGCACATTTCTCTGGGCCAGTGTGCCCATTGTGCAGCCTGTTTTATTTAAGAGAGTTGCTGTTTCAAAAATCAATGGGCATCAGCTGCTAATTACAGAACATCTATGTCTCATTCCTTCAGCAGGTGTTGCATTTTCCCCACTTGCCAGGTAGCTCTGGCAGGGATCTGTAGCCATAAGCCACCCCTAGACCCATTTTTTTACATCTTTGGGACTAGTGGAAAACGTCCCTGCCCATGTCAGGGCTTGGAATGGGATGGGTTTGAAGGTCCCTTCCAACCCAAAACATTCTATGATTCTGTGATCCCTTCCAGTTCCCTCCAGGGTAGACTTTGCCGCGTGAAATTTCTGATCAATGGTCTTTGCCCAATAACATCTGATCCCCCTCACTGACCTTAAGGTTAATTTAATGTTGTATCTTCTGAAAATGTAAGAAAATAGAGGGAAGATTTTTTCAGTTATTTAAAACCACACCTTCCGTGTGGGGCCTCATTTGTCCCAGAAATGTGATTTTGTGGGTGAGAGGCATCTGTTCTAAATGAAAGTCTGAGAGTTGTGAACCCCTTCTCCACCTTCCATGATCATGAAGAAGGACAAGGACTCATAGGCATTTGTGAACCATCAAATAACAGACTGTTTTACCTCCCTTAGGGTTTAGCACTTGCTCCAAATGCTCCTGGACAGGAAACTGAGTTTTCTGGGCAGGAGATTTTGCCATTCTCTCTTTCTTTTCTGCAAGTTGTGCTTATAATGGGGAACAGGTTCCAAGATCCCTTTGGAGGAGGGCCCTTTTTTTGAGTCATGCTGTATAAAATCCCTTGACACCTGCAGAAGTCACAGTGATATCACTGCCTTGTATCAGGAGGGATATTCAGTTATCCCCAGCCACAATATCATTTGGATAATTGCTTCTTGCAGGGGATCGAGGCAGGTGTGGGAGGAAAAAAGTAATGAACAACTAAGCTTGGAAAGGAAACGTAGGTTGAAGTTTATCTCTTGTTGCTGAAGCTGCCAGTTAAGCCAGGAGCAGGAGGGGGTTTGTTTGGGATTTATTCTGGGGGAGAAAGGCCCTGCTGTCTTCAGAGTGAGATGAGATCAAGTTCTGCTTGCAATGCCTCTTACATGTTGTAGTTGCAGGCCAGGAGATTTTTTTTACATCAAAATAAAGGAATGGATGGACCTGCACTTAGAGTTGGCATTCCTACAACAAGCATGTAGGTTGACAAGGATTTTCTTTATTCTTTTCAAAAATAACCTTTCCTGTGAAATGCAAGCTCAAGAACATTATCAGTTTCATAGAGAAATCACATGAAAGGCTGCATTACAATAATGAAGAAAAGAGATTCTGAGTTGAGAGCAGCAGCAAAGGTACCCTGTGCCTCCTCGGCTTCAGCTGCTCCTTCTCCACTCAGCTGAGCTTTTCAAACCTTGGGTTTTGGCAAAATCCTCCTCAAGGGGGAAAGTTGGTGCACACAAACCGCCCACCAGGTGTGATACTGGGATCCTATCCTGCTTCCCCCAGGAAGTATCCAATGTGTGGGGGCAGTCTCAATGTGTGGGGGATGTGTTGTAAGAATGGGGGTATTTCAGTTGGGAATGATAATATGCCACCCTGTGGTTCTCCTAATTGAAGAGTGTGCCCCATATCAGATGGCATGAATGGGGTGACAGCCATGGGCTCATCCCTAGTCCTGCAAATGCAGCCTCGGTGTTGTAACCAAGAGAAGTCAAACCTACCACTCTCACAAAACATCCTACGGAAAAGGGAAGAAGAAACTCATAAGAAATAATCCTATTAATTAATGCCCAAATCCTGGTCCCTGTGCACAGCCTGTGGAAACACTGTGTGTGCGAGGGAGAGGAGGCAGCAGAGGGGAAGGGCACACAACCCTCCTCCTCCTCGGCTGGAGCAGCATTCCTGCCTTCCAGGCTGCTGGCTCTGTTCCTCCTGGTGTATTCCCAGCAGCTCCCACCAAGTGCCACCCAGCTCAGAGCTTCCTGGTCAGCCCCAGGTTGTCCTTACTGAACCATGGTCAGGAGCACAGGAGAAATCATGGGGAGAAAACAGTGCTTTCTCTTTCCAAGGCAGTAATGAAAATATTTCGTGTGTCCTTACAGAGAGGGTCACCTAAACTGGATACTTTTCCACTCTTACACACTCATTTCTCATTAAGAACAGTGCTGAATTAAAAGGAGCACTGAACAGGTGTCCAAGGAGTTTGTGGGAGGCTTTTAAGAGCAGGCTTGTCAGGAGTAGTGATCTAGCCCCTAATCCTGCCTTCAGCCAGGGGATGGATGATGTGGCCTCATGAAATCTTCCTGGTCCTGCATCCTGGTGTCCTCTGGCTTTGGCCAGTGAAGTCCTTACATGAAAACTATAAAAAAACAGCCTGTGGTTATTGTTTTGGTGGCCCTTGAGATTGCTGCCATCTTGGAGTTATGTTTTTTCAGGATACATTTCAAGGGAGGACCCAGATGCACCAAGTCAGGAACTGTGGACCACAAAATACTTGTATGCCTGAAAAGGTCTTTGATTACCAGAGGAAATTGGTAGTGCCTGGAGAAGGAACAATTCCAGCTTTGCAGCACTCAAGTAGAATCATGGGGACAAGAGGGAGGCCCAGGAGAAATATGTTAAACTGGCTAAGATTCCTTCTTCAGCTGCACTCCAAAGCATGGAGAGTGGGTGATGCTTTCTAAGTGGAGAGTCCTATGCTCTGGAATTGATGTCTTCTGGTGGGTCATCAAAACCCACCTCTGACTCCAGGTACAAGTCTCATTTCCAAAACCAATGCTGTTCTGTACCTTTTCCCTCCTACACCTCCAGTTTTAAAATCTGTGGCCCATTTTCAACCAAACTGATAGACTGGCACTCAGTTCTTCTAAATATTGTGCAATTTGCCAGCTGGGAATGCCCATGCTGAACTCATGGACAACTGAAAGGGAAGCTTCAGCACAAAAGGTATGTTGGGAAGGGACTGGGGACTTGGGGCATCAATCTGTAGGAATCCTAATCTGTAGCAATCCCATTTTATTTATTCCCAAACTATGAAAAGAGCTTCTTCGAGTGGTTTTCCTTTAATTACAGAGGATTTCCACAAGTCCTACTTTGTTGGCAGCTCAGACCATGCACTGGAAAGTCTCTATTCCCATCTCTAAAGTGCTGCTCTCTTAAGGAAGTGTGTAAGTGTAGCAATGAGCAATATTGGTAATAATTAAGTTACCCAGAGAGTTCAAAGTCAGCTGTGAGAGCAGCTGCCCTTGCATGGACATGGGGAGCAATATTTGGCCATGGTATAAAAAGCAGCAAACCCAGACAGTGCCAGGTGATTTTTGGCTTCTCAGCATATATTTAAGAGATGCACTTCCCATTCCAAGGAGCCAGCTTTCTTTTTGAACTCCATTTTCTGTTCTTCTCTTTAATCCACAGATTCTTTCCTTTGAGAAACCAGGAATCCAAGGCAGATCCCTGGAGAATTGCCTGAATCTTGGATCCTCAAGGCAGTTCAAGCTGTACCATGCCACAAGGGCAGTGTTATCCCTACAGGGCTTTTAGCAGCATTCCTTCTAACCTTGTTTGAGCAGCTCTGATTTTAAGAGATGCAGTAACTGGTATTAAGATATTCTGAACCATCATTAGCTCTGTTTACTGAGCCTTTTAGATGTGTGAATCACTGCAAACATCTGGAATGAACAGGTGGAATTCAACTGCACTTACTGTATCTTTCTATTTTAATGGTGTTTGGCTTCTCTTTTAACTGAGAAATGATTTTTCCTGGAGACCCAAATGTTACTACAGGCATATCTGAATTTCATTTAATTGACAATGAGTTAAAAATTATTATTTCACAGGAATTTTTGATGTTAACTAATGAGGCATCATATTCCATACATATTCCTGCCATTTCAGCCAGCTTCTCTGAGGAAGCACAGGCCATGCAGTAGCATCATCCATGTGGCAGATTGTCCTAGAAACCTCTGACTCTGGTGGTGGGCAGGCTGGGGCCAGGGTGTGGTGGACTGGTGAGATCATAGAATCAGTTGGGTTGGAAGAGACCTCCGAGATCATCAAGTCCAACCCTTAATCCAAACCCACTTTGATCACCAGATCATGGCACTCAGTGCCACATCCAGTCTCACCTTAAAAACCTCCAGGGATGGGGAATCCACCCCCTCTCTGGGCAGGCCATTCCAAGGCCTGAGCACTCTCTCTGTAGAAAGAATTTTTTTGTGATCTCCAATTTCCCCTGGCAGAGGTTGAGCCTGTGCCCCCTTGTCCTATTGCTGACTTCCTAGTCGTGCTTGCCACTCTCACCAGTTCAGCAAGCCAGCTTGTCTGTTACCCTGGGATGCCTTTGTAGGAAACTCAAAAAGAACTGTTTTCCATTTACTAAGGTAGCAGCAAGCTTGCTGAAAGAAACAGAACTGGAAAATTTCCCTGAATTAAAAGAAAAAAACAAAAACAAAAACCCAGGAGCAGCTTTGTTCCAAATGGAAGTTCAGATTGCCAGGTGAGACTGTGTTTGCCCTGTGGTGCTAATTTAAAAGCAGAGCTGCCTGAAAACAGGGAAATGAACAAAGATAAAACATCACAGAATAAACTGCTGCCAAAATAACAAATAAGCACGGCTGTCTAAAGCGTGGGGAAATCCATATTTCACCATGATGAAACAATCTCTTGCTGGTCCTGAAAAAAGTGCTGCTTTTTCTCATTAATCAGCACAAACTATGAATAATGCAGATATTTTGTGGAAAGGAGTGTTTATATCTACCAGCTTCTAATGTGCTTTATCAGTTGCTCATAAGCACCTCTAGATCAAGGTTTTCCTGTCAGAAAACCAACATTTCTTTATCTTAAAAAAAAAAAAATACAATCCTGTTGCAATTTGCTGTGTATGAAACTCTTCCTAAATTAGTTTAATCTTAAAGAGAAAGTGAGTATTTAAATGCTTGGCACTACAGCGAAGGTGAAAAGCTCGCTGTGCAGGGCAGAGGTTTGGCAAGGGGAAGGCTTTGGGCTCTGAGGTGAAGCGGGCAGAGCAACCTCTGCCCAAGGTTTTCCTGGTGTCCCTGTCGGCAGAGTGTTCTTGGCAAACTCCTGAATGCTGCAGTGAAAGGTGGAAAATCTGGATGGTGCCTGGGAACCCAGGAGCAATCAGGGCTTCACAAGTACTTTGATACCTGAAGTTCATTGAAGAGACCAGAAACGCTGAATCACAAAGCAAAGCTTTAATATGCCAAGTTAGTAATACCCAAAAAAGCAATTATGTGTTATTTGAAGTGGGTATATTTGTGTCCTCCTGCAGAGTGTGTTTCATATCTGGGCACAGAGGTGTGAATAGGTGTTTATGGAATACAACTAGGTTTTGTGTAGTGGTGGTAGGACATTTTTAGGCCATTAACAAGGATAAATTTAAAAGGGATGTGCATCCACTTATTTTTTCCCCACTCTACTTTCTATACTAATTGTTTCCATTTGATTCATTAGAGTACTTGCTCCTGCTTTGTTGAGAGAAATCAATTTGTTCTTTGCTTCCCCACACCCGTGAACAACATCTCAAAGTGTTGCCAAATTGAGCGGCCAACATTTTTTTTTGAGGCAAATTCCATTGCATCCTTTTAATTGCAAATCTTGGTGTGGAATTCTGTTCTTATTTAAAAAAAGAGAATGGGAAAAGAAAAGTTGGGCATGTTCTTTCTGGGCATATTCTTTCTAGGCATGTTTTGTGGGCGTTATAATTGTTAGACTCTGTTCTCTACAAGTCCTGTTTGTTTCTGAATATAGAGCTGAGCCCTTTGTTTGCTGGGAGAGGTCACTTTTTGCCTTCCATTTCCATTTAGGAGGTAGGTGGGAACAGAAATGTCAGTGTGTTCCTTTGGAAGAGAGGCAAAGAAGGGAATTATTACATGGTCCTAGCAGGATGACTCTTTTTTTTCCCCTTTATTAGAGTATAACTCATAACTCATTAGCATGTGAAGTGCTTGCCATCCACTTACCCTTTGTTGGCTTTCGGAGTTTGGCTGCTGGAAATAATCTGTCCTAAACTTGCAAGGTTGTTTGGCCAGGTCTGCTGCTGCACAGCACACTGGAACACAGCTGGGGGTGGACTGCTTCATAGTCACATTTCTGCTGTCTTAGTCCTCCATAACTCCAGTGAATGCTCATCTATCACTGTTCCTGATTTCTCCAAATATTCCCAGAGCAAAAGTATTTACCTCTGGGAAGAGCCTGTTGGTGGCAGAGCCATGCACAGTTCGTGGTCTCCCTTGCTGTGGCTGCCTGACAGTAAATGCCATCCAAAAAAAACCCTGATTTAAGGAGCTTTGCGAGGCTGCCACACTACACCTAAGAGGCGGTTGGCCTTTCTGCTGTGAAGACTTCTAGGGCAAAGGCCTCTGCCTAAATCCAGGGATTTTTGCCTAATTCCTACATCTTTCCTTTGCCTTTACACCCATCTTTGCTGCAGCTTCTCCCAGTGCTGGAGTGTCCATGGCTGCTCAGGACAGCTGAGCCATGGCAGCAGGTGCAGCACCTGCCAGCCCTGGGCAGGAGAAACACAACAGGAGGGTGACATGATCCCTGACTCCTAAAGAAGCTGTTCCTCCTCCATGGAGAGGTCCTGGCTGAAACTAGGACTTCAGAACCCCCACACTGGGCCAGGCAGGGAGCCGAAGAGCTGCCCAAGCACAAAAAGAAGCTGCAGCTGGGGGGGAAGTTGATCTTTTCGCATTTCTCAAAATCTTATGACAGTGTTGCTCTTTCAGGGGTAATTATGCTAATTCCTGCGCTTATAAACTTGTCTTTGTCCTTGAAAACTGCCTGGAATTTGCAGCAAGCCATGTTTTCCCCAGCCAGGCGGAGAGTTCCTTGTTTCTTTTCTTGGCTCCCTTTTCAGATTCCCGTAAAGAGGAGAGGGAGCCTCCAAAGAGGTTGGGCAATTCTCCCAGCCAGCACTGCTGGCCCTGGCTGGGCACAGGTGCTACAAAGGACCATCCAAACCTGACTGGCACTGCTGGGACCGTGTCACACCTCTCTGCCACATTAAAGCTGTCCCAGATCCAAGCTGTGCAGTCCCATGCTCCTCTGTAGCCTATCCCAGCCTGGCTGAGAAAGCTGCCCCCAAGTTCAGCTCCTCAGCACTCCAGGGAAACCAACCTTCCCTACCTGAGAGCAAAGCTTTGTCACCCACAGGTTTCCTCTGTGGGAGACAGGGCAGGGTGAGAAAGCCTGCGAAGGGGAGAGGTGGATGTGAACAAGATTGGGAAACAAGAACTTTTACAAAAAGAAACTCACTTAGAGGGGAAGAAAAGCTTCTCAAGTGCATTGGTTTTAGAGGGATTCAGGTAGGTGCTGCACCTCCAAAGTCAAGGAAAGATGGTGTATTCCGGCAGGAATGGTTTTGGGGATCCGTGGAGACTGACAGATTCATGGGCATTCTCCTCCAATGCACTGACTCTTAGAGCTGGTTTTAAGAATGCTTACAAGTGTCTCTGCCCCAGGTGCAGTCGCCTGTGGACTCGGCCACATTGTCACCAGTGGAAAGGACAGCGGCGTGGGTGTTCAACAATGGGCAGTACGAGGAGGCAAAGAAGGACACAGCACAGAGCCTGGACGATGTCAAGCACGCTGAGAAGGTAATTTTACTCTGTGTGCAGCTGACTTGGGTGCCAGCAAGTCCTGTGCACCCACAGCCAAGCTCAGATGGGCTTTCAGGCCCTGCTGTCGCAGTGTCACATGTTCACACACAGGTGGTACTGGCAGAACTCCTGCTGTACATGCTGCCACACATTCCTGGATACAGCCTCCCATAGCACAGATTACAGGCTGCAGCATGTCAGATGGGAGCAGACTGACAGAGCTGAGCTTGTACATCACAGCCTGGTAGCTGGCACCTAGTGCATCCTGAGTCACGCTGCTTGAGTCTATTACATCCTGCTCAGGTCATTAGTTTTTATTATTTTTTATTTATACACTACAGCTACAACATTCTGCCATTCTTCTATGCTTGCAAAACCTTTTAGTGGTCATTAACTCTATAAAAAAGTCAGGATTGTTAATCTGACTGAGCATAGTTTAGGACATGCTTAGTGACTGTACAGGGCTCTGTAAATGCAAATCAGCTTCCATCAGAAGTTGCAGTCAAATTTTGTCTTGGGCTTCCCCTGAGGCAAATGTCTGTCACTGAGGTAGTGCAATGATTCTGGGCTGCATGGAAATCTTCATGATCTGTTTTTTAAAGCACGTTTTTCCAGAAGTAGATCCTGTTTTTCCAAGTACAGTTACGTCCATATGCTGCTGTGGGGATGGAGTTGTATAAGAGGGTTTGGTATTTTGAGAAGACAAGGAGTGAGAAGAAGAACATTCAGTGGACAAAACAGCAGGAACAAGGTTGTTAAGAAAGGTGAATGAACCCAAAAGAAAGGAATATGTTGAGATTCATGGCACTGTTGCAGAACTCACTGTCCCCAGAGACAAAAAGTAGAAGAGCAGAAGCTCAGCCAAGTAACCTGGCAGGCTCTGCTCTGCAGTGACTGGTTTGCTCTGACTTCACCTGAGGTTTCATGCCCTGGTTAGGTCCTGAAAAGTGACTAATTTAGGTCCTTCATGGGTCTGGTTTGTCAGTTTGGGCACTCCAGGCCATTTCTGCAGTTGAGCACCATTAGCAGCATCTGTCTGGGAACTGCTCAAGTCTGAAGTAAAAGGAGATCACAGAATCAGTCTGTTCTGAGTAGGAAGGGACCCACAAGGATCATCAAGTCCAACTCTTAAGTCAGTGGCCCACATAGGGGATTGAACCCATGACCTTGACATTATTACAACCAAGTTTGTTACTGGTAAGGGCTGAGGAGCCATGTCAGAGCCCTCTGACTGCCTAAATTGTGCTGCAGAGTGACACCCTACAGTGTGGGAGCAGCTTGATGCCCAGTGGGATCCTACATGCTCCTTCTCTGTGGTTACCCCATATTTGCTTGTCATTTCCTTTACTTCAGTCAACTTTTCATTTAAAAAATCCTCTGGAGAGCAGCTGAGTATTGTAAGAATCCGATCTGGTTTTTTCC
>JAOXXN010000065.1:60819774-60822274 GCA_026770055.1 Myrmophylax atrothorax
TTCCCTTCCTCCCTTCCCTCTCTCCCTTCCCTCTCTCCCTTCCCTCCCTTCCTTTCCTTCCTTCCTTTCCTTCCTTCCTTTCCCTACTTCCCTTCCCTTCCTTCCTTTCCCTCCTTCCCTCTTTCCTCCCTTTATATGTAGCCCTGTTTTACTGTTCAATGCAGACAGCCCCTTTCCCCCTCACAGCAGCTCCACCTGCCTTTCCATCTCCGAGCCCAGCAGTGTTGCTGCTCCAAGACTCAGCTGGTTGGACCCGTATAGGCAGCAAACATTTACATTCAGCATGTCTAACATCATCTGGGACTTAAACCCAGGACGTTGGCGATGCATAGAGATAGATATTTAGTCACATCAAAGCTATTTGCTAATTGCAGACACTTCATTCTTGTTTAATGTTTCATTTGCAAGATTAGTTGGTTGATTTAATTGGTTCAGCAAAACTTATGTTTTAAGGCAAAACATTAGTTAAGACATAATGTATTCCCTATGGAAAATTCCCACAAAACTGGATACATCAGAAGTCAGTCTGTGCTCTGTAATTCTGTTTTTGGTTCTGTAGTCAGTCTGCCTACAGAAGTGAAGAGAAAACCACACTTTTTATTGGGAATTCTAGCATTTAGTAGCAATCCAGCAAGGTATTAAATCTTGTAGGACTGTTATAGAAAAAAAATACACAGGGCAGGGTTAGAATTGTCATCTACAGTGTGTTTTAGTTGGATTTGTATTAGACTAATGTGTTTGTAATACATAAATGGGTTTGCAATTGAAATTGATACCTAAAAGGTAAAAAGGGATGTCGAGGTGCAATGCATATGGTTTATATAAACTCTGTGTCCAGGACTGCATGTCAACATGAATATATAGGATTTATGTGCACATGTATCTGTTCGTACCTGTGTCTGTGTGACACGTGTGATGTGAACATCCACACTCTGTGTGTGCATGTGTATTCCTGTATTTATGTGAACTTACAACCTAAAACCTCCTAGTTCAGTACAGATTGCACAGGAGATTCATTCAGACTCAGCATTTCACCAGAAAACACCCCAAATCTTTGCCAAGCTTTCCAGCAGTGCTGCCCAGCCTTCAGGGAAGAGCCAAATTTCAGATCCCAACACAGGAGTCAAACCTGAGCACTGGAACACACAGCTGAACTGCCCTAAAACTGAGGATTTCCTTTGTGCATTTTTTTCCTGAAAAGCTTCAGGACATTTTGAACTCAGTTTGCTGCTATAGGAACACTTTTGAAGCCCAAACCCACTGTATGTTTGCATGTCTATATATGAATATTAAAATGTTGAGTACATGGACCACCAAAAGTTTGTTTAGCTTGAAGTTAGAGATTTATTTTGCTTAGAATTGAGTCTCTTGATATTTGGCTGATCTCTTTGTACTGGCTTTTATCTTAATTGCTTTTTAAACGATAATTATGGTGCCACATCCACATGGCTGTAACACCACTGTAGTTTAACTTGAGCTTGTTGCCATTGCAACTTCTATTTTAAGTGCTTGGTTGTTTGTTTGGTTGTTGTTTTTTTTTTAATTCAGATATAAAATTTACATACTGCAGCCATGCAACTTAGCAAACAAAGTCTGAGTCAGAGAGACAATCCTTTTTTTTTTTTTTGAGAAAATAAAACATTTTGCTGAATATTAAAAGAGAGGGAAAAAAATAATTAAATTGATTCTTTCCAAAGTAGTAATTATAAAAGAGGGAATATGCTCTATTTAAATCTCCAGCTGAAATTTTGCATGCCATTACCCCATAAATAGAGACTCACACGTTCGAGCATTTTAATGTGTATATACCAAAGCCATATTGACACTGCAGACTATCATTACTCCTTAAGGAAATGTCATGGGCTTTCCTTTCTTGTTTGAACGAGCTGTGAATTTATAATTCTTTCAGCCAGTTGGTTTTAATAAGGTATCGCTCAGTTATTCACATTTAAACAGTTCTCTAAGTACCTATTTAAAGACTAAACCACATCAATCCATTAGGCCAGTAACACAGCCCAGCTTTTAAAAAGTCCAAGTAGGGCTCTTAGCACGGTGTCCTACCAACCTTAATCCCCCTCCCTGCAGTAACATTTCTGCTTTTTCTTATTTTGGGAGAAAGAAAAACGAGAGCCACTCATTTGTAGCCCCCTTTCCTCCACACAAACATGGGCAAATAACACCCAAGGTGGGTGAAAAAGGGAGGCAGTGCCTGTCAGCTGCCCACTCCCACTGTTGTTAGTGCCACTAGTGCACAAAACACACAATTTCTGCAGAACTCTGGGGTGAATTAAGATTTATCCATCCATAGGGCTCTGGGATGAGTCCTTATACCTTACCACATGAGAATAATGCCATATAATGCAAAACTAGATCCTTTACATACAAGCACACTTAATATTGCATTCCATGGGTGCTCCTGTCCCAGTTTTATTGAAAAACAGGGATCTGTTTGGGTCATGCCATGTTAGGGGGCAGATCATTTATAAGCGAACAAAAGGCT
>JAOXXN010000065.1:60827274-60835340 GCA_026770055.1 Myrmophylax atrothorax
AGTCAACTGCTTGAAAAAAGTGTCACTGACAGTCGTGGGGTTTATGCAAGTGCCAGCATTAAACAGCATTATTTAAATTTGCTTCTAAATACTTGTTTGATAAGTAGGGATATGTATGATTTATTCATCTCACAATTTACTGAAGCATGTTAGCTGGAGGGGTTTTTTTCTAATTTATACCCTACTGTCACTCTGTTTTTATATATGTTAGTTTAAAAAGATTTGCCCAACGTAAATAAGAACAATTACAGAATTACGGAGCAGGATTACTTCTGAAGGGGGAAAAAAAATAACCATGGCTTGTATTCTCAGTGGCTATTCTATTTGACTTCATCATTAAGAAAAGTATTCAGAGCATCTAAAGGGTGAAGAGTGGAGGAGTGTGTTTTCTTTTCGATATGATAGCTGCATTCAAGTTATTCTTCCCCCTACAATAGATTTTACCTAGCTTTATCTTCATAGGAAGCTGCTTTCAGTTGAAAAGCAGGAGTGAATAGGAGTGTCATGACATAGGATTAACAGTACAACCGGATAGTAAATCAAATGTTTGAGATGAAAAAATGTAGAATGTGACATGCATCGGGAGAGCGAACCGGCAGCGCTTCGCCGCGACGAGGGAGCAGATAATGTGTGATTATCTGCCGAGGTCCTCGAGACCTGGACTTTAATTCAACTTCCAGAGACACACAGCCCATTTTAACCAGTCAATCTCTGCTATGAATCTAATCACAAGGTAAAACATTCCCGGGAACTGCCTTATGGAGCGCTAATTACTGATGAAACCAGCCTGAGCCTTGGGGAAAAAAGGCATAAAGAAGGAAAGGCACAGTGGTTTTCCAGCTCAGGGCAGGCAGTGCAACTAAGGAGAGATCCAACAAGTGCCAGAACTAAAGAGCAAAATTAAGATTTGAAGTCTGTTTTGTTTTATTATTTGACAAAATCTCAATTGCTCTATGATGAGCTCTGATCAACAGCATCTAAACCACATATTGCCATCAGATCCTTCTGACCATCCCAGCAACCCACCCACACCAACATGAATGCACTTGGTCTTGCTGTAGGACTCAAATGCATTTGCAACTCTCCACTTGCTGTTGAAATTCACTGTAGAGACCAACCTGCAATACTTTTAACAGGCTCTAATCTCTCCGGTTTCAGTTTGAGACCAAGAGGCATTTCATATCATCAGCACTGGATTTATATTGTATGCTTAGAAAACAGAAATGGATTTCCAGGGGGTTTAATTTACCAATATCTAGCCTTTCTGGGAAACATTAGTTTGCATAGGAAAAGGGGTTAAAAGAAGGTTTAAATGATGTGTCTAATATTTCCTGAAAACTTTGTATGAAAATATTCTATGCCACAAAACCCCATTAAATATGCAAACTTTAATATACATTCCTCAGTAACAAATGTACAGTTAGATAACACATAAAGAATTATGAATGACTAATTATATTTTGCATATTTACAGCAAAGACAATTAGCAAATAGCTTTTATATGCAAAATAAATGAAAAAGTAATTAAGATGCACTAACTAGAGCAGCAATATCAAGTCTGTTGTCTTGTGATTCATTCCTAACAAACATAATAATTATGCATTCATTGTCATATAATTAAAACAGCTCTGTCCTTTAGAAAACTGGTTATTTACTGTATAATAACCTGAAGAGTGGCAGAAGTTCCTCATAATGGTGAGAAGGATAATTAAATATTTCTTCCTGGTGTCTGCTCACTCCGTTGAGTTTATTATCTTAAACTTGTGCTAGAAAACATTTGCTCTGCAGTTCCAAAAGCTCACCTGTTCCCTTCTGGGAAGTTATGCCTTTGCCATGCCCCACTCCCAAGCCAACTGGCCAAAACCTCCCTGGGTGCTGTCCAAATGGGAACAGCATTAAAACCCATTCCAGGATGGGAAAGCTCAGGGGTCCAGCCTAGGGAGGATGGGAATGCTCTGGTTGGGGCCCAGGGGTCTCTTCTTCTCTGTGCTGTGACCTTGGTTGAACTTCTTTGGTGTCATTGCCAGAGATGGCCACATGTTTCATTTTGTGCATGCAGAATATCATGTCATATTATATCGTATCGTGTATCAGTGAATCATAAATGGTCTGGGTTGGACACGAATGCAAGGGCAGAAGCACATCCTTGCAGGAGCAGAGATTATTCCCCCCACACCTCAGCTCCCCAGCTGTAACACAGGCATCACCACACCTCCCCTCTCTGTCTTTTCCTGTTCCCTCCATTTCCCAGCTCTTATTATATCTCAATAAAACATAATAAATCATCCAGTCTCAACTGGAACCCTTAATCACTACTGAACAGAACATTAATATCCAGCACTGTAAGCCGTCTCCGTAATACCAATATCATCAAGCACTTCTTTTTTTGTCTTAAAATTCCGTTTTGCTCTAAACCTCGAGCGCAGAACCCGGCGAGCTGCAGTGGAGGAAACCCGCTGTAATTGCTTGGCTGCGCGTACTGCTGGCCTGGCTCAGTAATCGGATTCCAGGGACTCAATAGGTAAGGGGCAGGGCAGGAGGAGCCGAGTTCACCTACGCAAGCTGGGACGGAAGGACTTAGCTCGTGCTGCTGCTCAGACTTCATCCTCCTCTCCAAGCCCCTGGCATGGGTTCCCTCTCCTGTCCCAGCCACTCATGAGAGGAAGGGATATTCATTCCTTTCAATGTTTCTCTCCAAAGTAGCCTTTCCTCTTATTATTTGGGCAAAGCTGAACAATTATTGCTGGTGGAAGGAGAATCCCAAGCATGGAAGGGTCTACATGGTAACACCAGAGATGTCCCCATGGGCAGAGGAGGACTCAGGACCAGCCCTGCATGGCCTTGCACAGAGTAGTCCAGAGTGGGTTTTATTCCCTTTGGTTCCTGCCACCAGATATTTGAGGTCTCCTGATACCCACCTTGAAGGGATGGGTCAGCCAAGCCCCACTTGGGACACACAGAGGGAAAGAAGTGAAGGCACACTGGAAATAGCACAGTGCTTGTCACGCAGTGCCCTCTGGAAGGCAGGGGATTTTTGCACAGATTTCTTAATACTCCAAGGGGAAAAAAAAAAATAGAGTCCTTTTGGGCTTTGTTACACAATTCATTTACTCAGATTTCCTCATCTGCTCATTTCCATGTCAGGAATGCAGTGGGACTTCACCTGACCTACATGGAGGGACCCTCTGGACTACACCCTGCAGAGTGATATATTGTTTTAATAAGTATTATGTATCCTATGATGCTCAAGTCCCAAAGGGTACCCCTCCCACCCCATTTTCAATTCAGTACTTAGTGTTTAGAACAGAAAAAAGTGATGGGTCATATTTTCTATTACATCCTGGAGAAATTTCTGTGCCTTTAGGACACACTGACACTCCCCAAGGGTGACCTGTTGCTTAGGTGGATTTCTCAAAAAGCTCTGTCTTTCTCTGTTATGCCCTTTGAGGCAACCCTAAGAATGTTTTGTAGTTCTCCTGAGCAACCAGGGTTTACTTACTTCTTTTATAGCCAACATCTAGGCCATTGCTCGAGTCAGATAAGGATGGAGGGGAAACATGAGTAAGTACAAGCAAACCACCTGTGATTCCTTTGGGATGCTGACCCATTTTCCCAGTTCTGCAAACCACTTCCACCACACATAGAGGAATGGGGAGCACTAGCCATGCTATGGGGTGCAATAGCCACCCTTTGGGGAGAACATTACCCATCCTGCAGGGACTGTGAGCTCCCCAGAGCCTCCAAGGTGTCAGGATACAGCAGTTCTGTGCCCAGCTCTGTGCAGAGCTGTCAGGATGACAGACTTAACCTCCCTCTGTCCCTGTTTACCCAAAGTAAGAAGATTGTAAGGCTTAGTTAATGTTTGTAAGTGCCTCAGGGTTCTTATACGGTAGGCGCTATGTACATGCAAGTGTATTATAATACATGTCATAAGAAGAATTAATAAAGCATAATGTATTAATTTAAAGGTAGCAGACACTCGTGCCTGATAGCCTTTCTAGCTGCTTCTTTACAGGCACCCAGAAAATGGCATTTAAGTTAAAATCAGGTTAAAGAAAAATAATGTAGTCAATCACAGCTGGATACCGAGTCAGTAAATATCTATTATATAAAGTGAGTCACCAATAAGAACTTTGATAAAATCAGATGGCAGGGAAAGGACACTTGGAGAGACAGATGTGACATGTATTCATTTCAGAAGATATTCTGTCCTTTTTGGAAACCTGGCTTTTATTTTGAGCACCTCTGTTTTATTCATGGCCTTTCAAAATGTTGGGGATCCCAGAAGCAGCCGGGCACAAAAGCAGGAGGATGTTCACTTTGCCTTTGGTGACAGGCAATGTGAGCCCTCAGGAAAGAACCAGGGGGCTTATCTGAAATCAGGGTGAGAATCAAAAGCCCTCTAAGCATTCCCAAAAATAGAGGCATCTCTATGGTTTAAGTAGTGGGAGAAAGTAAAGTGTAGGCAAAGCAAGGTGGAAATGCAACCATAGATGTGGTCCGTGAGGGGTGACACTAAGCAATATTGGAATTAGGATGGACTAGGACCTGCCTGTGGCCTGGATTCAGGAAAGTGGTGCTGCAGGAGCTGAGCTTCAAGTGCTGGAGGATCCCATGGAGTGCTGGGAGACCTCGATGGTGCTTACAGAGACACCTGCTCACAGAGGGCAGCTCCCTATTTCAGCTTTTTCTTTAATCTTAAATCAAAAACTGAATTGTTGGGGTTCTTTTTTTTTTGCCTTTCCAAGGTTCTGCACCCCCTGCATTTCTCCTTCTGCCATAGAAGTTTCCCCCAGCCTTGTCACCCCAGGCACAAGCTTGGCATGGCCATGGGCCAACAGCCAGGCTTTACCTACAGTACAGGTATACAGAGCCCTGCCGATGGGTAGGGATAAGAGGCCTTTGGTAAAGGAATAAAATGAGCTCGAGCTCTCTCTCTCTGCATAAAAGGCTGAGAGTAAATAAAATTCCAGCAGCTACAAGCTGGCAACATTATACTGTCATAATCCAGAAATGAACATTGATTCTGAAGAAGTCGCTTCTTCAAACTTTAACGCAACAATTAAGTATTCCATTGTCATGGCTCAATTAAATGGTATGGCCTGAGAAAATTGGGGATTGTAAAGTGAGGATGGAATGTGCTTTGATCCTCTTTCCAGGGTTATTGTTTCATTAATAAATGAACATGTCATTTGTCTCACCAGAGGGAGCTCCTGCCCTCCAGGCTTTTTCCCTTTTTTGTTCAGGTTTTATAAAGATGAATTTCCAGTGCTCTGAAATACCATGGATTAGTAGTTAAGCCTGACAGCACTTCGGGGAGTAGTGGGCTTAAAGTGCCTCACACAGGTCTCCAAAGCACTTGTTTACTAATAGAGGAAATCAGCGACCGTCTGCAGCTGCTGATATCGCATTACCATTTGGAAAGACAGTAGCTGAGATAACAAATCACACAGTTTTAATAATTACTCCTGCATTCCAGTTTTTTGTTTCCTGCGTAACTGCAAAGGCTGGATTCCTTCCAAATAAACAGATAAAAACAGTATGGAACTTTTATCTTTTAATGATAATGACAACACATCATGTTTCACTAAAAGTTTCCTGCTGAATTTTTTTCTGATTTCTAGAGTTTCAATAAAATGTAATTATACTTTATAATTCCACTCTTTTAATCTTCACTTCAAAAACTATTCACAGTTAGCAAGTTTGCAAGGCACGGAGAGGGGGTGAGGAGCAGGAGCCGACTTCCCCCACATCGGGCTGTTCAGAAATTCTGTCTGGGGGTAAACCTGTCATTGAAACGGCACAAACTGAGCTGCTTTGCATTCAAATTAATACCTAGTTTAATTTGAATATAAAATAGCTCCATTTATGTGGTTATTAAGAAAAAGTAACAAAACCATTTGGCGATGAATGGATGTTTAAGATAGGATACACTTGCAACCTATTTCTTTTCCATTCTCGGGGTTTTTTTTTCCTCCTTTTTTTAATCCGGGAGGTACTTTGGAATCAGGATGTTTTCATATCGATAGATAAAGCTTTAAAACAAAGCAATATCTATAAAATCTGGATGGTTAATATATAATCTGGGAGTCAAAAACTTCTCATTAACCCAAGAGTAAATTAGGCTTCACGGGTTTTGTTCAAGCACATCTTCCCATCTTGTTCTTTGCTACGCTCAGAGAAAAGCCAGCGGTGCCACTCACAACTTTTCTCACTAAATAATTTTATAGATTTATTTAGGAGACCAGAGAAGAGGAGGAAGAGAGGAGCACCACAATTAGACCTTCCCCTTCCAACTCAAAAATGTCCAGACTTAAAGGTAAGGTAAACTTTTCTCACAGCTTTTAGTTTGCTTACCATCAGCCCATGTTCCACTGGGTGATTAAAGAAAGCTTTTTTAAAGCATTACTTCAGAATGATCTTAATTGGTGCAAGGTTGAGCCCTTTCTAGGAGGGGAGGGAAAAGGTTGAATAGCCTTTTCAAGTCACATGAAAGTTTCTAGGATGAATGTACGATAATTAGATTAATAAGTAGCTTAATTTATCACAGCTAAGGATTTCAACAGCCACACATTAGAGCAAGAAAAAAAAGATTAGTGTGATTCCAGTTTGTAAAAAATTGTACTGAAACTTGATTAACCTTAAATACAAAGTGCCTTTCTTTTTTTGTGTGTAAATTCAGTAGTTAAGGGGGGGAAAAAACACTAAAATAATCAGGAAAGTCCTGTTTCATTCCTTTGTGTGCAGTAGCTAATGAGAGATATCGGGGTTGCACAAAACAACTTTTCCCTGAGTGGTTATTCTTCCTAGAACATGGATTTAAAGGAAATCCACGATCCCTACCACTGCTGCAGACCCTGAAGGTCTGTGTGAGGCACGAGATAGTGTGTGCAGGGGTTAAAAATGTCTCCAGAACCGGCCATTTTCATTTTAAAATAAGAGAAAAAGAAGCAGCAAGAAAAGAGATGACCTATATATTTTAGTATAATGCAAAGTTATATTCACCTGAGTCACAGTAATGCAAGAGGGCTGAGAAGGGTGCCAGGCAGAGGTGTGGGAGACAACTGGAGGCCCAGCTAATGAGGAGGGTGCAATTAGGGATGACAATTAGCCAGGCAATATTCCCTCATGCCAAGCACAACCTCTACAATGCAGCATCATTTCAACATCGCCGGTACCAGCCTAAAATCAAAGGTGGCAAACGCCAGAGCAGAGCAACTCAATGCAAAAAAAACTCACTCAAGGGTGAGAGATTCATGGAAAATATTGCCAGAGCATCCAACTTTCTCCTCAGCACCATTGCTGCTTCTTTGCAGGGCAATCCCTTAATAGAGAGTGAAATCTGCTGGGCTGTTTGATGTTCCATCGGCCGCCGAGGCCGCTTTCGGAGGTGTCATTATTTATCAGCGCTAACGACAGCTTTCATTAATCTGATTCCTCAACTCTTGGACCACGGCAGACAAAAATTCCCAGCGCTTTTTATTCAGCTGGCTGGCAGCAGGGCCAGCAGAGCCCATGGAATGTTCTGGAGGGTGCTGGTGTGGTCCCTGTCAACACCCAGCAGCCACCATCATTTTGAGGAGGTCTGATGCAAACCCAGCGGTGGCGAGGTGTGGGATGCTCAGTTTGGGACTCCCTGTGCTGAATCCCTCTTTGAAAAGAGGATGATAAGGGGGAAGGTTGGTTCCTATTTGTAGGAAACCACAAATGAAACTACTGAGAGCCTACCAAAAAAAAAAAAAAAAATTAAATAATTTTTTTTAAAAATGTAACAAAATGAGAAGGGAAAGTGGTTTCTTTAATTTTATCTCACACTTAAGAGATGACTAAGAGAGCTAATGAAAGGGAGTGTAATTATAGCCCAGATAGTGCACATTGCACACGCAGGAACGTGGGGAAGGTTAACTCTGGCAAAGGGAGATCATACAAATCCAAGTGGCTGAGGGCACTCGTGCATCGGCCTGTTTGATAAGATTGATAACTGTAACCAGTAGCTTAGGAGAATCGATTTCCACTGCCGGGGATCTCTCTGGATGCTCTCATCTTTTCTTCTACATGCTGACCCT
>JAOXXN010000065.1:60841998-60859798 GCA_026770055.1 Myrmophylax atrothorax
GTGAGGGTGGGCAGGCCCTGGCCCAGGTTGGGCAGAGCAGCTGTGGCTGCCCCATCCCTGGGAGTGTCCAAGGCCAGGCTGGATGGGGCTTGGAGCATCCTGGTCTAGTGAAAGGTGTCCCTGTCATGGTGGGGGATGGAACAAGATTGTGTTTAAGGTCCTTTCTAACCCAAATAATTCTGAGGATGATTTTGTGACAACTGTGGGGTTTTGGGATTGGAGGGGCAGGGGGGTCCCCCCCTCTGTGTTCAGTAGTCTCATCTGTAGGGGTTGATCTACAAAGGTTGATGTGCTCTATAACAGAACAAATATTCTAGCTCAGATATTGCCACTTCTGCCATTGCACAGTTGACCTGGAATAAGTGGCTGTTGCTGGGTTGTTCCCAGGGGAGTTGGGCTTATGGAGCTGTAGCTGCACTAACATTGTTGTAGTTTTGTTGCTTTGTTTCTCCCTGTAGAAAACACCTTAATGAGCTGTTTGTTCCACCTCTGCTGTGCTTTAGTCCAGTGCTCTGTGATTCCCTGTGCACACCCAAAGGATTGCATTGGTCACTGTGGGGGACATCTTTATTCTGTAGATCACAGAATCCCAGAATGGTTTGGCTTGGAAGGGACCTTAAAGCTCATCCCGTCCCACCCCCTGCCATGGGCAGGGACACCTTCCACCAGCCCAGGTTGCTCCAAGCCCTGTCCAACCTGGCTTTGGACACTCCCAGGGATGGGGCAGCCACAGCTTCAGTGGCCAGACACCAAATGATCAGTGGCAGCACAAACAGTTGGGAATGAGCCCTTCTGGGAAATGGGGAAAGCACTTGGAGAGATGGGCTTGGAAGCAGCAATCAAGTGCCTTCTCTTTTCTCTGTTTAGTGAATTTGGTTCTTCTGCATGGTCGTGTTTTGGTAAAGAAATGAAATTGTGCTGAACAACTTCTCTAGTTTGTCGAATCATTTTCTCTGTTAATGGGAGACACAAGTCTCTTTAAGAGCTGTTAATTGCTCAGGTTAAAAAAAACCCAAAGGCCACTGAGTGTGTCATGAGTGGAATTAAGACTCTCAGAAGAAAGCGTGAGCTAGTTCTGCTGAAAATGGAACAGATCAGAGGCACAACATCTACAAACCAGGTTTGCCAAAGCACTTAAAATAACAACTGGCAGTTTCCCTGTGTGTTGTTGGACTTGATGTAGAAATTTCCCAGAAGGACTGAGAGAGCACAGAGAGGCAAAAATGGCAGTGTTGGGAGTGCAGTTCCTGGGGGGATTTTGAAAGCCCATGTACAGCACTTCTCAGGGGCTTCAGAGATGGTGACATGGTGGCCTGTGGTGGTCATGAGTGTGTTAGTGTTGGAATTGCAGCAAGGATATACCTAAGGAGCCACTCAGGCAGGTTTGGGTACAGGTGTAGTCCTCTGTGTGGGTGAAGGTTGCCCAGGGTAGTCACCAGATGTGGTGTTGGGTTGTTCTGAGTTTTCTCCATTTTCTGGAAACAGAAGAAGTTCAGACAGGAGGGATTGTACCCTTTTGTCTCAAGTTATGGAAACCCCACTATTTGTAGTAGTTTAGGGGGGTATTCCCACTTAATTAAATATTTTGGAAAATAAGAGTGGAGAGATCTCACAGCCAGTTTGTGAGGCTCGGACCTGGATTGGCTGTGTCTGTCCCTGGAGGAGGATTCTGTCCTCAGTAGGTGCAAACCTTCATGCCAAAAATGGCATGGAGCTGTTGCCAGTGGGTTTGGGGATGGATTTCTGGGAAAGGCTCTTCCCCCAGAGGGTGGTGGGCACTGAACAGGCTCCCCAGGGCAGTGGGCACGGCCCCAAGGCTGCCAGAGCTCCAGGAGTGTTTGGACAATGGGACAGGGACACGGTGGGTTTGCTGGGGTGTTTGTGCAGGGCCAGGAGTTGGACTTAATCCTTGTAGGTCTATTCCAACTCTATTCTATTCTATTCTATTCTATTCTATTCTATTCTATTCTATTCTATTCTATTCTATTCTATTCCATTCCATTTTATCCTCTTATCCTATTCCACTCATGATGCCTCCCACTCCACCTGCAGAAAATAGATGGAAGGCAGGAGTAAAATGCAAGGATGTCTTACGTTCTTGTTCTCCACCCCCTGCACATGATACAGGTGGATCCACAAGATCCAAAAGATGCACCCACATTCCTGCAGATTGCTGAGAACCAGAAAAGGCACCTAAATGGTGATGAGGCTTCTCCAAAACAGCATTGCCTCCACATTCTGGATATCTGTGTTTTGACCAGAAGAAGAGCTCTGGTGGACCTTCAGGCTACTGCTTTTCTAGTGTGGACAAACAGGGAGTAAAGGTTACCAAATGAAGAATTCAGTGATTATATTGAGAAACACCTCAAGATCTGAGCACAATGGCCACTTCTGAGCATCCACTCTGGACACACAGTCCAGAGAGAAGCCGGTCCCACCACTATTGTTTGTGAAGCAAGGAGTGCTAACTGTGCCAGGTACAAATATTTTATTTGTACTTCCAGCAAAGCATCCAGGAGCAGCACAGAGGAACTGGGAACTGAACCTGCACAGCTCAACACCTTTTGCCATAAATCAAATGTTTCTGTCCTGAGAAAAGCAAAGATGATGTTTCCATCAACTTTGGGAGGGCTCAGCTGGTGTCTGCTCTGACTCCTGGCCAGGTATTCACCTCAACTAAGTATTTCTTCAAATCAGACACTTTCTAAATTGCCATCAAAATGCCAATTCTGTAGACCTTGGGCCATTTGGTTACTTTAATTTCCTTCTTACCCTTTGAGGGAGGGGGTGGGAGTAATTATGTGTCTTTCCATAGAGTCATAGAATGGTTTGGGATGGAAGGGACCTTAAAGCTCATCTGTTCCAACCGTCTCCCATGGGCAGGGACACCTTCCACTAGATCAGGATGCTCCAAGCCTCATCTGACCCACGCTTCCAGGGAATAAACTTCCATGAATGCCTTTAATGATGCACACACTATTTGCATACTCTACATGTGTATTACAGATCCTTCATAGTCAAAGAAGTTTACAGTTGATTTTAAAAGTTGTTTTAAAGGGATCAGCATTATGCCAGGGATATGTGCACATACATAAGTGTATGTTAGTACCCCTATGGATACAAATAAAATAAACATACTTGGCCCTCCATATCTAACCATAGAGCTCAGCACTGTGTCCTTTAGCCACCGTGCTTAAGGGTCTAAAATGAACACCAGGCTTTTAAAGCTACTTTTATTACCTTGTCACCATCAGGAACAGCCCAACCTCTTTGACACAGTCGTTAATTTTCACTTGCAGCTGTGGCAATTAGAAAGTGTGCTTAATAGAGTGTCATGTTAATTGTTGCAGAGTTAACCAATTTCTCCGTTTAATTGTCAATTGATTAACCTATTGAAATGGTAAGTGACTCAGTTTCCTTCCAGAACAAGCAGCAGCCACATATTGTAGCTTCATCCAGCTGGAGGGGGTACTCTGTGATTTGCTCAGCCTCAATGTGCTGGTATTTTTCTACACCTCCCTGAGCTTTTAATTAGATGAGTCAATTTTACATGTATTTGTCTGCTGGAAAGGTTATCTGTGCTGGAGCTGACCTGCAGAGACAAGGTTGAGCCTAGCAGTCTTAATAGAAAAGGATTTCAGCTATGACTGCTGTACTTGATTGCATTGTAATGGTAATTAACTTGAGACTTTGCCTCCCTCAATGTTTTTTTGTAGCTTTAACTATGCAATGAGATGTTTCCTCTGTCATATATATGCACTTATTAAGCTCTCATTGGATTCTAATATGCATGCAAATAGTCAAGAGTTTCTTAAGGCTAATACTACACTATGTAGATTGTAGTGCCATTAAGGCACTACAAAGATGTAGCCTGCAGCAAACTTATAAGGTTTTTTCCTTCCCTTTTTCTGCGAGCATATGTGAGGGTTTGATTTTCCATTTTTTGTACTTCTTTCCAAAGAAGAAAAAACTCCCTCCACATACTTTAGCTCCTTTTCATCTGAAGAGTTCTGCGCACCAGAGCCCGTTTTCACAACTTTCCCTTCCCCGACGAGCCTTAAAAAAAGTCCTTGTGTTTTAAAAGGAAGATCCCGATGTCCTTAATTCGGTTTTTCAAGTTGGTTTGTAATCCATGGCCATTCCAAGTCCTTTCTCCGAGCGGCTCGTTTGAAAGCCCTCGGTATCTCCTGTGTTTCTGCATGTTCTTTTACAGTACGGCGCTGTCATTTAATTACGAGACAATCCCCCACAACTGAGCAAGCATTTTCATCAGTGATAATGTTGGTAGCAGGCAACTGAGACAAAATGATTACAAACCTATGTTGCGCTCAATAGTCCTTTAGAGGATTTCTCTCTTAATAGTCCTGGCTCATTCATGTTTGGTTCAGTACATTTGTTCCTTAAAAAAGGCATAGATTAGAAGAGTTTCAGGGTAGGTTAATAACTCAACTGAAAATGGCTGCTTGCATTGTCCAAGTCTGTTCCTGCAGTTGCCTGGTGCTTTCTTCAGTTCTTCCACACTGCAGCTTTGGCCCAGTTGGTAAACAGCTTAAGTCCAGACATCTTTTCATTCTCCGGCGCAGCGGATTGAAATAAAAATGCATATAAGTGGCGACTGACTGGCGCTGGCCTGACAATAGCCTGTAACATTATGCAAGGGTATTTACATAGGAATAAGGCCTTGGTAAAGAAGACAGGGGCAATTAATGACTAGGGCCACACATATAAGGAAAGTTTGTCCAATCTTTTCTTCAATAAAGATCTTTTGTAAAGTGCTATGGAAACTCATGGAGGCCCCCAAACAGACTAGGAGAGGCACTTTTGTGGTGGGGCTTTTTTTGGTTTCTTTCTTTAACTTGGAGTTAAAAGGGCCAAATTTTGTAAAGGTTAAATGTAATTCTTCTGTGGTGTCGAATTTTTACTATTGTAACTTCCCCCTCCCTCCCCCCTTTTATTTTTGTCCATAGGATTTGGGTTTGAGGCTTTTTCGCCAGGAGAACACACGGAATAAAGAAATAAAATTAATGATGTGCCTCAGCCAGGCAGGATGGTGGAGGTGAAGGGTTTGGAGGAGACCTGTCACGATGCTTGGCTCCTCCTGCTAGTGCAGGTTTGGAATTTCAGCTAATTTGTAAGCACTTAGGGCCTGATTCTGACCTCTCCTACACCTCAGCTGCCAGAGCTTCCCATCAGATGCAAGACAGGTAACTCCATCTTCTCAATCCATCTTTCTCCTTCATTTTATCCAGATGGTTTTGTCCATGAGTGATTTCAACAAACCGAGGAAGCTCCATGCCCTGGCTCCAGGTTGTGGCACCGAAGGCAGAGCACCACAGGGACATAGCCCAGGGCAGACTTTAACTCCAAGGCTTCATCCTGGCAGATGGGATGCTCTCCTCTGGGCTTGCAGACATGAATAATGAGCCCATTTCCCTGGAGGAGACCAGCCCACATCCACCCCGGGCAAGGATGGCACAAAAGAGGCACAGCTGATGGTGCCTCCTCCACCTGTGAGGACTTGAGTCCTTGGGTTTGTACATCTTGGCACAGTGTGGGTACACACCATTTTGGGTCCAAAACCAAATCACAGTGGGGATCTTGAGACCCTCTTCATCAACACTGTGCACTCCTCCAGTGTCTCCTTTTCCTTTCTCAAGAAATTTAAGGCACTGTTCTCTAAGTCTTCTCTGCCCCATGGAAGTGTTTTCCATAGGCTGCCATGGTACATCTCTGGATGGCAGCTTGAACATGCCCATATCAGTTGAACAACTTCAATTTTAAGCTCACCTGTTGGTGTCTAGTGACTTCGCTCTTATTTTAATGACTGTGGAGGGCTGGATTCTGTAACTTTTTTAACATGCTATTCAGAGAGCCATAGACCTCTATCTTTAAAGCAGAGCAGGGATCCTACTGCTCAATCCATTGCATGTGTCCAAGAAGTCAAGTCTTTGGTGGGTACCAATGAGGAAAACCCCACTGATGTCTTTAAGTTCTGCCAAGCTTTACACCAATTCATGATCCACTCCTGAATCTTTTTCCTCTCAGGCAGATTCTTATAGCAGAATTTAACACCAAGAAGAACCATTTCCCAGGACCCCTCATCATGCCACTTGCTTTCTTTCTTTGGAATTTTTTTTTTTTGATCAAGTCTCTCATGGAATTTAATTCCTAAAATGCATGCTGGGTGTTGAAGAGAGGGCCATGAGTGTTACTGGCACAAATGCATGGTTCCTACGAGAGAAGTGTGCAAGGAGCAGGGAATGTGTTTCTGTTGTAGCCCTGGAAAGCTGCAGAAATCAATGCTTCATTCAAGGCTATTGATCAGTACTAAATTAATTAGACTTCAAGGCTTATGGCAGTTGATAAGACAACTTGTTAATTTAGTCAATGATAGTGTTTTCCCTAAAGCAGCAAATACCCTCTTTCTTGGAAAAGACATTTCTAGCACTTGCTACCCAACTTTTTTTGCTCCCCCTCTCTTTTATTTAAAAAAAAATCACTTTACATTTAAATTAAGATAAGAATTGGTCAGGGGGCTGCTTCCATTTACCCCTATTTGTCTTCTTTTGCTTCAACATTGAAGCGAGGTGCCGATAACATCTGATGTAATTTAATAGGATGGCAGCATAATATTTGGGTTCTTCAGCCCCAGCCCATTGATGGGGGATGTTCATTTGGGAAGGCTGATGGGGAGAGGAGGGAGCAGGGAGCAAATCCGCTTTCTAACAGTTGGGTTTCTAATGGCAAACCCGGAGATTTTGCTATCCAGGCCAGAAGGATGCTCATGGCCACTGACAAAAGCTGCTGGTCCTGCGAGCGCTGAATGAGGCGAAGGTATCCCAGAATACCCTGGACACGGGGGTGTACTTCCTGCTGGCTGGGAAGGACAAAAGGACAAAACCAAAGGAGTGCTGGGGTCCCACCACCCGCTCTTGGAGGCATCAGTCTGCCACCAGCAGCACTCCAACCCTTGGAGAATGCTAATAAGGCACTGAAGAGCTCAGCTTTCCTGCCATAATTCTATAGCGCCGTTGAGGACCCCATAGTGTTCACTAAATAAAGACAACTAATTGAGAATTTTTTGCACATTTTGCTCAGTGGACTTGTTGTTCAGGCGGTTGGTTGGGGAGAATGTCCCCCTACTGACAACAGGGGCTGATTGTTTTGGCAGCCGCCGGGTTAGCGCCATTGCCCGGGTCTGAGGCTGACTTTTGAAGTATGACAAAAATGTTTAATTTTGCATTTTTTTTCCCCCCCTTTAATTATGTGGCTGGGAATTATTTGGACTACATAGAGAATAGGCCGTCCGGTGTGTTCATGTGAAAAAAAAAAAGAAAAAGAAAAAAAAATTGCTGGCAGAGTTTCTCAGAATAAAACCTTTGGTCTTTCTCTTTCTCTCCTCTGTCTCTCTTCCCCCCCCACCTTTTTTTTTTTACTGTATTTTCTGTGGCGAGGCCGACATTTTTGTGTCTGCAGGTGACACTTTGATTGAAACTAAAATTAATAAATCAGCTGAAAAGCTCACACCTACAGCTCACAGCGGGGCCTTGAAAACACGTTTATAAAGGGAGCTTTATGCCCTTGTGTAAAGAAGGAATAAATTACAGAAGCACTTGTTGCCCTTGGACTCGATTTTGCTTTGCAGGCTGGTATCTTATTTTTGGAGCTTATTGTTAATCAACAGGTTCCTTGTAGGTTTAGCAGGTGACTTTGTTATTAATCTCCTATTTGACCACTATAGCATATTAATGAGGTAGGGTGCTGGATGTGGACATGTCTCCAGCACTAGGAATTAGTTTAAAAGGTGCACTCTTTACTCAATTGCTCACAGTTAACGATGCTGCAGCCCAAATGCAAAGTAGCATTTTCTACAGCTTGTGTAGCATTAAGAGTGTTTTACTAACATTATGTTCCTCACTGTGCTTTTCTTCTCTTGTATACTTATTTCTTCTCCATGGAGGGCTATTATCAGGCTTACTGGTCCTTCCTTCTCTTTATATTTTGGGGGTCTTTCTTCATTTTTTTATTCTCCTAACAAAATCAAGAAATTATATATAAATGACAAAATGATATCCTTCCTTATTAATGTGCACTTTGGTTTTAATTAAACAATTCCAGAGCGCTTTGGAGTACCATTGGATTTAAATAAAATACTCAGCTCAACATTTCCCTTCAAAACTAGCTTAATAAATACCATTATAAAGTGGAGGAATTCAACCAGCCCCACTGCACCTTGTATTTTGGGTCTGATTTAAGCTTGGAGAGAGGATACCTATAGGGGTACTTTAAGAACATAAAGAAAAGCCGAGGATTTAAGACTTAAATTTGTAATTACAAGGATCTGCCGAAATACATAATATTATGAGCCAGGCTACAAAACACCCTGGTGGAAACAACAGCTTTGTTGTAATACAGTAATTTCCACATTCCAAGGACTGTGCTCTGCCATAGATGGTTATTATTGGCATTTGCTTTCATAACTTTGAGACGTGTGGTCTACCTCCCAAACAGATACATTTTGCTATTTAAATTAGTGCTGTCAGGCTTATGCCTGCAGATCCCCAGCAATTTTTTTTAACAAGGACTCCTACATGCAACAGCATATTTGTGTCAGGTTAGATGTCAGCCTTGAGTTTTAGCCTGAACCGTAAAAGATCTGTCTTTTATGGATTAAGGTCAAACTTATCATGTTACTTTAGCTTGGTATTTGGTATTCCTCTTCTTTCACCTCTTTTAGTTGGGACATTTTTTTTCTTTTTTTTTTTTTTAAATAGTTGGAAGAAAAAAAAGAATCTGTTAGATTGTATGTGTAAGAGCAAAGATATTTAAGGTATTGCTAGCACCTTTACCTCAGGCTGCAAAGGCTACATGCTGGCCCCTTCTGCCACTGACAAAAAAATCCTGTAGCAGATGTACAGTCCATATTCAAAGTCACATTAGAATTTTGATCTGTGTTTTCAGAAATTAAAGTCAATTTAATCTGCAGCCATTGCAAGGTGCTCAGTTTGAGACCCTGACAAAGGCTCGGCTAAGCTGGGGGAGACACCCCAAAATGTTGCACTGGAGGGAAGAATCCCAGTGGCCAAACAGACATCCCTGGTTGTGAGGGGGAAACTGGGAGGGGAAAGATAAAATTCATCTGCAGAGCTTGCAGCACCCTGGCCTTGGTGTGGGTGCTGTGAAGGGTCACAGTGAAACACCCAGAAATATCCTCACAAGTTTGGATCCTACCTAAGGTGCTCCCAAAGGAGGACTTGTCCAGCTCATGCCAGTACCTACTTCTAAGTCTTCCCAAGATGAGCTGATCAGGCTCATTTTCAGACATCAATAATTCAACCAGTCAGCTTGTTAAAACCAAAGGGAGATCTTCCCTATCTCAAGTAAAAAAAAAATTACCTTGAAAGAAAACTAAACAGAAATAGGAAGGTGTTTTTCAGCTCTGAGAACACACAGAGTAATTACCCCTGACTTTACATTGTGTGTTTCTTTTAAGGAACCACCATTTAAGCGGTTTTGTTGGGTTGTTGTTCAGGGGTTTTGTGTTGTGGTCTTGTTTGTCAGGGTTCAAGGAAGAGTGAATTTTTACCACACAGGCACAGCCTCCTGTAAATCAGGGCTGGTCGTTAAAACACTGGCAAACCCTTCACTGAAGTGGTGTTAGCAGGGGCTGCTCTACAGCCTATTTCTAAGGAGGAATCCTTAATGTAACACACATTTGGGAGCCCTTCCCATCCCCAGCCCCCTTCTCCCCCAAACTACTTACAGCACAAGGAGGTTTGAGCTTACTTTGTCTTTTCACAACTTAGCAAGATCAGACACATTTCTGCAATGCATATGCAGATTTTACCTCTTGTTACTTTCTCTAATGAGCTTTCACTTAATCAATTTGACAGTAGCCTTTCTTCCTTTTTGCTTCGTATCCACTAGGAAAGTATTCAGGAAAAAGTGTTAACAGTTTCAAGGGGTATTAGCAAAATGAAATGGTGGCACAGCCAAATTTAGGAAGATCGCAAGTGCTTTAAGAAAAGGGGGGAAAAAAGGAAAAAAAAGAAGTTAAAATGGGGGATGTGGATTTAACAAGAATGTTTGTCTAGGAAATTAGTAAGACTGCAGGCACCACTTTTATTTCCCTGAAAATTATTTTTAAATTATGCTAGTAATTAGCAGAGAAATGCGGATTTTATGTAATAAAGAGAAACAAGCACATTCCTTGATAATATATGTAAACTCTCTGAAAATAAAAATATCCTCTCTAACGAGCTATTGAACAGAGACTCTAGTCTGAGCCAGTCATAGAGGACAGGGATGTTGACAGTCCCAGTGATCTGCAGAGCCATAGGAGAGTATCTGCAGAGCCATGTCAATCCTATGCACCCAGGTTATCAAAGCCAGATATGTATTTAATTCCTGTGGGAAGGGATTTAATTCTCCAAGGAACAGTTTGGACTGGAAGGGCACTTAAAGACCATCTTACTCCAATCCCTCTGTCATGGGCATCTTCCACCAGACCAGGTTGCTCAGAGCCCTATCCAACCTGGCCTTGAACACTTCAGGGATGCAGCAGACAAGCTGGGCAACCTGTGCCAGTCTCACCACCCTGACAGGGAAGAATATCTTCCCAATATCCCATCTAACCCTTCCCTCTCTCAGTTTAAAGCCATTCCCCCTTGTTCTGTCACTCCACGTTTTTGTCCCAAGTCCATCTCCAGCACTCTTGGAACCCCTTAAGCCACTGGAAGGTGCTCTAAGATCTCCCAGGAGCCTTCTCTTCTCCAGGACACTCTGAATTTCATAACATTCACAGGCACTTGGTACCTAAAATATACACGCAGAAACAGAAGTCAGTGCTCTGCATGGTATGAAGCACAAAGGCAGGCAGGGGAATTACCCCCAAAGTGGAGCTGTTGCATGTCTCTGAGTCAGCCCTTACACACCCAATGTCATCACTAAGCTCTGCCACTGCTGAGGACATCTCTTAGGCATTAAGTTCATCATAGCAAAGTGACAAAGTGCTGCTGACACATCCTTATTGGCACGGAACACAAAGCTTTAGCTGGGGCTTTCGTGAGAGCTCCGGCCTGCAGGAACACAGCATGGGCAGAAGGAAAACACTCACGGGCAAGTGGTTTGGGGTTACCCCCAGCCAATAAACCCACTGGAGTCTCCTGGTCTGGCCTGGTTGTCAGAGAAAAATTGCAGTGCCCAATTCCTGCTGATTGGGTCCTTCACGTGGAGTCCCTGAGTCACTTCACAAATGAGGACCCACAGGACCACAGGCATTTGCAGGATTAGACCACATGTAGGAAGTGGGGATGCACCTAAGGGAGAGGTTTTCCTTTCTCTTCATGGGAAATTTGTATCTTGATCCAATGGAAGATGCAGCCTTTATTCACAGGTTTTCATCCCTGGACACCAACAGCACAGTGACCATATCCAATGGTTTGCTGTGAGCCATTCAGGACAGCACCAAGCAGCACTGAGTGTCTGACAAGGGAGATTCTTGGCTGAAAAAAACCCTCACTGAGATGGAGAAAGAGATAGAGAATAGCACTGCCAAGTGAAAAGTCTCCTCTGAACTCAATATGAAGTCTACACTAGCTCTCTGTTACTCTTGTGAATGAGTTGAGCCTGATGGAAAGTCCTTTGCCAGTCAGAGCTGTGGTTGTGTGACACTGTTATGACCAGGTGTGAGCTATGGCAATGTTTAGGGCATGTGATTGAGGGTGTGGGAACAGGGGTCTTGCCCCTCATGGTGCTGCAGGCTTCCTGCATGACCTCAGGGAAGTCTTTTAGCATCCCTTCCTCACTACAAGATAGAGACAATACTGTTCTCCTGCCTCGCAGAGACATGAAAATAAATGTGGAAACAGAGAGGTGGTCACAGAAATAGGAACTGAGTGTGTGCCTGAGAAACTTACACTGGAATTACCAAAAGGATGCTTATGTTGGATGTGGTCATCTCCAGGTCTGAAAACAGTGACATTTCAGAAGGAAAACACAGGCAATCCTCTCATCTAGCTGATGTCCTGGTTTTTTTCCTAAAATGGATTCCTCCCTGCCCTCCAAACCAGAAAAAGTCCACTTTTCTGCCCAACACTGACCAGATCTAATAAAATGTGGATTTCCCCAATGCCAGACCAAACTGTGATACCCAGAAACCTGATCAGAAAACGTAGCTGTCAACAGTGGACACTGAATCTTGTTTTCAACATCACTGCCCGCAAAGTGAAGGATTATGTCCATGTAAGTGCTCCAAGAGTCTGCTTCAGGGAGTGGGGTGCTGATGGTATTGCCTTTACATATTTTGATGTTATTTTGCCCTGTCATAAGTTAAGGAGGATTTTCAGACAAGGTGTGATCACGGGGAGAAACATCACAGTGTTGTGGAGCTGAATCTTTTCAGGGCAGAGCAAAGGGGGGAGGCACAGACCCAGAGGGGCTTTAGCTGGGCTTTGCTTTCCTGGCGCTATTTCCATCCCAAAACAGGACCACACCACTGTGGAGCCAGAGTTTGTGCTACAACAGGACTTCTCCAAAATCACTCTTTCCAAATATTTTATTCTAATCTTCTTTTTAAACTGGGGTCCCAAACCTTTAAATCAGAGGCAATTTTGTTTTCCTAGCTGTCAGCAATATTTTGGCTATTTTAAGAATGTAGGACAGGGTTAAGGATTAGTACCAGCATTTCTTTTCTGTGTATCAGAGCTGCTTAGCAGTAATTAATTAGGACATTGGGTTTTGTACTCTTGGTTCAGGTCATTTGCCTATGAGCAGCTCAAGCCTTTTACAAAGGCACGCTGCATATGTTTCTGGGTACCTTTTTGAGAGAAGATTTAAATTGGCCAGATGAATAATACTTTGCTACAAGTGTTTTGCCCTAGGCAAAAAAGGTTTTCTTCATATTATCATCGCCCGGAGCTGGAATCCTCAAGCTTGATGTGACTGGTGTTATACTGTCACATGGCAATGATGTAAGAACAGGAGCTCTCTGTGTCAGACAAATCTGGATTTAGGGGAATTATAGCAGATGTTGCAAAATGGCAACAGTTTAGCAAGTTCCTTTCATCCCTTGGTTGGGAGGCAGGTCCACAAAGTACACCCAGACAGAGAAGAATGTTATCTTTGATCCCTTTCACTCCGGGGCAAGGAGACTCCGCCTGATGAGGGATGCAGGGAGGCTGGAAATAAAAATAAATTTACAGTAGCTGCCTGCTTGGCAATATGGAAATTGGCCATTATTTATTCATGCTGTTTGCCCAGACATGTATAAAAGATTTTTATCGGGGGGTAGCTCATATTGTGCGCTATAAACAGATTAGGGCACTCAGTATTAAGATTAATGGCACGGAAAAACACTTGGAAATTTGTGTGTGGATAGATTACAAGGAGGACTTGCAGCTCCTCTCCACCATGTGTGCATGGACAGCGGCACAGACACAGCGACACACCGAGGAAACGAGGAAGGAAGGAATATAATTGCCCCTGACTGGAAGATGGAAAAATTATACATTATAGGATATCACATCAATTTTATACCACCATATAACATTTTTTTTTAAATGAAATAAACTGGGAATGACTCTATTCCTCTGCTCTCCTTCATTTGGCTAAACAGCTCATTTATCCCTACGTAGGAACCAAACACATGATGACAACGTGACAGACCCTGTTTACGGCATGAAAGCACCACCTGTGGTGAACAAAACAGGCCAGTGTAGGACAAGCAGTAATTCTTTTCATGAGTTTAAATCTGATTGGAATTTGGTCAGAATTTGCAGGATTTTTCCTAAATTGGTTGGTTCATTAAAAAAAAAAAATCCATTTGGCCACCAGTACAAAACCACCCCAGTTTTTGATTAGATTTGAATAAAAAGTGCCTCTTGCCAACTGGCAGTGACATGGGGTCAGTGATGTTTGGGACAGACACTGTACAACCCTCATTCAACTTCCTCATGGCCATGCTACTCAAAAGCACCTTATCCCAAACTTCCTCACTTGTGTCAAATTTCCATCCCCAGAGGAGCTGAATCAGAGGGTTTCAGGCACATGCATGACAACAGCTCTGGTATGAACACCTCACTTTGCCTGAGCATGCAATGTTCATTTTTAAGAGTAGAAATCAAGCAGTATTTTTCTTTAAGGGTAGAAGTCCAGCTGGTCCCACTCAGGAAGGTATTTAAGGGCAAGCTTAAATTTGATATTGTAGTCATGGCACTGTACTTCAGCCTAAAGTCTGCCCATGCTTTCAGCTCTGCCTGAGTTTGGGTCTAGCTCTGCATATGGTGCTCCATGCCTGATCCATGCAGGAGACACTGGAGGAGGAGGTGGTGTCAGTCTTCTGAGTATCTCACATATGTGGGATCGCAACATGACCACGTTGGACTATAACAGGTTGCCCAGAGAAGCTGTGGCTGCCCCATCCCTGGAAGTGTCCAAGACCAGGTTGGACAGGGCTTGGAGAAACCTGGTCTAGTGAAAGGTGTCCCTACCCATGAGAAGGGGTTGGAACAAGATGGTCTTTAAGGTCCCTTCCAATCCAAACCAGCCTATAAATCTTTGATTCCATGATTCTATGACAAAGCTGAGAGGCAACTGTTGTGTCCACCATCCACAGTGGTGGCCTCTTGGTACCATCTCAGGGAAAACACCCCCAAGAAGTTGTGCTCACAAAACAGAAAGGCTCTTCTTCACCTCTGTGCCTGTTTTGGATGCCTCAAACCAGAGACCTGCAGCAACCAGGCCACAGTGACCTCAGCTCCCTCTTCTTTCTGTCTCTGTGCTGACCTGTACCAGGGGTGTCCTCTGCCCTTGATCCTCCACACTAAGGTGGCATTTGGAATGCAAGAACCAAACTTTTACCACTCCATAGGAAATACCTGCCCTTGCCTGCACACCAAACCCCTTGTGTAGGCAATTCTGCCCATGGGGAACACCACAGTGTCCATGCAAGCATCCATCTGTCAGGAGACCCTTGGGATGACCTTACAACACAGTATTGGCCCCTCTGCATCTCCTGCATCCTCCTGTAGAGCCAAAACCCTATGAGTGAAAGGCTGCACTGAACATTTTGCCAAGCACAAAGCCAGAGCCTTCAATTGTGGCCACCAGGCAAACACCAGTTAAAGCAGATCAACGTCACAGTCACGGCACAGCCAAAAAAACCTTACAACACACACACCAGTCATAGCCCAAAATTGGTCACGCCACTTAGGGTCCCAGCCCCATGTGCTGGGAATCAGAGGTGTTGTAAGGAAAACATGGGATCAGCACACATTCCCATTCAAGATGCCTAATCTTGTCTACACTCAAAATGGCACCGGCTAAAATTGGTTTTCAATTGATTTAAGTTCACTGGCACAAAGCCCTGTGTAGACATTCTTAAATGGGTTTAAAAATGGCTTATCAATTTAGCTTAAGACACTTAGTAGCTAAACTAAGCTAAATCGGTATAAGCCAGGTTTAAATTGATTTATGATGTCCACAAAGAGTTTTGCACTGGTTTAACTAAATTGCTTTAAAAACACACCGCCACTTTAGCCTTCAAAAGTGAGTGCCTACGAGTGTAAGGATTTAGGGTAAATGTCTTTAAAAGTGCCTAAATATCTGAGGAGCTTATGCCCCTTTTCCCTAAACAGACTTAGGCTCTCCGAAATCAGAAACTGTCCTTTGTAACTGCTACTCCAAAGTGCCAAAAAAAAAAAAAAGAAAAAAAAATATGGTGGGAAAAGGGTCAGATTCTCCATGGAGTAAATTAGAGAGATATCCCCTTTTACATCAGCTGGAGGAACGCCCAGCCCTGCCTCAAATTTTTTAAGGGAAAACAAAATTATCTGAAACTCCAGGATTCAGGGGGCTTGCACTTTTTTTTTTTGCTAGTTTTTATTTTTCCCTTACCGCCTTAGGTATGGTGGGTCCATATGATCCCCATATATTGAAATAATCCCATCTCTGCTCACAGCATCCCTGCACACTACAGTAACTCAGGCTTTTCTGTCGATGTGCACAGTCAGAGTTGGGAAGATATTTGAGTGCTCGTAGCCACATCTGTTGTTTTCTCTCTTAATGATTTGCAGTTAGCCAAAATAATAGAAAGCAGGCAGAGCTTTTTAATATTGGCTTGCTTGACATAAGCCTGTCTTAGTCAAAATGTTTATTCTGCGCTGCTCCCACTAGCTCTGGAAATTCATGTATCTATATGTATTTGTGTGTTTTGCTTGACTAGGCACAAATTATGCTCTCAACTGGAAATATCACAAGTGTAAATAATTTGGAGCCATAAGTGTCTGAGTGAAACTCATGTAAAAGCTATTTGTTTTATGGATTTTGATCTCCAAAGTTTAAAATATGAGCAAACTTTTCATTAAGGGTTTTGCCATTTGTTTGAACACTCCTGTAGTAATTGGAAATGCAACAATTGTTTAAAAGTGGCATTGTCCATGAAAAGATTTAGTGAGGGATGAAGAAATTTCTTGAACCTAAAGACATAATCTGGTGATCCAATTCTCCCCACTGTGTCCATTCCCGTGAAACTCCATTTACTCTCTCCTATCCGTCACCAGCTCCCCCGCATCCCACCTAGCCAATCCTCTAGGTTTCCCACATTGTTTCCCCTTTTGTCTTTTCAGTCCAAACAGAAGAACAACAGACAAGGTTTCGAAGGGCAGGGAGCATCAGGGGCTGGAAGAGAATGGCTAAGATGAGGGTCAGAGTCCTGGCCCTACTGCCAACAGTTACCAGGGTTTGTGCTGCCTGGCTGGGCAGTGTTCAAAGACTTTGCTGGGCTTTGTTCCACTGTGTAGGGATTAGGCCTGGCGGTCTGAGAATTTGCCTTCTAATTAAAAAGGATAAAAGATAGAAGTAGCATTAGACTAAAACATAGCAGTGATACTTCACAGGCTTTTTTTTTTTTTTTGTAGTCACAAGACAACGCACAAAGTTGTCAGGTTGTTTTATTTCTTTTGTTTTCTGTGCGTATGAAAAAAAATCATAACGCAGAGAAGGGAGGGGAGGAGGAAAAGTTTTGAAACTCTTCCCAGCTGTTCCATATGGTGAGTGAAGGCTGAATTTCTGTGTGCACTGTGGCAATTTTGCTCGCTGACTATTGCATTTATTGACAAGGATTACACCAGCTCCCTATCAAGTCCTTTAACGCTGCACCAAAAGATGAGGGAATTCCCCACGTCATCCTGCCCAAAGGAGACTGCAGGAAACCTGAATTTCTTCTTCCACAATCTCTCCTTTTTTCCCTCCCCTCTGCTTACTCATTAGGGACATTCAACCCAGCCACAAACCCTCCCCTCAAATTAACCAGGACATATTATTTTACCCGTGCAACGTGGAAAATGCCAGAGGCCACATCCAGATAGCCAGTGCTTAGAGCACTGCTTTAATTATCCTTAAAAAAAAAAAAAATCCTGCTTTCCGAGCAGGAAGGGGAGGCCAAATCCCCACAAGCTGTTACTCGTGTGAGTAATCCCGTCTCCTGCAAAAGCCCTATTCAGGGCAGCCGCCAAGACCCAGCCCCACGCAGGACGGTGAGGACGGGCGTAAATCCAGGGTCTGCCAGCCCGACAAGGGCCGTTGGAAGAAATCCCTGCCATTTACAACTTGATCCGCCTTTAAAAACATCCTCCCAGGCCGTGGCCGGGGCAGGGGGAGCGGTGGAGGTTCGGGGCGGCTGCGCCGACTTCCCCAACCCAACCGCTGGTACCCTGAGAGAGAAGCCGAGGTGAGCAGTTGCGTAAGGGCCGCTGATGAGATTATATTAATTACTTTTCAGAAGGGAAAAAAAAAAAAAATA
>JAOXXN010000065.1:60859898-60882884 GCA_026770055.1 Myrmophylax atrothorax
AAGGAAGGGGGGGGGGGGGGAAGAAAAAAGGGAAAAAAAAAGAAAGCAAAGAGGGGGTAGGAGTTTGGTGGAAGACTCGAGGAGCTTTCAAAGCCGCCGAGCTCGAGTTGCAGGCGAGGATAAAGGAATGCCCTTTTGTTCCCACACATCTCTCGTTACGTCACGACAAGCCCAATTTCTTCTGAATTCTGGCTGACTTTGCATGTAGTAAATAATTTGGAAGAGACGACAGACCAGGCGAAAATTGTGCACAGCAGAGAGTCGTTGCACTTCGTAGTCGAGGATCCAAATGGGAAAGCGTTTGCTCACGGGAAGGCATTCTCATTCATTAAAATTTTTGCACGAGTTTTCTTGCCTCTAAGCCAGTAAAGACCATGTTTGTCCTGTGCCATAACACGAGAAGAAAGGAGAAGATTTATAGGTATCGCTCGGGCCAAGATGTTGTTGTCTTTAACCAAAATAAGTGCTATCAGACTGCTGTGAGTGAGCTCAAAAGCAACACTAATGTGGTGTATTATCCCACTGATTTAGGCAGGGTTCTTCATTGATTTTTGCTTCTAAAAAATGGTAGTATGAGCCAGCCCATGGTGTCTAACTTAATATCAGGGCACTTTGAAAGGTTAGGAAAGGACTCCTGCTCCTGCCCTTCCACTGAGTTTTAAGGACATGGAAATTTAATAAAACCTGTGCGCTGCTTTCTGGATATCAGCATTTGAAATGAAACCTGCTCTTCTTTGCTGGATTTAGAAGCAAATAGATTCAATGTCCCCGCAGGACAATATTCCCAATTCCCTCCAGGCCTGCAGTCAGCTCCTTTCTGCCTCCATCCCAGAGAGCCAGAGACAGGATCAGGCCACGCTTTGGTGCTGCAGACCCTCTTGTATTGATTTATGTGCTTAACGTCATTTCAGAGAGGCCGAAGAAAAGGCAAAGGTTCCCCCTCCCATTTTGTATTCCAGAGGATGGATGATAACTGGGAGGAAATTCTCAGTTTGCCCAACGATGGGGGACACTCAGAGGAGCCAGCCTTGGGGTTTTTTTGGCTGGTTTTGTGGTGAGGAGCAGGATGAAAACCCCTTGGAGGAGCTGCTTGGCCGCTGCGCATCCAGACCTCCCCGTGCCATCTCCTCCTCCTCCTTCTCCTTTAGCGCTGCTCCTTCTGCAGGGCTCAGCCCCAGTAACACAAACTGGAGGAAGGATCCTATCATCCATTTTCCTTGGGGAAAAATGTGCAAGGCATAAAGAGGACTACCATAGTTTTTAAATACAGGATCTGGGAAAAAATAAAAATCTCTTTCTGGGGAGTGTTAAAAGCAGTTAGCACAAGCTGGGTCCTCTTCAACGCCCCAAGAGAGAAGGACGTACGAGTGCTATTTCTCTCTCTTACTCTTCACTTACTCACGAGTGCTATTTCTCTCTCTTACTCTTCACTTACTCACTGAAGGAAGGCAACGATCCGAGGGGGCTTTATATTTGCCAGAACGTTCCTAATATTCGCATTATCGTCAAGGAAAATATTTTTAAAGGCCAAACGAATATTCATTTATATTTATTTGCTTAATCTAATGATCTATTGTGATTCTCCCTTTCATCTATTCTTCCCTTGATGAGTGTGTGGCACTCCCATTAAGATTAATAGCGGTTTCACATGCACAGTCAGGGGAGATTAGACCCCTGCCCCGGCCTCCTGCCAGCCCCATGTATGTCTTTGGATTCAAGCTCCGAACCCTCACTGATGTCAGTGAAAGCACCATGTGTACAAAAAGGCCCAATCCTGCCCGGAGCTGAGCATCCTCCCTGCCAGCCCAGGCGTTGGGAAGCGGCAGGGCACAGCATCTCCCCGCACACATTTATTATGCCACAAAGTCTGGGACTGTCTGGGGAGCATATGTTTATGTGGGGTCACTGTTCCTGTGAGCACGAGGGGGGGATTTTTATGGCAGACCAGTCTAGAATGGCATATGGGGACCAGTGAGGGGTGCACTGGAACCATTTCCTAGCAAAATAAACCACACAAAACCTGCCTCTGAACACACTCATCACTGCCCTTCTGCACCAAGTTAACTTCATGTGCAGAAATTACATTTTGTGACCATTTTCATTCTTCTTGGGCATTCAATTCTGCCATCACACAGCCTGGCCCAGAGAGGTATTTAAGCCACCCAGTTTTGAAAATTAGGTGTATAATATATCATGCTTCTTTACCAGGCAGGGTCTGCTCCAAAGCCTTGGTGTGAGAGCCCTCCCGTCACCTTCAGTGGGATTTGGAGCAAGGCCTTTCTTCCAGTGGCATGAGAAGTACTTCTGTCACAAGCTGGGATCCCAGTCCTGTGAGTAATTATGTCTTTGAGAGAGTAAAAGCTTTTGAATATTCCCAGTGCAAAAAGCTCCCCACAGGTGTAAGGGTTTGTGACACCTGAGCAGATGAGGTGTATGTTGCATATTGAGCTTGATTTTTTAAAAAAACCCACACTTATTTATTGCTTCCTGATGAATTTGTATCATCTCTTCATTTGCAACCATTTACCAATACCTTCTGTTACATCCCAATCCTGACCTTGTCAGATTAAATACAGCAGCTGCCTCACTCCTTGTACCACTGAAGATTTGTTTTCCCTCCTATTTCTCTGCTATTTGTGGGAAGAGGAAAAGAAGGATTTACTAATTACTAGCACAGAAGGCTGAACCACAACTTCCATGTGTGGAGTAATTTATTTAAAATTGCTGATGCACCCTCGTGCCTCAGTTTCCTCAGGCATGTTGTGTGTGCAGTGATACCTCTGGCTTTCCACTGGTACCACAAACCCCACAACATTCATAAAGCTTTTTGAGGCTGGAAGGCATAAAGAGCCTTATAATGATGTTTTCGGACTAATTCCAATATTCAGCCAGCCTCTCTAATAACAACACTCATTAATACTAATTTTTACTGCCCCAAAGCTCTGAAAACCACTGAGATCCAGCCTAAGCAACGTGACCAAAGTCAGACATAAAGAGTAAGGAAGAGCCAGAAAGTGAGCAGGAGTCAGAGCATGGGAACTGCTACACCATCTGTCCCCTCGGCTTGCTCGAAAGACATCTCACAATTAGAGTAAAACTGAGTATATGACATTGTTTTCCTTCATTGTATTCAGGCTCTGGTTTTACTTGTGGTAATGACCTCGTTATTGATTTGTGGGGCTTCCACTTTGAGCTTCTGCATCTTTCACAGCACAGAGACGACACACAGGCTCTAAATCTGACATTTTCCTCATGCTACCTATATCACAGTATCCATCATATACTATCACACACTGTATAATCATGTCCTACCAATATTTGCAGGTATTTTTCAATGTAAATATTTCGATTCCTCCTATTTAAACACGACTACAGCTGTTTACAGTATCAGGCACTAAATCTATTTGATCAATGAGATAGATATGAGTAAATGATGAATATGTATGTTCAGCAAATGCCTTCTTGAGCATTTGCACGGCAGTATCTCTTCTTTTGGATTTTCTAATAAGAAATAATAAAAATGTTAAAATATATTTAATTGATGCAATTTATGAGCATGGCTCATGGGACGTTTTAACAGGAGAAAATAATCTGTAGAATTTCAGCTATTTCAGTAAGCACCCAGACAGTGTGTTTTAATCTCTCCAAGATCATCATCCTTGTTCTAAGTATGAGTTCCTAAAAAGCCTGTGTTGTGATTTGCTTTTATTTCCATTTTTTTGGCTTAGGCGATAGGCTTGAAAGTGGCAGCTCTGAAAACAGATTTCTTTATCCAGAAGCCAGTTTGGAGAGCGTCCACACAGGCTGCTATTCTAAGGCACCATTTCGAAGACTGCCATCTCCATGATGGCATATGAGATGTAATTTAGTCTCTGTGTTAATTTAGCCCAGGGTCTCTCCTGAACAGAGAGGACCAGCAGTGCCAAATTGTGCTAAACTGGGAATGGCGCTTTTGTGATACGGACAACTGTCTACCAGGGATTGGGCTGAGACCACCAAACTACTTTCATTTAGATTCTCAATTTAGTCTTGAACCAAGGTCAGAAGGTAAATAGCCAGGGCTTTATCTTCCCAGCCAAGCCCCTGGTAGAGGGTCTCTTTGAAGTGGAGTGTGATCACTGGTGGTTTCAGAACTAATGTCCAAGACAGTGATGTATAATACATTTGCTTCCATTTTACATCTGCTGGTATGATCACAGGTTAATTTAAGTACAGTTTCCTCACAAAGGAATGTTTCCATCCAGCTGTAGCCTTAAAAACAAATATGAAATTAACTCAAAATGCCCTCTTCACACCACCCTCTCCCCAAAGTTATTTATGCCGGTGTTTCCCCCCCCAACTGCTTTTAATGCCACTTGCTTTGGGTCTGATCCTGCTCTTATTGAAGTCAACAACATCATTCACATTCACCTCAGTGACCAAGGCACTTTGAAGCTGCTCCCTGCATTGGCTGACATTTGTGGCTGCACATCCTCCAGGTGGTCAGAGGGAAGGGGACATTTTCAGGGACATTTTCAGCCATGACACATGGATGGTGGTATCTGGTGTCATATACTACTTAGCAGGCAGGCTCTACACTCCTCAGCCAAGTCAATCAAGCCACAAACCTTGGGCACAATGACATATTTGGCTGGCAATACAAATTTAAGAAGTCCTGTGACTTTCCTTCTGTGGTGCCCCAGTCACTTGTACCAATATACATGGGGTTTTTTTAAGGATCTGGGTTCAAAGCCCTCCTGCAAATCCCAAATCAGTTCCCTAACCCAGTTCATATCATTGCCCTGCAAACAGTTTATGGAATCACTGAGACCGGAAAAGCCCTCTAAGATCATCAAGTTCAACAATTAACCCAGCACTGACACATTCACTGTTAAACCACATCCCCAAGTGCCCCATCCACATATTTTTTGAACACTTCCAGGCACAGTGGCTCCACCACTGCCCTGGACAGCCTGTTCCAGCATTTGATAACCCTTTCCATGAAGAAATTTTTCCTAATAACCCATCTAAACCTCCCCTGGAGCAATTTGAGGCCATTTCCTCTTGTCCTGTCCCTGTTCCCTGGAGCAGAGCCCGACCCCCACTGGCTCCCCCCTCCTGTCAAGGAGTTGCAGAAGCAAGAAGGTCCCCCCCAGCTCCCTCAGCTGGTCCTTATCAGATCTGTGCTCCAGATGCTTCCCCAGCTCTGTTCCCTTCTCTGAACATCCTTCAGCACTTCAATGTCCTTCTTGGAGTGAGAGGCTCAAAACTGACCCCAGGACTCAAGATGTGGCCTCATCAGTGCCCAGTACAGGGGGACAGTCACTGCCCTGGTCCTGCTGGCCACTCAGGCACGTTCCTGCGTGGGCCACAGTAAATAGCTGGGTGCAAGGATAAGACGGCCACCAAAGACCTGATCTCTTCCAACCTTGTCCCAAAACTCCCACAGATTGATTCTCCTCCCCAGCCATGTGCCATGATGCCCAAACTTCATGCAGATACTCAGCACAGCACTGCAGCCCTTCCTCCTTCTGATGGGCCCTTATGTGGTGTTGCTGCATCTGGCCCTGGAGGCCCCTGGGAAACTCAAACCTGGGGTATGAAAGAGGCTTCATACGCTTCCTTGACAGAAAACCATCTTGTAGGAGTGTTTTTCTTGCTAATAAAAATCTCCCAGAGATACCTACCCTGTGATGATGTGCTTCTAGCCAGAGATAATTGGAGACACACCTCTCACCTTGGGTTGGTTTCCCACATGAGCATCCCCAGGTGTACTACCAGGGCTTGCATGAAAGGGAAGGGGAAATGCTACCATTTTTTTAATTTAGTATTCATGTTTTTCCTGTGCAGGACTGCTATAGAAATGGATTTGTATCAAAGTGTCCCTTCTTATCAAAGCTTACAATTGAATACACCTGAAAAATCTTTCTTTTTGTGCCACAATTTCTTGATTAAAACAGAGCCAGACTTCACTTGACAGGGTCTGAAGTTTTATGGTTAGCCAAGAACTGGATTAGAAAGGAAATAAAGCCCTGCCAAGTCTGACTACTGTGACTAGGCACAGGCATAAGCCATAAAACACCCTCCATCCCCTGCACCCAACGACTGATGGGCAACTCTTGACTTTTCATGCCATGGAATTTTGCAGCATTTGAGCACAATCAGCTGAATTTGAAGAGTTGTGTTTACTTTCCCTTAGCAATACTGGTGAATCTACCCTAAGGGATGGATGAAGCAGATTTCTGTTCAGGCATATCCAAAACCCAGATGATTTTGCAGTGTACAATGAAACTACAGAAAAACAAGGCTGGAAAGGACACTGAGAAGCCACCTATCCATTCCTCTGCCCCAGGGCAGGGTCACCTGTATTTTTCAGGCTGATGTTTGTCTAACATGCAGTTAAAACCCTTCACTGCCCCTCCAGGGTGTCTGTCCCAGTGCTGCTCTCTCTCTCCTCATGGGAAATGCTTCTTAATGTCTAAACTGGACCTCAGGGCTTCACCTGATGCCTTTTGCTTCTTGCCCTAACCTCTTCGACATGGAAAACAGACTCAGCCCTCTCACAACATCTTTGTGCATGTTTGACAGCTGCTGGCACCTCTCCCTTCATGACTCCCTGCTCCAAGTTAAATTCACCAAGACCTTTTAAATTCTGACTCTCTGCTTTGGTGTAGCTTTGGTACCTTCCCAGACTGGTGTGACCTGTAACCACTCCCTCTTCCTCTGAGCAGAACAGAGGCAAAACCCTGAAGGTCTCCACACAGGACAATCTTCCTTTCATAAAATTGGCAAGGCTGGAAAAGACCTCGAAGTTCATCAAGTCCAAACATTAATGACAGTGGTGGCTTTTTGATAGTGGCACAGGTAATTTGTTTCTGGTGAAGTTATATGGCAATCTCATATCCAAATTACACTATTTCTCTTTAAAGATTAATCCACTGTTTTGAAACTGTCTATTCTTGGCAAATCCACAATGACTGCCATTGAGTTGTAAGAGTTGCATTCCAATTTATTTATATTCTGTGTTACCAGCAGTCCTTAACACATGATTTAGGCATTTAAGAAAAGACATCCCTGCTAAAAAAATGTCTGATCCCATTCACAGAAGAAACTCCAGGAACTAAAAGAAAATTAATCTAAAGGAGGGCTGATCCATAGCTATTAGGCTTCAAAATAAATGGCACAAATTTCAGCCTTGTCCTGGTCTAGGAAAAATCAGCAACTTCTGGGAAAGATTTATCCTTTGCATTGGATCCCTAAGACAGGAATATGTGATTCTGCTTGGCAGCTGGGGGAAGCACTCCCTCCTTCAGGTTCTCTGAAAGTCTCTGCTTCTACCCAATAACTACCCCGGGGGCTTAAGTTAGCTGCCTAAATTAGATAGTGTGCATACAGCCTGCAACTTCCCTGGTGGGAATTCCCCATCTGTAAAAAAGAAAGCAATTTCTACCTAACAGTGGGCTATGAGGGAAGAATTAATAAGCTAAAGAAGATGAGGCACTCCAATAAACAGTCAAACACTGTAAAGGGCTGTGCCGGGTCACTGCTCTCCAGCTGGAGGCAGCAATCCCACAGACCCCTCAGCACACTGGGATAACATGTTTGACCAGACCCTTGACCACCCAGCTGCCCCTCTTCTTGAAGTGTCAAGGTTTGTCACATCTCAGAGCTGTTTTCAGCTGAAAGATCGATGCTGAAGTGGTGGCACATCCACACGGTGAGTGCAGAGCCTTCCACACCGGCTCCACCCCTCAAACCAGGAGCACAAGGAGAAGACTTTGAAACGTGGCTTCTTAACACAGCCAAACCACTTCCACAGACCATCTAAAACACCTGAATAAATTTGGAATAAATGGCTTTTACATCATTCCTCGTTAGAAGTTCCTTGGCTGGATGGTATTGGAGATGACAAGTAGGACCACCAGGCCCGTGGCTGGAAGATGAATAATGAGATCCAATACCTAAAACCTGAAGTGACACTCATTGAGTCTGCTTCAGTTTGTTTAAATTTCCTCCTGAATAGCTCTAGGCTCTCAGAGACACCAGGCCACAGGCATCACCAAGCTTAGGATTTGGGATGGGAAAGGTCCATCAAGACAAAGAGGAAATTCATAGAATCATAGGATGTCCTGCATTGGAAGGGACCTTAAAGATCATCTCATTCCAAACCCCCTGCTGTGGGGAGGGACATCTTCCATTAGATGAAGTTGCTCAGATTTGGAAGTAATTAATGACCAGAACAAATGGCCAAGTGTTGCATGGAGTGTCCATTGCTGGATATTTCTACCTCAAGATTGGATATTTTTCCAAGAGGGATTCTCCAATCCAAACATGCATTAATCTGCAGACATCTTCAGGATTGGATTAAATAGCAGGACAGATTAAACAAACACAGTTGACCCTCTGACTTTTAAATCTCTGACTCCCCATCTACCCAGACACCACAAAGCCTCACTCTCCCAGTGAGCAACACCAACCTAAAGTGGGAATAACAATTCTTGTCCACAAAAGCTCTCAACATTCCAGGTTTGCAGGTATTAACACCACATAGACAACCTTACATCTCCCAGTTCAGGAGAGTGTATGAAAATTTGATCCCATTAAACCTAGAATCTAAGACACAGTCCTTCCAGAAGTGCATAATTCTCTGCCTACCATTCCAAAACACAGCATTCTGATGACATGCTCAGGCCAGATTAGGAGTTTTGGCTGCCTTTGGCAAAAGAAGAGTGAAATGGGACCCAAAATAGCCGTGCTGTTACATACAGAGTTGTAAGCACTGCCCAGGAGGGGATATCTGCTGGTTAGGAGAGGCTTGAGACCCTCCTCTGGTCTCCAGGAGACACCATATCTCCCATTTGGATTCAGAGAACCACACACCTTTTTTGTAGCCAAGAAAAGGTGGATAAAGGTTCATAAATTTGGATACAAAAATGGCAAATAAACTGGACATTTTGGTATTTTTGAAGCATGATGATCTGGCTGTGCTTTCCTCCTCATCCTGAGCATCTCCTACCTGGGACACTCACCATCCTCCTATGGAAAGTGGGTCACTGTGCAGAGGGGATGGCAGGAACCTTCCAGTAAGGAAGTTCCTCACCCATAAAATGCCACACCACTGCTTTTTATTCTGGACTCTGCCAGTGTTGAATGTAGCAGTGCCTGATGGTGGTGGGCATTGATGGTGGTGGGCATTGATGGTGGTGGGCATTGATGACGATGACAGGACTCTGGGTGAGGATGGGGTGGCTTCCTGCTAGGAAACGCACGAATTTGCCCCACCATGTGGTGCAAATAGGGCTGATAGGAGAGCTGATGTGAAATGGTGTAAGTATTTTGTGTCAAGCAGGTGCATAAATCCACATCAGACAAAGATCGGCCCTTAAATTTTATCACAGAGGAACGTGGACCAAGTCAGAGCCAAGGAAACATGACTTTGCCAGTCCAGATTCAGCACAAACCAAAAATAGTGGTATGGCTCTTACTCAGGAACAGACTGACCCAAACCCCTGCAACCACCACGACTCCCAAAAAGATTGCTGCTAAATCCAAACTGTGAAATTGGGACTTGGCCCTAGACCAAGCCAACATCTTGGCTGGGCTGAAAAAAAGCCACCAAGTAGACACTGAGAAATGAGGAGTCTGCTCCCTTTCTACAGCAATCTTTTCCAAGGTCTCAATCATATGCCCAAACTTTTCAAACCTTTATCACCTGCTATAAAATAATATTTTTTTTAATTAATGGATGAGCAGTGTTACAAAATACAAAGGAATTTCATAAATGGTACACAGGAATTTGTATAAATTTTTATGTGGGAATAAGGGTGAAGCAATTGGATCCAACCATCTGCACCACCTCTCTCAAAAAATTCAGCCACCATGTAACTTGTCCTCTCCCTTCCCCAGCCTGAATTCCCTTTTCCCCCCACCCACCAGGAAAAATTCGGAAATCCCATAAAAGTTAACTGCCTGAAGTTGCAATGTAAGTCCTGTTAGGCAGCCAGTTCCCTTTCAAAACACACACACAAAGGAAGCCCTGGGAATTTCTTTTGGTGCAGTGTGTTCACTGGGATGTAAAGATACAGCAGAATTAAGGTACACCCAGGCAATTTTTCAAGCGTGCCTGGAAGAGATGGCAGGGATTTCTCCCAACAGTGCTGAATTCAAATCTGAGGCACAAGGTTTGGTGAAAAGGATTGCTATTTTTAATACCCAGAGTTTGCTTGTGCGATTCCAGCTCTCTAAGACCCCAAGACCTTTAAATTCCATCTAGTGTCTATCACATGCCATTGAATTGGCATGTTTGCAAATTGCATGCAGTGAGATCCTTCCATACCAGCAGCTCTGTCTCAGATTCCCCACCATCCCTGCCAAACTAGTATTGCCTGCACATTTTTTTCATCTTTTCATTGAGTTCTGTGTGTCAGCCAACACATTCTTTAGAACAGGCTTCAGTAGGCATGGTAACTGGTTCCTGGTTGCAAGCTGCCTTATGCATTTGCTCCTATTCCTTTCTGGATAATTTCCCCCCTCCTTCCTCTTAGGTGAGGACTTAAAACGTGGTTCGCGCTATCTGTTCCATCTGTTGTGTTTGTGATAAATAGCCGAGATACAATAAAAAGTCCTAATTGAGGTAGTGATGCGGTGAATAAGCAAAACTCGTTCATGGGGACTGTGAATCCGGACCGTTGATAGCTGCAGGTACCTCGGGGCTGCTCAGCCTGACTCTGCTGTGTTGACTTTGTCTAATTGCAGGGGAGGAGCTAGAAAAGCAGTGAAGGGCAGTGGCACACACAGCAGGAGAGCTGAAAAATACTGGCATAACCACGCAGAGCTAAACAAACTGACTGACAAAGCTCTTGGCATATTATTAAAAAATCTGGCAAAATGCTCATCTCTTGACAAAAATGTAGAAAGACTAGTAATGCAGAACTTTATCCCATGTTGGATTTTAAAGTGGCTAATGCCAAGTTGTCTGTCAAAATTAATAGGGCATTGCTCCTTCTTATAGAATAGGAAAAAGAGAGAGATCGCACATACATATTATTCATTTATTCATCTCTAACAAAAATGATGTATCTGCTAAAAATTTATTTAGGGAGGGCTTTGGTAGATGCTAATTCTGAAAAAGCAATACTCAAGGAGTGTTGCTAGCTTATACTTACTGGGGTTAAGGGATAAAACCTCCCAGTAATAGCAGTAAAAGCCTGCTATCATCTCAAACCCCAGGGTGAGGGAGTTTCAGCCCAGAGACACTGTTACCCATCTACATCTCTGCCCAGATGAGTATTTCCTTTCTGATGATTTTCATTTAAATCCAAAAAATTTCATTTTAAAATGTGCTGCTTCGGTAGAATGTCATTGATACTCGGGGTTTTCACAGCCACTAATCCATAAGCAGATTTGTTTACCATCAGCCATAGTCAAACTTACTCTGCTTTAGTGTTTGCAAAATAACTTTGACTCCTTTACCTATGGGGACCTGACACCTGAGCTTCCTCTCCCAGAATATTCTCTTATATTTGTGTTTTCTGCAGGAAAACTTGCACTTCTCTGAGCACCAGCTCCACTACACAAGCCTAACCACAGAGATAAAAAAAAAAAGTGAAGAAATGTGCTTAAGTTGCTTTATTATCTTTCAAATTACTCATTACAGGTCTTGAAAATATCTGAAGACTCTTCCTTCCCAAATAAAACTCATGGATGCAACACTGTGTTCCCTGCTCTGGATAAACAGCCACATCAGCCTGCAAAACACCCGGTGTCCTGCCCATGGTGCAGAGCACCCAGAGCTCCATCCAGAGCACAGACCACTGTGGAACCAGAACATGCAATTTAAAATGAAGGCACAGTTGGCTTCCTTTCCAATTCCAGGGATTTCTGCATAACCCGAAGGCAACATTACAAAGTGATATTGAAAAGAGCCTGGGTATCTGGGGCATTTTCAGGAGGAACCAAAGTCGAGAAGCCATTTTATTAGCACAGCCAAATAAAGAAATACTTTCCCTGCTTTAAGAAGGTCATAGAAAGATGAATTTTCTTTTTTCTTTTTTCTTTTATTTTTTTTTATTTACATCTGTTGTAGAACTGCAGGGGACTCTCTGGTCAGTATTGCTGAACTGATGCACATCAGGGGTGCAGCATTTTGTATCTAGTTCATACATGGGCAGATATGGCTCATTTTGTTGTGTAAAGGAAACCTGGGCTTAGTCTTTTCCCAAGGAACCACATAAAGGTTGCCAGAGTGTCTTCATGGCAGCGCGAGAGAACATGTTTGAAATCACAAACACTTTCAGCAGGTAAGGAGAAGAAAAGTCCTGCACCTGCAGCACTTCCAGAAGTCTCCAGCCTGGTGGAGAACAGGAATCCTGCAGCTCACAGAGGCTCATTCAGCCTTGCAGCTACTTGGAGTCACCCTACCTATTTCAGCAGAACAAAAGGCTCCAGGGAGACCTCAGAGCCACTTCAGTGCCCAAAGGGGCTCCAAGAGAGCTGGCGAGAGACCTTGCACAAGAGCCTGGAGTGACAGGACAAGGGGGAATGGCTTCAAACTGAAAAGAGTGGAGTTAAATGGAATATTGAGAAGGAATTCTTGGCTGTGAGGGTGGGCAGGCCCTGGCACAGGGTGCCCAGAGAAGTTGTGGCTGCCCCATCTCTGGAAGTGTTCAAGGCCAGGTTGGACAGGGTTTGGAGCACCCTGGGATAGTGGAAGGTGTCCCTGCCCTTGGCAGGGGGTGGAATGGAATGAGATTTAAAGTCCCTTCCAACCCAAACAATTCTATTATTCCATTATACTACAATGTTAAACCCCTCCCTCCAGGTGGGACAGGCTGAATCTGGGCATCTCTAGGAGAGCCAACTCCTTTCATTGCTAATGAGACACCCCCAGGCCCCCCCAGGAGTGTAAGTAAACATTGACACTTGACACACACACACAAGAAAAAAAGAATTGTGAAAACGTTCTTCAAAGGCTGATGGAATAAACATGTAAATACAAGATGGGCTGACTTCCTACTGTTCATGTTTGCTCACTGTGAACATTTGGTTCACTTGGCTTTCCTCATTATTTCAGCTGGGGAAAGTCACTATATGAATTAATAGCAGATTTCCCCGCTGAAAATAAATGTTTACCAGTAATTTTTTTTTCCCTTTTGGCAGAGACCAGGCTTTTTTGTCTGACTGCCTCCTTTTTGGCCTGCACATCCCTGAGGTGTGTAATTAAAGTGAGGGAATTTGTGCCTAGTGCTTTAGGGGCTTAATGAATAGAAAACACAGGATATTCCATTGATTTGGTGCACGCGATATTGTCAGAGTGTACATTTCCTTTGTAAATGGCAAAAAGAGAGCCATAATAATATATGTGCATTCAACCTTGTGTGTAAAAAAAAAATAAAATTGAAAAAGAAAGGATAAATAAAAATAAAAGAACTGTATCTGTTTCCAAATTCTAATATAAAACATATTCAAAAAGAGCAATTTAGATTAAAACAGAAAAGACAGGATATTCAATATGGCTCAGAATAAACAATCAAGCTCTACTTTCCTCAAGATATAATTTCACTTAGAGTAGGTGTGGAAATCTTTGAAAAATTCATTATACAAAGCCACATGTGAAAATAAGATTTGTGTTAGCAAAAGATTCTTTGGCTGCTGTTACGAAAATAAAAAGTACGTTAAATAGCATGTGTGTATAATGCATAAACAGAGGACAATCTGGGCAGTGAGTGGGCATCTGGGATCAGCCTGGCATGTTCTGTGCAGTAATGCTGGGTGGTGGAATAAGAGGAGCTTTAAGGGAAGATAAATTCACTTTTCTGAAAAGGTCTTTTTTTGTAGAGCTCTGAACAACCCATTGTGGATCTGCCATTATGATCAGGTTGGTGCATTTTCTCACTCAAAAAAGCAGGTGGACACCTGTGTCCCTTTGGACCTGCTGAAGAGGTGCAGCCAGAGACCAAGCACAGACCACAACTACAGCCTTCCCTGTGACCCAGCTCAACCCAACCCAGGTCACACAGGACATGGGACATGTTTCCTGACATCCCCCGTCTTGCCTCCAAATGCAGCACCATCTCAGACATCAAGGACAAAGATAAATGAATCACAGAATCATTTAGGTTGGAAAAGTCCTCCAAGGTCATCGAGCCCAACCATTAACCCAGCACTGCCAAAGCCACCACTAATCCATGTCTCCAAATGCCACATCCACACATCTTCTAAATGCCTCCAGAGATGGTGACTCTATTACTGCACTGAACAGTCTGTTCTAATGCTTGACACCCTTTTGGTGAAGAAATTCTTGCCAATGTCTAATATAAACCTCCCTTGGTGCAAATTGAGGCCATTTCTTCTTGTCCTGTTCCCTGGGAGCAGAGCCTGACCCCCACCTGGCTCCACTCTCCTTTCAGGGAGTTGCAGAGAGCCAGAAGGTCCCTCCTGAGCCTCCTTCTCTACAGGCTGGGCACCCCCAGCTCCCTCAGGTGCTCCCCATCAGCCTGAAGCAGCCCACCCACTCCTCCTGAACATCATGGAGAGGAGGAGGAGGCTCTCTAATCCACTTTTTGTTCACTCTTTATGTCAGTTGTGAGTACCAGGGGTCTGCTCAGGAGCCTGGGCCATGTGCAGGTGCCAAAATACAGATAATCCATGTGCGAGGAGCAAAGCAGGTTCCCCAGTCTTCTGTTCAGTGGAGAGCAGTCCTAGCCTGCCTAGGACTGAAGGCCCAAGGCAAAAGCTGAGGCTGCCTGTGATCCTCTGCTTAACAGATGGATGGTGACACGCTGGAACAGATTATCCGGTGAGCCAGTGCAATTTCCAGCACTGGAGGTCTCTGAGGTATCTTCCAGCCCTATTGCTCAATGAATCTATAATTCATCATTTTGTGAGCGAGTCAAGACACTCCCTCAACTCTCAAAACAGCATGCAAAGGACAAATTGCTCTTTTTGCATCTTTTCCCCCTAAGCAGAAGGGAAAATAAGGCATGGGATGGCAATGCAAAGAGAAAGGAGGACAGTTCAGCATCTCTCCACAGCTCTACTCTGTCCAGCTATAAAGCTTTGTACGTGTTTATTCATATAAAAAAAAAAAAAGAAAAGCATGAGAAAAATATAATTTTTCTCTTCTTTCCTTTGACCCTTCTGATATCTTCTTCACAGCAGAAGATTAAGTTCAATTTCAAGAATCCATTGGAGAAGAAATGCATGTAGAATTGAAAAAGAAGCATTTCATCATTAAAAGAAGACATCCCAGGGTGTGTTAGGGGATACCAGCAGAGAGAGATTGTTTTGTTGGGACGTCAGGCCTCCTCCTCCTCCCTGAATTTTCAGCTCTGTCTGGCACACTTGAAAAAAGCAGTTAATTCAAAGAGTTTATTTCAGGTCAGTATTATTGTTAAATATATTTCTCTAACAGGCAGGATTTGAGGGCCAGGATTATGAATTATCTGAACTTCAAGGTATTTATTCTAACTGTAAATGACCTTCCTGACCTTTTCTCATTTTCACTCCATCAATGTCCTGGACTTCATCATTTAAAGCCAAATATAACACTACCCAAAGTCTAAAGCAGCACGATCCACTTGTATAACAATATTTGCAAACTGTCAAATAAAATAAATATTTAATTAATCCACTAACCCACCATCCTTTTTTTTCCCTGAAGTGGAAAGATAGAAGTAAAAGCTCAGTATGTCATCCCAGCTTTCCGTGGACATTTATTTATGTCTCTCAGTTGTATCCCAGCACTGTGTGGGTCAGAGACTTTTCAGTTTCTGCTGAGCAGACCTGCAAAATCCAGTCAAAATCAAGGCAAAGGCAATCTTGGGTTCACTGTGTTGCCCCACCCACTACTGATCCACATGCAAGGAGTGGGGCATTTCCAGAACAAAAATTTACATTGTAAATCAATATATTTTGTGTCAGTTTTGGGACATTGCCTTTTCCATTGAAGAGATTAAGAAGAGACAAAAATACCAGTACACTCAAAGAACAGTGGTACAAGAAATACAACATTGTGTCCATAGAATTGGAAAGGAGGAGCTGTGGCTGCCCCATTCCTGGAAGTGTTCCAGGCAAGGTTGGACAGGACTTGGAGCAACCTGGGCTAGTGGAAGGTGTCTCTGCCCATGGCAGGGAGTTGGAACAAGATGGTCTTTAATGTTCCTTCCAACCCAAACCGTTCTGTGATTCTACAAAGCGTATTTAATCTCCCCAGCTGTAAGGGTTTCCTTGCCCACCATCCATGTGGCACTGTCTGTGGCACATGGGAACTGCAGATTCAGCTGGCACCCCCATGGGCAGAGTCAGCAAGGCTCTTCAGCAGTCAGCACACACAGAAGCTTTGCCTTTTATATGTAATGGTTATGTGACATTCCCTGATCTTAAAATAACAAAGCATTTTAATCACCGAGACTTTGACCTTTTGGTCAAGTGGAACACTTGCTATTTGATTTCTTTGCCTTTCATACAATACATTAGATTGTTCCTGTAAAGTAACTCAGGAGACTGCTCAGCAGAGAAAAGCTGGTTTTGTGGTAAAGGCAACCACAAAAGGTTCAGCTCATGTCTCTGTACAGCCTTCCTGGGTGGACTCAGACAATTTGCTCACACTTTGACACATCCAACCCAGCTTTAGTTGTCCAAGCAGTACACACCAGAGTCTCTCTGCATCTTCTGGGAAATTAGCAGAAAGGAAAGAGCACATCCACAAGACAATTCAGCCTATCCAGAGCCTGAAAAAACATTTATAGATGCTTCTTTCTCCAGTTCCTTATATTCCTTATATATAGAGCCCCTTATACTGGGCATCTACTTGCAGAAATTTTCTGCCTTGGTGACAGGCTTGAAGATTTGTGAGTTTTTAAAAATTTTCTTCTTCCAACCAAGAGAATCCAAATGGCATCAGGCAGTCAGATTTTGAGGACCAAAAGCAGGAACGAGACCAAGATAACAGCTATCTTCAGAAGGCTGTCAAGAGAAAAAGCCTTCCTGCCAGACATTCACCCATATCTGCCAGAGCACTGATCAAGTTCAAAACTGAATGACAGAAAAAGGAGTAATGGCTTTAAACTGGAAGAGGGTAGATGTGGATGGGGGGTGGTGAGGCCCTGGCACAGGGTGCCCAGAGAAGCTGTGGCTGCCTCATCCCTGCAAGTGTCCAAGGCCAGGTTGGATGGGGCTTGGAGCAACCTGGTCTAGTGGAAGGTGTCCCTGCCCATGGCAGGGAGTTGGAACTGGATGAACTTAAAGGTCTCTTCCAACCCAAACCATTCTGGGATTCCATGATCCATCAGCAGGGTGGAGCATGGTCACCCTGACCTCCCTTCAAGCCCAATCTTCAATAATTTCACATATGCATTCAGGTAGACTAAAAGAAGACACAGATTCCCACTGTGTGGATGTGAACATTCATCCCATCCCATGGAGCTGTGAAGTCCCCTCATCTCAAATCTAGCAACAGCCCAGTCACCTAAACATTTGCTAAACCCCATAATGAATATAAATGCAGTAAATACAGATGTTGATGTTCCTCTCTCCTCTCTCCTTTGAAACAGCTTTATATCATTTAACTCATTACAAACTTCTTCCCCATCCTTCCTTCCCCCATGGCCACCCAGCTCAGCTGAGCAGCTGAGGGTCCTGCTTCTGATGGGAAGTCTGTCCATTTTCACAGCCAAAAACTGGGAACATGAAGGCAGCATGACTCAGGAGTTATGGGGAAAAAAACCCAACAAACCAAACCAAGCAACAACACCAAACAAAAAAACCCCACTGTCTGCTCCTCAACTTTCAGCCTTCCCCTCTTCTCCCCCCTCTTTTCGTGGGGCTCTCGTTGCAAGCTGATCATGTTCCCGAATACCACAGGTCATTGTCTTCCCACAGCCTCAGGAGCTGCAACCTGCTGAGGCTGCAGTGCCAGAAGTCAGCTCTCCCCTCGGTGTGGCTTGCAGCTCATTTTTTACCATTTTCCTAAGGGGAGGAGGTGCTCAGATTGGGTGTTGCCTCCACACACACTTGGGTTCTGCTGCGGCAGTGGCAGCTCTTGGTTGTGTAAGCATCGAAACTCAACACGATTCGTCTTTTCCCTCCCTCTGCGCTTTTTGGGAGGACTTGGGATGCATTTGTAGCTCCGTTTTAAAATCTAAGTACCCAGCAGAGACTGCCAAATTTCAGCCCACAGCAAATTCTTAGAGCTGAGCTGTAACTCTTCAAAACAGAGACTGCTAACATATGGTTGTGTCAGTGGGAGCTTCTGTAATGCAATTTATTGTTGTGTAGGCTCTTTCAAGCTACTACACATGAAAGGTAAAGGGAGCATTTACTCTTCGATGGGAGTTTAATCTTAGATTTACCTCATTTGAAACAAAACCTTCATTTGCATCTCTAATACATAAGCAATCACCTGTAAAGAGTGCTTGTGAATAGAGACGTTTCTTGACTGTCATCAGAGCCTTTGCTCCTGGCTGGGGGTTTTTGCCTAAAAAAGAGGCAGCAGAATTCAGTCCTCTTCCAGACAGTGTGCACAAACACCCACTGATATCACTAGAAAACAGTGATAAATAAAGGAAAGGGCTCTCATGAAGTGGAACAGATACTCACAGCTAACATGGGGCTTGTGCAAGGTTCATTCCATGGCATGCATATATAATATATAATTTAATTCCTCCATGCTTTGCCTTCCGTGCCCTTTTAACATCTAAGCATTACAGTGTATGGTTAAGCCTTCAAACAGAAGTAATCTCCCGTTGAAGTGAAAGTGCTTGATCCTGTACAAGCAACAAAAGATAAAGCTATTCCACACGAGGGTGAAGTGCTCACTCCTCAGCCTTGTCACTGCCCCAGCATCAGCAAAGGGACACAGGTGGCACAGGATCCTTCTCATGGCCCACTCCATCTCCATCCCATTGGCATCATGAGCTCATGGACTTCACAAAGCACCTCTTCTAAAGGAGGATACAGAGTTTGGGAGTTGAGGGTGTTTAAAAACAAGTCCCTCTGCTTGGTTTAGTCTGGGTCTAACATCACAAGCCTTCCAGACACATTTGAGTATTTGTGCAATATCCAGCTTCAAGCCTGGCCACAGTGCTAGAACTTTTCCTGTATGAGAAGGACTGACAGTCCACAACTTTCAGACTTTTTTCCTTCCTTCCCCCCCCCCACCTTCCCCCATGTAATTCCTACCTATGGAGACACAACACTAAGTAATCACTGACCAGGCCATAATTCCAGAATGTGACCTCAAGCTCTGACCTGCCACTGCCTCCAGCTGAATTCCTGAGTCTGAAGGCAGGATGAAAGTACCTAAAACACACCAGCTTTGGGAAGGGCTTGCTCTAAAGCCTTGTGTTCCTCTTGAGGGCTTCTGAGAAAGAAAACATTGAAGAAAACATTATGGATAAGTCTCTCTTTTTTTCCCTATTGGCCTCCAGGACAATGAATTTAACTTGAAGTTTTGGTTGGTTTGGATATTCTTCTCTGGCTCTGAAGTGGGACATGCAGAAGCACAAAGAGTATAGACTACAGACTAGGAGTTAGGGGGAAATAAGGTATTTTAAGTAGCTTGAAGAGAGAGAAGGTCCTGTTTTCTTTTCATCATGTGATATCTCTGAAACCTATCAATTTCCTTTACACACCATCAGTGAAAACTTCTAGAGCTGATCCTTTTAGTAGAATTTTCAGACCAATATGTTCATCAGGCATCTCAGTATCAAAAACCAGGGAGACCCAGCTCCATCTTCCCTACACAGAGGGCCATTTTCAAAGGACACCAGCTCTCTCTCTGGTAATACACATGATCTTCTCCAGCTAAAGTCATGAGACAGTAAAAATTGTCTTTATTCCCAATAGTTTACTTTGCTGTCCTCTGACTACCAAGCAATGAGTGCCCTGGTTACTATAAAAGTCATGCACACATGTCTCCTGCCAGCATGGTGTCATGTCTTCTGTCAGTGTGTTATTTAGTACTCAGTGTTCCTATTATCTTCAAACTGGCTCTGGATTTGTTCCAAAGATTGCAATGTTATTCATGAAAACTTTGGTGGAGACTTTACAGTCTGGTTGAGCAAGAGGCTGAAACAATGCGGAGTTTGGCAGGGGGAAGGCGTGGGGATTGGGGTTTGGGGGGCAAAGACAGAGGGAGTTCATATCTGTGTGTGCCAATTATCAATCTGAGAGTCTGTGCTAATCTGTCTGGATAAAAGAAATTCTGTGTGATGAGGAAAATGTGAAGCACTGATACATGGAAGGAGAGAAATTGCTCTCCTGGACAGCAACCACCAGGAGAACTCCCAGCCAGGATAAGTCCCCTTTCTACTCTGATTATTTACCACTTTATTACTATGTCTGCTTTTCCAAACAAACAAATAAACAGAGCAGAAACCTGAAACATATCCCTATCAGGCTTCAAGGTCAGACATTAGCAAAATTTTCATAAAGTATAATTTTGAAGAGCTAATTTGGCCATTTCTTTGTCTACCCAAACCCTGTCACTCTAAATCAGTGTAAGAGCTACCCTCTCTGGATGGCTCAGTTTTACTATTACCAGAATTATTCAAGCATATTAGGAGACTTCTAGCCAAGAATACCTTGCAGTCTGATGTAAAGTCTTGTTTTCCTTGATTAAATCTCCATTTCTTATATTTGGTAGAACAAACAAGGAATTGAATATTTTATTAGAAAGAATATGATTTTTTTTTTGCTAGTTAATATATTTGCTCCATGGCAGAGCCTCAAGGGGTGAATATTTTACTTCCATGACAGCCCTAAAGGGACGACACTTACAGAGTCTGATCTCAGCCTGTTCTACCAGTATGAAAAGTGTGGGGTTTGCAGTACAGAGCCACATTTTCTCATGCTAAGAGAACTTTTGCTTATGAAAAAAAAATGCACATCATTTTCACCCTCCTATTTAGGAATTGTGAGGTTTGCGTCTGAATTCAGGCACTGATTTGCTCAGTTTCTGAACAAAGGTCATCCCAAATAAAAAATAGAGTCCCAAACTCTCTAAACCCTGAGTGTACCTAGTTCAGCTTCCTGCTATCTCTGAAATCAGATCTGGATTCAACATGCACACCTCCTGCTTGTCTTTTCTTCCCAGGAATGACACTGTGAGGGAAAAGGCAGTGTGTTTAACAAAGCTGTTGTGCAGTTTACTGATTGTGATTATTCAAGGCAAATGCTTTGAAGTAACAGCTTAGTGAAGAGTGACAGTAAACAAGATATAGAGATATACCTAGATGAGAAGAAAAATAAATGGCAATTAGAATTGATACTCTAGGTGTAGGAAACGCTGGCAAGACCTCAATCTCCAACAATGACACTCTGCATTTATGTTGCCACTTCCCCACAAGATCTCCAGGATGAATCACAAATGGCAGTCAGACAGCACTGAACCCCCAAATGCCAGGGGAACATCAGCCCAGCTGCTGGACAGCCAAGGGAAATGAGGAACAAAGAAAGGGGAGATCTATTTAAACCTCCAGACCTGCCTTATATCAGCAGTAGTGTGGCCAGAGGGCCCAGGGCAGTGACTGTCCCTCCTGTGCTTGGTACAGCCAAGGCACATCAAGTCCTGGGCTGAGTTCTGGGCCCCTCATGACAAGAAAGACATTGAGGGACTGGAGTGTGTCCAGAGAAGGACAATGGAGCTGGGGAAGGGTCTGGAGCACAAGTGTGATGAGGAGCAGATGAGGGAGCTGGGGGTGTTTAGCCTGGAGAAAAGGAGGCTCAGGGGGGACCTTCTTGCTCTCTGCAACTCCCTGACAGGAGGGGGGAGCCAGGGGGGGCAGGGGGGGTTTGGGCTCTTCTCCCAAGTAACAAGTGACAGGACAAGAGGCAATGGCCTCAAGTTGTTCCAGAGAAGGTTTAGATTGGATATTGGGGAAAATTCCTTCAAGGCAAAGGTGATCAGGCACTGGAACAGGCTGCCCAGTGCAGTGGTGGAGTCACCATCCCTGGAGGGATTTAAAAGCTGTGTAGATGTGGCACTTGGGGACAAGGCTTAGTGGTGGGCTTGGCAGTGCCGGGTTAGTGGTTGGTCTCCATGATCTTAGAGGTCTTATCCTACCTAAATGATTTAATTCCCTAAGTGCCCATAACAGCATTTATGTCCAAGGCAATGATAAACAATTCAGACCAGCTCTTGACTTCCAACACAGTGAACACAGAGGCCTTGGGGACTGTACTCAGACAGGACAGTATAAGGACATGTTTTAATTTGCCACTTTCCCTCCCCTTTCCTTGCACTGGGAACTAAGGACTGGCAGTCAGGGACAACGTGGGGCTCACAAATGTTCCTCACTGTCTTGTTAAGATGCAGCTCTGTTCATCTCAGTGGGGTACCCATGGGTGCACCTGAGTCCAAGTCTGAGCGTAGGATGGACCAGAGCAGACCCAGGAACAAAATCCAGCAGCCTTGACTCTGACGTAGAAGGTAAATGTGCAAGCTGGACACTCCAGTACTGTTCTCGAAGCCCATGTGGGACAGAAGTCCTCACAAGAGCATGGAGATCCCTGCAGGATGTCCTAGAAGAGATGTGCTCATAAACTGAGCACGAACTGAAGAGCAGTCAAAGGATTATCATTTTCTATTTTCTAGACTCTTTTGGCTCCTCTTACATAGACTGCCAACCTGCTTGCCTTTAGCTTTCACTAGTCAGGACAATTTCTATACTCATTTCAATTTTCTGACTTCCATAAATCTCTCCTCTCAGACCCAATAAATACAGGTTGTACTGAGGGAAATCCTCAGGTGGTGAAGCTGCTGCATCTCCATTGCTTTCAGTGGAGGAGTTTGCACATGAGAGTCCAAAGTGTGTCTATGCAAACTTTGGCATGGCCAAGGAGTTACCACACACTCTCAAAGAATCATGGAGTGGACCTTAAGGATGATCTCATTCCACTCCCTGCCATGGGTAGGGACACCTTCCAGTAGCCCAGGTTGCTCCAACCTGCCCTGGGACACTCCCAGGGATGGGGCAGCCACAGCTTCTCTGCCCAACCTGTTCCAGA
>JAOXXN010000065.1:60923422-60951039 GCA_026770055.1 Myrmophylax atrothorax
TTTTTTTTCAGTTGAATGAAAAAAAAAAAAAAAAAAAAGGAGAGGGATGCAAGACAGACAGGACTGTGCTGTTGCCAAAGGATGGCAGAGGATTGCAAGGTTTGAGGAGCCAAGGAGAGAGGTGTCAGCAAACAAAGCCAAGCTGGTTCACCTTTCAGCAGGTCTGTTCATCACTTTACTTCGACAAACGTCCTTCCCCACCTCTCTCTTCAGTGCCTCCCACATGTGTTTTCACAGCCACCAGCAGCAGTCACACAATGCTCCTTTAGCTGCTGCAACACTTGTGCTCCCTCCACATGCACATCTTTTTAATGAAAGCATTTCTGTAGCCTGGGTGACTCTGATAGCTTAGGGATCAATTGCTATGCCAGCAGACCTGTGAGGGAACAGGAATATCCAGGGAAGGATGCTGGGAGCAGATGAAAGACACTCACCTGTGCCCTGGGATGGAGTAGCCCAGCACATTGCAGTTGCTCCCTGATCTGGGTAGATTTGTTCTTGTTAAATTCACATTGGCTGCTTCTTTTTAGGCAGTATTCTGCACAAACTGGATAGTCACAGATTGGAGAAGTATAGAACAATTCAAGTTTGGAGGGACTTGAATCTACGGGTCTCCAGTCCTAGATATTCCTCTAAGCAGAGCAAACTTGAAAGTTAATTCTTGTTGCTTTGGTGAAATCCTTAATATCTCCAAGGATGAAGATTCCCCATAGTTTCTCTGCTCCCTGCCCCAGGGCTTAATTGCTCACATGGAGGAGAGTTTTTACCTGGCTGGTGTCTGTGATGGAGAGGGAGCCTTGAGGGATCAGTGTCACCTCCAGCATGAGCTCAGATCTCGAGGAGTGAGGGGCCATTTGCCTCAGCTCCCTCAAGCGTTGTTCTCTCCTGCTTTATGCCCACAACACAGAAATACAACTTAAAATCACAGAATCCTAGAATGGTTTGTGTTGGAAGGGACCTTAAGGTCTCCAGAAACATGGACTACCCAATGTTGTTCCCTGTCTGGATTTGGAAACTGAGGGACTATAACTAAGAGTCAGTTGTGTGCAGGTGGTCTTTTCCTCTGTTCTGTTTTGTGAAGCTCTGAAGTCCCTTTGAGCAATCCCATAGTGTGTCCCCTAGTAGGGATATCCATGGGCTTCAACCTCCAGCAACTCCTTTGGCAGCTGCTGTTGGCCATTGTCCTTTTGGACCCGCCTCTATTCCACACCAAACTTCCTTTTGATCCTCCTTGGTGTCTGGAAGTTCTCTGGGACAGCTGTGAGGGTGTTCCAGGGATTCCAATCACACTGCACTGGCCCAAAGATAGCAGAGATGGTCTTGGTGCCTGCTGGATCTCAGAGTGGCATCATCCTCTGTGTGTCTTTGTTCACATTTCCAGTAGTGGTGGCTTTGGGGTGTTGAGTGACTCTGTTGCCCATCACTCTGGTGCAGAATTTTTGCTTTTTACTCTCTGTGTCACACATGGGACCCTGATGCTGCCCTTCCTGGTTGGAGTCATTGCTGTGGGGCTGGTTGTGCTGCTCAGCACCCTGTCGTGTCCCCTGCCCACCTCTCAGGGGTGAGTCTGTCCCTGTGGTGTTTGCCAGGCAGAGTTCCCACCTCTGTAACACAAACATCTCCCGCCTCCCCTTTCCTTGATTTTGTGTAACAAACAGGATCTCATCCTGCTGGGGTTCCCACAGCTCATCAAATACCTTTATCAGCTGCTCCAGGATCCCTGGCAGGATTCCTGGAGATGCTGTTTCACCCCCTCCTCTCTTTTTCCCAGTGAGCCTGTTAAGATTTCTATTTTCTCATGTTTTCTCCCATGGTCAGATCCCTATGCAGATGTTCCAGTGCTTGTAAGAGGCTGTTTGTCCAGAAATCCAAAATTTCCAGTGGTCTGAGCCCTGCCTGTTTTTTGCTTTCTTCTCTAATTGCTGGATGTTTTCCTGTCTGTCATTATCATAAAATCATAGAATTCCAAAATGGTTTCAGTTGAAAGGAATCTTAAAGACCATCTCATTCCACTCCCTGCCATGGGCAGGGACACCTTCTGCTATCCCAGGTTGCTCCAAGCCAATCCATCCTGGCTTTGGACACTTCCAGGGATGAGGCAGCCACAGATCCTCTGGGCAACCTGTGCCAGGGCTTGCCCACCCTCCCAGCCAGGAATTCCTTCCCAATATCCCATCTAACCCTGCCCTCTGGCAGTGTGAAGCCATTCCCCCTTGTCCTGTCCTTCCAGGCCCTTGTTCCAAGTCCATCTCCATCTCTCTTAGAGCCCCTTTGGGCTCTGGAAGGGGCTCTCAGGTCTCTCTGGAACCTTCTCTTCTCCAGGTGAGCCCCCCCAGCTCTCCCAGCCTGGCTCCAGAGTAGAGGTGTTCCAGTCCTCAGAGCATCTCTGTGGCCTCTGGACTCCAGCAGCTCCAAATCCTTCTCATCCTGGGATCCCCAGAGCTGGATGCAGAAGTGACAAAACAGCTGTGTGCTCCTGAAAGAAATGGCAATCTTAGCATTCCTAATTTTCCAACAAAGCATGGAGACACTATAGGTAGGACTGAGTCCCTGTAGGATAATTTTGGGATTAGCTAGGTATCTCAGGCACATATCAAGCCTCCAAACTGATACCTCAAAACTGTGCATTCTTCTTGGCAGCTGGAGCTGCTGGTTCAAATCTTACACCTGTCAAAAAGGGGCAGCCCCTGGAAGCTGCTGTTTTCCTGCCATCACTCCATGGCTGCAGGGACTGGTGCAGGAGCCCAGCTCTCCTGCTGGAACTGCACGTTGTGTTCTCATTATGCAACTGCAGTATTTTAATAGAAACCTCTTTTTTTAGGCAGTCTCAAAAACAGTCGGATTTTTTTTTCCTCCTTCTGTCAAGTGACCAACTTAATAATTCACTGGTTGTGCTGGGATTAGGCACTTTGGGCCACACTCTGGATTTCTTATCTTTAATGTAGTCCTCGACGACAACTTCTGCACTTAATCCCCTGACAAAACTGCCTTTGATTCCCGCGACAGTCGCTCACAGAGATCAAACGCAGAACTCCGCTCTGTCAGGTAGAGCTGGGTGAATAATTTGTGACAAATAATTTACCCACAGAGTTTTCTCCTCGTTTTCAGCGCACAAATTGTCCGTTCGACTGAGGTTCGGGGCCGCTGATGGATTTGTTTCTGGCTGCACAAACCCGAGTTCAATGACTTGCTCATGAGAAAAAGCCTGTGGGGATGTTTGAAGGGCTTTGTGCTTTGTGATGCTCTGACCCTGCTCAGCATCAGCCTTGGTTGTCATCAGGGCTCACCCCATAAGTGACATCACCACAGCCCCCTGTGCTCAGTGCTCGTGAGTCATCCCGTTGTGTTTCTGTTCCAGGTAGGAAGAGCGTGACTTTAACGAGCCCCGAGTTGCAGTGCAAATAATCTTTCATATCACCTCCAAATTTCCTCTTGGAGGGATGTGCTGTAATGTATGAGTTTTGTCGCCTTTCCTTCCAATAAGAGCCTCCAAAACCCAAGCAGAGGCGAGCCAGGGATGTGCAGAGCTAAAGGAGCCTGGTTTCCATGTGGGATCACCCCCAGCAGCACTGCCCCACATCTCACGACCAGAGGCTGAACACAAGCCCCATTTTTTCCCCTTTGGATTGCTGTGGCCTCCATACCAGCTTATCCATCTAACTGAGCATTAATGGCATCTTGGTGTGTGTTGTATTTATGCAATCTGGGTGCTTAAGGTAGAGAAAAAAATCAGAGTTAATTAGGAATTAGTTCTGATAGAGACAGATTTGAGTGATATTTATGACCATAATTTTACAGGCACAAATGCTTTATCTTGCCATTTGTGTCAACTTCAGCTGTTTTTCTTCCTTTTTTTTAATTTTTTTTTTTTAGATAAAAGCCTGCAGCTCTCAAAATCCACCAAGGTGGGAACTTTAAGGTCTCCATCTCTTTTCCAAGCAGCCCTGGTAACGCCTGCAGGGAGCAGAGAGCAGTGCTGTCTTACCAGGGCCCACAGAGACGCTTCATTAACCCAATTAAGCAGGTGGATGGAGAGGGTCTCTCTGATAATTTACACCTTACTAATGAAGTGTGTGACTCTTAATCTCCTCCAAACAAGATACACTCATGAAACACTGGTGCAAGGAAAGGGGAAATTAATTAGGTGAAAAAACTATGAGATTATAGCAGAGGGATTCCAACGAGGCAACTGTAACATGGCTGGTGATTCATTTGTGCCTGTCTTAAATTAATGTCTGAGCTGTCAAATAAATAAGACCCAGCATTATTTTGGCTTAAAAGACATTCTCACCAGGCCTACCACGAGGCACCTTATTTTACTGCCTGACACACCATTTTCCAAGCCCCAACTGCCTGAATGACCCTGGGGTGAAACAAACCCACTCCCAACAGTTTGGCCTTTTCCTAAGTTGTCTAGTGAAGGGTTAGAAGGAGCTACTTATTTTATGCAAATATTTTCAATATAGTAATAACTTTGTGCTATTTAATTATCTACCTCTCTTCCAAGCCCACCTTTGGCTCACAGAGCTGTGGCTGCCCCATCCTTGGAAGTGTTGAAGGCCAGGTTGGAGCTACCTGGTCTAATGGAAGATGTCCCTGCCCATGAGGGCTGGTAGATGATCTTTAAGGTCCCTTCCAGCCCAAAACATTTTGGGATTCTATGAAATCATGGACAGCAGAGGCCTTGGACTGTCCTGAGCTGGCTGTTCAGCACAACATAACTGCTCCAGTGGCACTGGAAAATCCTTGCATGAGTTCCTGACCTGTTCAGGTGCTGGTGGGTATCTCCCCAAATTTGGGTGTGAACCTGACTCAGAAGGTTGTCTGTTTTGGCACCCAAGAGTCCATTAGGAAGACACTTCATCTTGTGGTCATGTATGACCACTCTGCCTCTGGGCAACAGGGCCTTCAAAGTTTACAGAGTGAGGATGCTACAAAATTGCATTTTATCAGTTAAATTGAACTGCTGGCTGCAGAAAGATTCCCAGAGTAGCAGATCTGAGCAGATTTAACACTGGAAATTGTGTCTTGTCCTAAAAGGAACTCAATGAATCCAAGGATTTCAAAGCTTTTGGTAAACATGAATTAAATCAGCAATTAATTAAGCACTGTGGCACTCCTCATATATTATGATCACTCAGTATTGCCAACCGCAAACATTCACAAACTGTGAGTCCAGCTCCCCAAAATTATGAGATTGGCTTAAAAAATCACGAGATTAAAACCCAAAATTGTTGCATTTTCTTTATCCACCATCTGGCTCCTCAGCCTCTGGGGTAAACATGCCTCGTGTTTTCCACTATAAGTGCAAGCCACTCACTTAAAAACATGAAAACTGAGATCCTGGTGCTTCATAATGACTCCAGCAGCTCAGGCTTTTGGAAAAATGCTAAAAATCTGAAGACTCATTATAAAATCAGAAGAATTTGCAACACTGATCTCTTGTAACTGAAATGTATTTGGCTCAGCAGCTATTTCTGAATGCAGGAATCCGGGAGCTGCTGGAGAAGGAATAACGAGGACTATCCTTCCTGAACAAAACTGCAGGAGAACTTAGGTGGGTGAAATACAACAACAGAGGCAGGATGTCGTGCAGTCCTTTGCTGGAATTCAGCCAGGGCATGACAGATAAACACATCAGTCCTCATGAAAACTCTTCTGGGATTGTTAATTATTACAAATAACTGTTCCTGTCTCTCTGGGAGGTGGTTTCAGGCACCGGGAGCTGGCTGGGGGCGACAGCTTCGTACTGAGCCACAGATGTGGATGCCACCCTCAGCAACCCCACTCCCCCAGCCCTGCAGCCCTGACAGACAGTTTGTGTCAGGAAAATCCTGTCTCAGGCTGATCCGACTTAGCTTGTGAGACAGGGCCATTTTGGTGGCAGGGCTGGCAGCCACCGCATTACTGTCTGGAGGAGAATTTGCGCTGCAGTGGGGACGGCAAATTATCTGGAGGGAAAGTAGCTGCAGCAGGGCCATGGCTGGCCAAAACCAGGAAAACAGATTTCAAACTAATGTAAACAGCTTGGGTTTATCACCGGTTTCGCAGGTTCAAAAATAAATATCATCGTTTCCCTGGTTCGAAAGTTGGTTATTTTCCACTGACGCTTCGAAAATGGAGTTTTCCGGCGACCTTGAAAACCACTTTAAATGTATTTTTCAGTCATTTAAAAACCTGAGGTTAATAAAAGTGAATCAGGAAAAGAAAGGAAGTTTCAATTCTTTAAGAGGGTCTATTTGTCAAGGCAGGGGAGATGAACTTGCAGCCACCTGAGCATGCAAGCACATGTATTTCAGAGAAGTAGCTCTAATGTCTTCGCCGCAGCAGGATCCTCATGGGCATCAAGAAGCTGTTTCCTCCAAGGAGGAACATTATAGCAGTGCTTAGGATGGGCTCTGATCTTTGCACCTAAACCTATTTAAAGTAACATTAAGGGTTTTATACTGCTATGAAATTACCTTGGGCCAGTGAGAGCGCTCACTGGCTGGGTGTTCCACACTCCTCTGTGGAAATCGGAACACAAACAGGTTGAGCTGTAGACAAATTCATGCAGTGAGCACCAGCCAGGGCTATTCGAGCAAAAGAGATGCAGCCTCTGCCTCGGGAAGCTCAGTGCTGCAGGGAATGGAGCTGATAAGGGGGTGGGCTGACCTTGTTTTTGTGGTTTTTCTCTAAGCATCTCAGCTAGATGGACCTGCAGGCCAACTCACCCGTGGTCACTTGTGTTTTTCTGTCCCTGAGGGTTCCACCCCAACCTCAGCCCAGAGGATCATCACCAAGTTGAGCTCTCAGACTCACGGGGCTGTGGGCAGGAGAAGCAATGCAGGTGCAGGAGGATATTGGTTAACATGGGCCTCATGGTGCTCCACTCTGCTTGGACCCATCTCCCTGCTTTTCAAATAATATTTGCATATTAGATAAAGCATTTCCAAGGGTTTTGCTAAATAGGTGTCTGTGGCTCAGTAATTAATGTCAGCACCCATAAATGGTGTGTTTCTCACTTTGGTAGTGCCAGTGCCCTGGTGGTAGAACCAAGCACCTTATCACGTTGCTTTCTTTCTCCAAAAGATGTCCCAGCAGGTCATGTATAGGTTAAATATGGCAGCTCTCAGGAGCTGTTTTATCCTGTGTGCAAACCTGGTTATAAAGCTTATCAAGAAGAGAGGCACAGTCTAGTACTCATAATTAATCCTGGAGACAGCACGGATTTAGGTTCATTGGGGCTGACTTCAAATTAAAAAGTCACTATTAGCATGTGAAACAGACACCATATGTTATGTATTAACACTGTAGATGTTACAGAATGTTTTGTACTTTTTGTTTCAAGTAAGATGGCTATAGATATGTCCTTTTCATACCTATGATTCCCTTACATAAAGCAGTCTCCGTTACAGGTAGTGGAAAATGCCTTTACAGTGATCTATTTGTATGCAGACATATACATAGGCGAGGTCCTTGTTTACACAGTTATTGGTACTTATAAAATGATACCAATTTTATGTGTATTTTACATGCTAGTATTAGAGCTAAAATGCAAACCTGATCAGTGCACACACTAATCAAAGAGAAAAGGCATGCACACATCAAAATATAGGATATATTTACACATACAAATTACTCAAAATATAGAGGGAAACGCTCTTTAAGTGCATATTTGGCAGCATCCTGTAAAACCTCATTGAACAGGGAGTTAATACAATGTTCTCAGTGTCTTCAGCCATCTGAAATTTGAGTTCAAAGTTTTTGCACAATCGCAGCCAACATAAAATGCAGCAGGAAATCGCCATTAGTCAAATGTGGTCGTCTAATCCCACTGCAAAATGGAGCTTTTTCATTTCTATCCTGCCATGGGTTAGTTTGTGTTTTCATATGTCAGATACATCAATTCTGCCAAGGAGAGAAGATGGGCAAGAACAAATTAAAAATATAGCCTTCTTTGCTTCAGGGGAAGTGGAGAGGCCAGGTCTTTGTAGAGAACAGTAATAATGATCTCATTTAAGAGACTTTCTGGGTTTGATTCTTTGCTGCCCTTCCTCATAGTTAATTACACCCTGGCAAATTGAGGCCTAAGCAGCAAATCCAGATGAATACGTATTCACTCTTTTCTGCTGGAATTGCACAGGGAGAGTGCAAGCAGGGAGACACCAGCCCATGTCCTTGGACACGCTCATGCCAGGGATGAGATCCTGGCTGGTCATTCATAGGAAAACCTGCCATTTCCATGTCTCCCTCTTCCTGTCCTCATCTCATTTTGCTTCTCACTCTCTCCCACTTCCTAATTCTCTCCCTTCATTTGTGCGACCACTGGGATAAATACAGCAACAGCCCCTCTCTTCCCAGAGCCTCATGCTTGGGAGGATATTAGTGTGTGCCACACTCTGCTTGCTGATTTGTCTTAAGATAATTATTTCTAATGGCTGTTGTTGTTTTTCCTGCAGAAACTGTAATGTAGCCCCTTTTGTATCATTGGCTGAAGCCTGTTGTTTCTGTAACAAAAACAATAGGCCCTCAGATTAGGTCTGCATATTATGGCTCTACTAACACAGCAGGCTTTTGGTATTGGTACCAATCCTATCAATTCCTGGCATCCTTCCCCCTTTACTCCTGGTAATTAATCTTTTCATGAATGCTGTCACATTTAGAGCCATTTCATTAAGTTTCTGGTTCCTACATTTATGTAACTCACTGCATCTCTCATCTGCTCCATCAGCTGGAGGGACGTGGAGAGGCGATGCTGGGCAGTGGGGACAGTCTCCCCATCTTTCCCTCTCTGTGGAGCAGGTTGTCCTGTCACTGAAGTCACACACCGATGACAGACAAGCAGCGTCACGCCTCAGACAGCCTGAAAGGGGCAAAATTGAGCTGTCAAAAATTAGGAACAGCCCCTATGAATGAAGTCTGTGGAATGTCATGCCCATTTCCCATATGTGTGTATGTATCCAGGGCCTGATAGGGAAGGGCTTATACACTGTGTGTGATATAAGTCATATTTTTCATGTGAAACACTACAGGCTTCTTAAAACAGGGACAAAATTTCAGGACCATCACTTCCTCCTGCCATGCACCAGTGCTCTTCCTTCCTCCTCCTCAACAAATATCTCCCACAAAACCCACCAGCTCCAAACCACTTCTATAAAGCAGGAGGTTTGCTGGGTAGGGGAAGGAGAAAAGAGGTTTAAAGGCACTTTTGCTGCTATCCCTGCAGGCTCTTATTCCTGGGTGTGGAAGGGAGTTGGGTCCGATGGCTGCAGACAGCGTGTGGCTGCAGCGCAGGGGAGAGACAAAAGCTTGTATTCCCAGCCCTGCCTCAAGTGACCTTGTGCAACCTCTTAATTACTGCAATTACTTGCCTCCTGAGATGACATTATTAGGCCGTGCTCGGTAATAAGGTCTGTGAAGTTCACAGAATTATTCGTGCTGGTTGGTGGAAGAGTAGGGAGTAAAGCACCCGGACATCTTGGGGCTTCCAAACCAGCCTGGGGTCAAAAGAGGTTGGCCACTGGCTCTTCTCAAAATATGGAGCTGGTGGTGTCCACCAGTTTTAGGGTTGGAGCTGGGATTTTTGCAGCGTGGCATCTGCATCACTTCACTGAGGGTGAGCAAAGTGTGATGCTGAGATGTGGCTGCACCTAAATATGTTTTACCAGAGAGAGAAAACAGCAACTGTTCCCCTCCATTGCTGCCCATCTGCCAAATTCTGTCTTTCTTCCCCAAATCAAACTCCTAAGTGGTAAAATACCAATTATAAAATATGAAAGGGTTAAACCCAAATGCTGCTGATGCCAATTTTGAGCATTAGCAACACTAATTCAAAACTCCAAAAGGCTGGGGCATTTTGCTGTCCTTGGGAAAAAAAAAAAAGAAAAAAACCCACTACTGAAAACCCTAAAACAAACAACTAAAAGCAGAAAGAGCTGCAGAATTCACCCTAAGGCAGAGAATAAACATTGAGGATCTCAAGTGAAGTATTTAGTTATTGAGAAGCAACAGCAGCAGAAAACAGGAGACTAAATGGAAAAAAAATTAAACAGCCTGAAGTGCAATCACTGGTACCTCTGATGACAGCTGTAACTGCCTTTGCCTGTGGCTGCTGGGATGGAGCAACAGCCCTCCTGCCTTGATGTTTGCACCATGTGTGAAAATGTGGCTGTCACTGAACACCTTCTGCTGCTATTGTGGTCAGTTTTGACCTGGAGGTCCTGCATTTGGCTGAAACGACACACAAGGATGCCAACCATCTTCACTGCCAGCTGTAATCTAAGCCCTGGTTCTCTGCTCCCAGAGGAGAGATGTGTCCTGCAGCCCAGGCTGATCTGTGGAGGGCAGGAGGGTTGTTTTTCATCCCATGGCTCTGCCTGGCTGCATCCCTGCCAGGGAACATGAGGAACCCCCAGGAGAGATCCCCTGCTCAGGTTCCTCCACCCGGCTCCTCCACAGGGGCAGCAACTGGTGCTGAATGGCCTATTCAGGGAAAGGGTGGAGGGCAGAGGGCATCCAAAGGGGAGGAGAAGGATGCAATTGGTTTATCTCCATGGGCAGGAATGTCAATTCATCCTCTGCAGCAGGTTTGGACATGGAGGGGCCATGGAAAAATTTGTCTCTGAGATTTTCAAGTGGAAGGAGGTGCTGTGCCAAGCCAGGCAAAGAGGAGGGGAAAAAGCATAAGACACTTGCTGAGGGCTGCAGGGAGTGAGTTTCAGTACCCTTCATTCCCTTGTGAATAATTCAGCTGCTCTGTGTGTGCATCCGGTGTAGCTCTGGAGTCAGAGGGAGCTGCCCTGCCCTCGCTCCAGCATCTGCCTGGCAATTGCATTCTTGCTACATCCTTGAGGTTTTTTCTGTCTGAGCTTTTGTGTTTTGTATTTTTTTTGGCCACCGACACCTCCATAATAGAGGAGGTAAAATATTTTCATTATCCTCTCCCCAGAACATGGAAATCTTCAAAGGGGAGGGAGGAGGGAGGTGAGCTCCTCTAGCCTCATTTCCCTACCGCTGCCATTCCTTGGCTGTTCATCACAAAATGAGTCCACACGCCCAGTGCATCGTGGCATTGAGCCCATCATATGTTTTGCTTTTTCTTTTTTTTTTTTTGGTTTATTTTTTTCCCCTAAAATTATTTCACTTTGCAAACCTGGTGATTATTTCATGCTGTTTAAACTATATTTGTAGTCTTTGATCATACATAAGTAGACTGAAGTAAACTGCTGATAGTGAAGATATTGTTCTCGGTGTTTCTCCTCTCGCTTTGTTCATTGCATTATGCCTATAAGCTCACACAAAATGTTCATTGTGGCAATGCACCTTTGTTATTAATTCTTGTGGTGCCACACATTTTTATGAAACATAGCTCATTTACAAATGGAATGGTTAAAGAATCTGTGCCAGTGTGTATGGGTGTATTTCACACACAACACACACACACAACACACAATTACATGCACCCCAAACACATATTTATCCCTATTAATGGAGGGACCAAACCATCATATCCTATTTATGTTCTGTACTCTCCAGCTTCCAGGGCTCATTCTCAAGCTAAAATCTTCTTGACTCTGGACTTATTTTGCTACTTTGAGAGGTGGCCCAACAGCAAAGAAACACAACGCCAGCCAGGAATGTGCCACCCATGATTTCAAGGCAAGACATGCACAACAGCCCAGAACATTCCACACGACCCCTGTGTGCCTCCTTATCATCTGAACCATTACTTACAAGGAAGCAGGGTAGTTAAATGTTTACCCCCATCATGCAGCAAAGAGGTGGGAACTGATCCATTGTACTTGAAGCCCTGCCTGGCTCTTGCTTGCTCCATTTTTAACCCCATGCATAAGGACAAGGCCATGCCAGAGGGTCGGGCTCCTTTTCAAAGAGAACAGGTACCAAACCCCACCGACTGCCCTCGTTTAGTGGGAGACAGATGTCTCATTCCCAGGTTGCCCTGCAAATCACAGTGAGTCACTCCATCAAGTAATTAAAAAACTGCCCATGTGCAGGACATGGATAAGCTTCTCACCAGCCTTGATTCTGTTCCATGCCTGTATGTCTATTGTGTGCAGTGTATAAAGGTGTGATTTGTGTATTATTCCTTCATTACTCTGATATATCTTCAGCCTCCTTTTATTGTCCCTTATAATCTCTATTATTCTAGTTACTAAGAGAGTGGAAAAAAACCTCTCAATTTTTTTCCCTGAACAGCAGCCATCCTGCCCCTCCAGCTCAAGTCCAGTTGTGCAGGGCAGGTGAAACAGGAGAGCAGGCTTGATGTGTGATGACAAGAAGCTGCTGAGCTACATCTGTAGAACCACAGAACTGTCGAAGGGACCCACAGGAGCTCTGTGAGAAGCTGAGGTAAGAAAATAAAGCTCTAGGAGCACCTGAGCTGGTGAAGATCCAGCAGAGTGAGGCAGGTGAAGGTGTCCCATCCAGCAGACAGTTACCATGAGAAGCTCATGGATCTGCACCACAGGGCTGATGGCAGCATCTCCAGCCTATCCAGCCTTGACAGCTCCATTCTTCCAGCTCCATTTAAAGGATCTGTACTGACAGTGTCTAGGACTGGACACTCCAAGAGATTTGACACTGGAAATGTTGCCCAGAAAACTGTGGCTGTCCCACCCCTGGAAGTGTTCAAGGGCAGGTTGGACAGGGCTTGGAGCAGCCTGGGCTAGTGGAAGGTGTCCCTGCCCATGGCAGCGGGTTGGAACTAGATGGTATTTATGGTCCCTTCCAACCCAAACCATTCTATGATGATAATTTCCCTTCATCAGCTCCCTCCTCAGGTGAGATGGGCACATGCTGCTGCAGATGTTCCCAACAGCTGCTTCTTTGCCACTTGCAGAGGGGCTTTTCCACCCCTAAATGGTTCATTTGATGTGTGAGGCAACCAATACTCTGTCATGGGTTCCACTAACCCAGCTTGTACCCTGTGAGTTGCAGTTTAAAGCCCCAAACTCTTCCTTGGAAGGCATCTTCTCTTTCTAGCCTTGGTAAATACAGTGTCCAATTGCAAAATGCTGATATTGTGCAGCATGGAAAAGGCTTTTTTCCCCCTGAGTTTTATTATATACAATTGATTATACACCATTTTTCTCTCCTTCTGAAACCTGCACAATTGGACTCATGTTGCCAGGAGAACCTGCTGTTACCCAGCCCCAGGGAGAAGAAACAGTGAACAGGAAGAAAGCCATGTTTTAAAGCTCTTAAAAGTTTTTTAAAAAACCATTTCTCTATAAAACATCTTGCAGTTCTGTGTACCAGGGGCCTCGTGATTGTCACACAGTGCTGGGGCCACCACAGCAGTCTGAGTGCACTTCTGTGTGAGCATTTCCAGGCAGGGATGAGCTCACTGCCATCCCTCTCCCAGGCCACTCCTTCCTTCCATAATCAGAGTACCAATGTCCTTTTAGCACCTCAGAACCTGCCGTGCTGAGGACTGGGGCAATAGTCCCCAGTGGACCAGAAATAATTAGGAACCAAAGGAAAGTCAGGAGTGGAACGGGTTTGCTGAATGCAGGGTGTGACTCCTGAAGAACAGAGGATGGTTGGCAGCACAGATATGGCAGAAGAGAGAAAATCAAACCAGAGACATGTCCCAGAGGTGTCATTTTAGCCACAGGGGGTTGAAGCTGTGGTGACCTTTCATCAGCACACTGTTCTGGCTGCACAGTGCCAAGTGGAACTGTTAGTCTGGGATCAGGGAGCAGAGTAGCCACAAAGCGATGACCACACTGGGATTCACTGGTCTAGTACTGCTGATGTGTGTCCATCCTCCAGGTTCTGAGCTGGGCAACACAAGCTCTGGGCTCTCTGCACTTCACTCCACCTGTAGATGGAGCATCAAAGAGTAGGATCACACAGGTAATGCAGTATTAACCAGTGGGATGAGCAGGGAAGGAGCATGAGGGATATTCCTCTGGTTGCCAGAACTTCAGCACAGATCTAAGGCCTTTTTCCTGGAGGTGGTGGCCACCTGGATGCCCTTGCTGAGCTCTCCCCACTGCCACGAGCACAGAGTGGTAGCTGGGACCACCACTGCTCCTGGCTCTGCACAGGTAACACATCACACACAGCACATACACAGTGGGTGACCACCTGAAGCTCCACTCCCAGCTGGGCTGAGCTGGAGCCACCTCACCAAATGCTCCTCTCTGCATCCTGCTGACACAAACCTGTCAGGTGAATCATCCTCAGGGAGCATCAGGTGAGCTGAGCTTAACTGTAGAGCATCACAGCTGGTGGGAATGGCCTGAACCTCCAAATGCTTCAGGGAGGAAAGGGGAGGATGCTAAAAATATTTAATAGAATCATAGAGTGGGTTGGGTTGGAAGGGACCTCTAAAGGTGATGTAGCCCAACCCCCTGCAATAAGCAGGGGTGTCTTCAACTAAAGAAACCCTCAGCCTTCCTCTCACTGACTTTATGAACATAAAAAGAAGGGTGTAGAAAAGGAACTATCCTTTTTAGTACAGGGGCTCAAAGACTGGGTCAACATTTGGTGGCTATTTGGGATTATTCCTTTACAAATATATAAAAAAAGAGCCTAACAAAGGTTTGTAAGACCTAAACTGGCCTTCCTAACTCTGAACATTTAGGGGGCCAAAAGACCCCAAACTACCCTCTAATCATGATTATAAATATTTATGCACATACTACCCTTCCTAGCTGTGAAAATTTCCATGGCTAGAAGCACCCAAATCATCCTTTGGTCATGATCAAACACACACACAAATAAGTAAACTAAAAAAAAATTGCTCAAGGGAAAAAAAGCCCCAAGATTTTCTCAGATTTTTTTTCCCAGCTGATGAATCATGATGATTTCCTGAATTATTGCACAGATCAGCATTACAACACTCTTTGTACACCACAATTTCGCTGTCCAAAAGTGTAAAAAACCACTTTATGTGACTGAATTATTTGTTAGTGACTGAGGAACGCTCAGGGATTGGGAAGGAGCAGTAAATACATGCTGCTGGTAGAGAGAGTAGCCTCCTGAAAAGGATTTCAGGGTCGAATGCTGTCTCTGTTTACCCTGTGTAAATCAGGTGTAACTCCACTAAAGCTAATAGAGGTAGGCTGGTGTCAAGCCCACACGGATAAAAGGATCAGGCCCTCTAAGCTTTAAAGTTATGAGTCTTTTCAAACTGCAGATCTACTGTCAACATTTCAGTGATTACTTCTCTTTTTTCCCCAACACACAAACATAAAATAGTAACAAGATTATCAGATTAAAGAGCCAAAGAACAGCCAGTTTATTATACTCCTGCGTCTAAAACACTCAAATCTTATAGGTTTCCTTCCCACTCCACATCTTGAGGGGGGAGAGCAGTATGTTTGTTTTTATTTGGTTTTAATTTTTTTTTTCATGGCGGCCTAAGCTATGCAGGAGAATAAACAAGCCATAATATTATGAATTGCATAGTGCAGTCAGCGAGAAAAAAACACTTCCAGACCCCTAAACCAACCCTTCTGAACATTTCAACTTAAAATAAAAGTATAAATCTCTGCTTTCTTGCTGTCAGTCCCTATGAAGAAGAAACGAGAGGACAAACAGAATGAAAAGGACAGAGCTGTTTAAAGCTAAAAATGTGCAAATGCTGCATTCCTTCTGGGAGAGGGCAGAAAAAAACCAAACCCCACAACCCACCACCTCTGCAGCAATTATAAATTATTTAAATCAGAGGTGGTTTGCATTGAGGGTCTCGAACAGATTGCATAACTGTTGCACAACTAATGTGTACAAGTGTGTCACTAATTTAATTTTAATTTTACTGTATGAGTTTGTATAAGATCCCCCAGCTGTCATGTGCTCATCATCTGTCACAGAACTATCACTAAGCCATGCTGGGCTAAGACAGGATTATAAACGATGAACTGCCATGTGCTCTAAATCTTCTTATTTGCCTAGCCTGGAAGGTATGCCCTGCAAAATTTGATTGGCAGCGCGCTCTGTTCTGTCAATTGACTTTGAAGGCCTCTTCTATTGGCGCTTTGGAGCGGATCTCAGTGGCTGTATTGACTGTCACCTGCTGACTCCAGCACGTGCCTGACCCCGGCCCCGCGCCCAGGCTCCTTCGCGCTCGCCGCGGCATCGCCGGGGCCGCCGGCTCTGGTGGCACGTGCGGCACACAAGGGCATATGGGCTGCCTGGCTGTGTGCAGAATGGAATAACTGAAGCCAAGCAGCCCCGCACTGTTATTACAGCAGATGGGGGAAGCGTGGCATTCAATATTAAGACAGATGCCACCTCCTTATTCCACCTGTCTGAAACTTGGACATGGGACAGAATGAACTGTCTGCCTAATAATTAAGGAGACAAAGGCTGCATTTATGCAGCTCAGCAGAGCACCGTCTCTGCGGCGCATGCACGGGTATAATTGTGGGCCACAACAATAAGGAAACGTAGAACAGGGGCTCATCAGATGTTCAGATACGTACACACAATTACAGTAGGAAACTGTACTGTTCCCAGCTGCTTTTGTGGTCTTTTATTTAGGCTGGTTGTGTATTAAGTTAAATGGGAGGGACAAGTTGGCTGGCATTATTACTATTATAAATAACGCTTTAAAATTACAGTGAAGTTCCTTAAATAACAAAGCGCCTACCGCTCTCCCGAACGGTCCCCGCTGCTGTTGTGCTGTGCCCTTTCTTGCAAATTTGCTCTTTGCTTCTCAGTAGTCAACTGTTTTTGTAGCAGGCAGAGAGAAGAAAAACATTCTTTCCAGGACCACTATTATTTTCGCGTATTTTTACACAACAATTTGCCTCTTTCTTTGGCGTTGTTAAAAAAGAATGATAACTGTGTAAAAAAGAAGGCCTGGCTTCTTGGCATTTATGCTATGTTACGTTTCTGTTATTTAATCCTACTTAATTTGGGGCCAATTATTGTTGAACCCGCCGTGCTTTGTGATGGGAATGGCTGGGCTGGAGAGGGTTCGATCCTTCCTGGGTTTGAGCCTGGGCTTTCCAGGGTGTCAGCAAGGCTGGGCTGGTGGCTGTGGTGACACTGTGCAGTGGCCCTTGTGCAGCCCAGCACCCCACAGAGGCTGAGGTTTGGGGTCTGGGATTGTTGCATGGGCTCAGAAACACTTCTGTGTTGTCTGGGCTTGGGTTTCAGGCCTCCCAAGCTGCTGGACCAAGGTGTGTATCCCATTTTCAGGGTGAATTTCTTCCTTGCAAGGGAAACCCTGGCCATGGAAAAATCCAGTGGTGATGCTGACAGCACCATCTCCCCCTTTTGCATCTGCACAACCCTGTGAATTCAGGGGAATTAGGTGCTTAGAAATAAAACTGAGCAGGTGTGGGTGTGTTGGCTGGGCAGAGACATTTCTCTGCAGAAGCAATATGCAATTAATGCCTATGATTGAGGACCTAACATAATCCAGGAGGTATTTTTAGTATCTACTTACCTACCTCCGACCCTCTTTTAAATGCCTTGTACTGATGTGATCACGCCCATCCTTAAATCTTTCTAATTAATTTTGTTCTCTTTTGACTGAATGAATTCAAAAGGCAGCTTAAAAAAAAAATCATCTGTGTGTCTGTCCTGGAATTTATCTGTAGATGGCAATTGGAATAAAGATGAATAAGTTTCAGAGGATGAAAATGCAGGAGCAAGTGTTAAGGGCATGTTTACTGTGTGTACATTATATACAAGATTAAGGACACACAGAGTGCCTATTGTCTCAGCAAGCCATGAGAGTGGGCTTTTATGTTTATATAGATGCATTTGTATGTACACACTGACATACATACAATCTCTATAAAGAAAAATGAATAATTGAATTTTTAAAGGTAGAAAGAGCGTATGCACACAGTAAGCAATGCTTGATCATCACATTCAGATGCAAGAATAAATATATACAGTCATTTAGAAACATATACATTTAAATATTTCCAGGATACCATGACTAATTAAGCACCATAGATACATTTGTGTATTTAAATATATCCACAGGGGCATGTTGAACCTGCTACAGTTCTGTAATAATGCTTGCAGACTGTTCTATATTTCTTTTTTTTAAATTCGTAACAGATGTATTTAACAAGACAGCTCGTCCTCAGGAAAAAAAAACACAAACCAACTACCAGATGTATCAGACTCTCCAAAGCACAGAAATCACATGCAACAAATTGCAAAAAGTAATCAAAGCCCAAACTTTTTTTTTTCGTGGTAGTAGAAAAGGCAGCATTAAAAAAGACACAGATACATATTACAAGATGAGGATCAATTTGAAAAGATCCCACAATATCTGTTACCAAGAGCTTTGTTAATCTTTAAAAACCTAGAATGATTATTTATACGGGAGCTGTGAATTAACTAGGCTTTAATAAATAGCTCCCAGGCACGTGTGTCAAGATTGTGCTTTTTGTTTTCATATGTGTCTGCATTTGGAACAAAAAAAAAAAAAAGAAAAAAGAAAGAAGGAAGCTATTATTTGTTGATTTTTTTCTGTAACAATTATTTCAAATTAAAAGCCCATCTAACGAAAGGCATATGGATGGAGAGGGGGTTCAGTCCTAATTGAACAAACCAGGACTCGTGAGGTTAATTACAGATATTAGCGCTGTTGTTCTTCAGCTTCTTGCCCTCACGAAGGCTGCAGCTTCCAAATGACCTGGCTCCAACAATAAGACTCTCTTTAGCCCATTAACTAATTGATAAAAATGTGAGTGTTTAGAATGAGTCTAATTAAATCACCGAGCCTTACAATTACGAGTCCATTTGGTAGCTGTCGGGAGATGGGTAACCTCAGCTGGCATTGTAGGCGAATAAAAGATAAAAATAAAAGGGAGCTTAACCAAAGATCATTTTGAAAGCTGTTCATTTGAAGACAAAGTACACATTTGCCTGAAATGTATACATACACCACTTCAGACTGGCACAGTGTCTTGAAAAGAAAATGGAGCGTTTAGCAATCATGATTTTTTTTTTTCTCCAGCTCATGCATGAGATTCTCCACAGCCTGTGTGATGGAATGAGCTGCTTTTATACCCATTTCTGAGGTCCAGTGAATACCTGGCTTCTTCCAGAGTGCCCAAACAGCTGATCCCAGGTTCCTCTCTGTTATTAACATTTTTTCCTCTCACTCTTTCAAACTCTCTGCAGGCAACATCCCCACATCCCCATCTGGGTTGTGGCTGCTGCTGTAGGGACAGTTCTGAGATGTCCCATTTGTGAGGTTGGCTTGTGGCAGTGAGGCAGATTTGCTCCTACACACCACAGGTGCCCCTGGTAAGGGAGCTGCAAAACACCTTGTGTGCAAAGATTCCTGTCAAAGGTGTGCCCAGTGTCCGAAGCATCACATGCAATTTTCATCTTGCCATGTCAGGCAGAGGTTTAGATCTAAAAAAAGATGAAGAGGTGGGTGATGATGTTTGCTGAAGGAATGGCTTCCATAGAAGGAATCCTAAACTGACAAAGACTTCACAAGTGAAAAAAAAATACTGAAATTGGATAAACAACACTCTATAATATCAAAAGAGTGGGTGGAGGAGGTGACCAGGAATGAGGATGCACAGTCTCATGGCATTATCAACCAAAATGATAATTTGAGAGATCTCAAACAAATGAATGGAGCTGCTTTTTTTGCTGTTAAGCTGCTGAACTTATTACCAAAGGAAGTTTTGGATTATGAAATTTTAAATCAAAAAGCTTCTAAATGAATTAATTGAAGAAAAATCCATCCATACTATAAAGATGCTGTCTCTGTCTTGGTAAGTGTCTGAGCTGCAGATGTCTGGAAACTGGAACAACATACAGAGGAATTTTCACTATTTCTGCCCTGCCCTAACAGTCTGTAGTCTTTACCAGTGACAAGAGACTGGGATAAACTGATTTTTTTTTCAGTTCACTCCAGGACTGCTGTTTGTAGAGTCTTAAGGTGCTATAAAGTGAGTAGGCTATAAAAAAGCTTGTCCATGATGGTGTCACAAGCACTCAAAGGGACTGGAAGGGGCTTTGCAGAGCGTGTGCACAGCAGAGAGTGAGAAGACAAAGCTCATCAATCAGTGAATGATGGAGATGGTTCTCTGGCCTCTGAAGCACAGCCAGGGAGTGAACTGCACTTAGGGCATTTTTTGGCTCCCTGCATCTCTCCAAGGCAGGTGGCTGGAGCCCACCAAGATCTGTCTCTGCCCAGTGGTGAAATGGCCAGCAGAATGATTTGGAGGTAGTCATGTGTGGACTGGGAGTTCCTTCCCTTAGGGGATGCCTTCCCATTATTTCCCAGGATGGAAATCTCAAAAAGCCAAAGCTTGGTGAGACAAGCAAATCCCAAACATGTTTCTGTGTCACTACAAAGCAATCCCTCTGCTTGCAGCCCGGCATGTCTCTTCACTGACTGCAAAAACATAATTATGAGGATATTGAGGGCATTTGGAGGATGCACCAGTGGATGTGCATGGTTTGACCCCACAGGGTGCTGCACCTCAGCATTAACACCAAATGCACTGTCACAGCTCTCAGGTGTCCTCTATGGCAAGTGCTTTCTGCACAAGTGGGGAAAATATCTGTCTTATGGTAAGAAAACAGGAGAAGAAGCCAACCGTCATCTTCCACTCTCACAGCCTCTCAAACCTTTCTCCTCCTTCCTTTGATGAGGAAGTCTAGCTCAAAGGTTATGGAATCACAGAATGGTTTGGGTCGGAAGTGGCCTTTAAGCTCATCTCTTTCCAACTCCCTGCCATGGTCATGGACACCTTTCACTATCCCAGGTTGCTCCAAACCCCATCCAGCCTGGCCTTGAACATTTTCAGGGATAGGACAGCCAGAGCTTCTCTGGACAACCCAGATAAGCAATCCTTCTTTTTGTTTTTCTGCTCCTCCTTCCTCCTCTCTTGACATCACATTCTTGTAGATGGCACTTCCCATTTTTTTCATGGGAAAACTCCCCTTGATTTCCCAGGCTTGGGGTTCAGGCTCCCCAGAGCCATGGGCTGTTAATGGAAGTCCTTAGCCAAGCAGGACATCAGCCATGTGGACACGGATGTGGGCTCAGATGGCATTTCAGGTGTTGTGACCAGGCAAGGCAGACTTGGATCCAGTCAGAGCTTAGTTCATTTCCGGCTTTATCGATATTTAACCAGCCTTGGATGGTGCCCAGCAGTGCCTTGGCAGCCAGTTCAGAGCGTGGAGCACAGGTGGGACACGCTCCTGCCAGTTTGCCTCACTCAGAAGAAGAGCAGCTGTGCTCTGCTGTGCTAGACAAGCCTTCCAAGCAGCCTTCCAGGGTAGCCCAAGGTAGGGCCTGCACCCTCAGATTAGCCTTGCAGTGGCACAGACAAAGACAACCATGTGCAGGTCCTGGAGAAAAGGGATCTCTTGGGTAGATGAAAATGAAAGAGTATTTGAAGACATTGCTGCTGTTGGGGTGTTCAGGAGTGGGGCTGCACCAAATGACTTGGAGAGAAAAGGACATAAGTCTGTTAATAGATGGAGCAGGAGCTGTCTTCCAATTCTTCAAGAGTGCCTCCCTCTGCCAAGAACCGTGGCTTCTGCCTTCTCTGGATTGACCCTCAGCCAAATGGCATTGATCCACAGCTCTGCCTCAGCCAGGCTTTGGCAGAGGGTGGAAATGGCACAGTGAGGCAGGGGGAGCCGAGGCACAGAGCTGGGCACTGCCTGTCTGTGGCAGGGAGAGCTTCACTGCCCCTTTTCAGGGAATTCACACATCTTTGGAGGAATATAAATTGCAAGAGCGAGTCTGGTGGGATGGGAGAAGCTGCAAAAGGAGGAGGTTCTGGGTTAGCTTCTGACAGAATGGAGAGGTTGAGTTGAGGTCCCCCGAGCTCCACTCCAGATGTCTGTGTGCACTGACACCAAGATAAAAATCTCCATGAAACTCAATTAATTAGTCAAGAGATTTTGGTGGTTAAAAAAACTTAAGGATTGGGGCTGGTTGAAATTTTCTGTATCTTCCACATTTTTCATCTGCCCAAACTTCTCTGAAATTATTTCACAGCAGAAATTCAGCTTTCAATAAAAAAGGAAAAACCAGCATTTTTAGGAAAGAGATTTTGTGCATTTTTGGGAGGGCCAGGAGAGGGAGGAGAGGGTCTGTCAGCCCATGGGACACAGGTTGACCCTTCCCAGTCATTCACATTTTCCTCCAGTGGTGAAGATAATTTTCAAATGCAAAGAGAAGCCATATAAAATCCAACATGTTGTAAATGGCCTTTTGTGAAAAGCCTTGCAAAATAGGGAAATAATAATAAAAAAAAGGGCCCTGCAAGTGTGTTGGGGCAATCCCAAGCACAGATTGGGCAGAGAATTGATTGAGCAATCCTGCTGAGAAGGATCTGGAGGTGTTGGTGGATGAGAGGCTTGACACGACCAAGGCAGCCCAGAGAAGAGAAGGCTCCAGGGACACCTTAGAGCCCTTCCAGTGCCTAAAGGGGTGCTAAGATAGATGGAGAGGGAATTTTGGCAAGGGCCTGGAGGGACAGGACAAGGGGGAATGGCTTCCCACTGCCAGAGGGCAGGGCTAGATGGGATATTGGGAAGAAATCCTTCCCTGTGAGGGTGGGCAGGCCCTGGCACAGGATGCCCAAAGAAGCTGTGGCTGCCCCATCTGTGAGAGTGTTCCAGGCCAGGCTGGATGGGGCTTGGAGCAACCTGGGATAGTGGAAGGTGTCCCTACCCATGGCATGGGGTTGGAACTGGTTGATCCCTAAATTTCCTCCCAACCAAAACCATTTTGGGATTCTATGGAAAAAAATAAAAGGATCTGCTCTAAGGGATTGTCAGAGTTAGGTAGTGGATTGCTGCAAGAATTAGTGTCTGGATTACCATCTCTTCCTATTTCAGGAATAACCATCTCCTCAAAACCTTTGTATTCCTTCTCGCAGACCCTCCAGGCAATTCCTCCCACATACAGCAGCTGTATAACAGCTCCCACCTGACACCTGCTCTGCCAAATTCCTCCTGTCACCGCAGTCACAGCTCTGGTAGTTGAAATAACAGCATGGCTGGGCATAGGACTGAGATAAATGCTGGCCACTCATAAATTTGTTTTGTCCAAAGGAACTTGAGGAGTTTCAGCATGATTGGATTTCATCACCTTGGATCACACACTTTATCATACCACAGATGTCAATGGAAAAGTATTAAAACACAGAAAGAAACACAATACAGCTCCAGCACAGATTGAATCTCAGCCACAGAGCTGCTGAGGAGACACCTCCTGCATGTGAAAATCTCACAGTTTTCCATGCTATCCACAAGCAAAGGGGATGTAGCAGAGAAGAATGAGGAAAATGTGTGTGTGTGTGCAAGGGAGAGCAAAATGATGTTGAAATGCCTGCAGTAATATCTGAATCGAAGCGTTACCCTGCAAGTCACTGTTTTAAAGACAAAGAAACTACTTACAAATATAAAGTTCCAGACCTGGGCACATCTGGCATGAGTGCAGGGTAATAAAGAAATGGCCCATTAAGGAATGAAATGCTTGTTTAGCATCTACCAGGCCTCCTGCTTTATCTCGGGACTTATCAAAGTGATTGCTTGGCAACATGCTAAAACATATTAGTATGTATTCCACTGTAGGTCCAGGAGAGTGAAGAGAACAGGTTTCAGTTTTAGGCATAACATCACATCCTTAGCATGTGGCCAACAGAACTTGGGAGCCAGTAACATTCTTAGGTCTTCAAGCTACATGAATTAAGGCCATAGATCAGAGAGTTATGTATTCATAATCTAGGAAATATAAATATTTTCCCACTCTATTACCCTAACAGAACTAACCAGGATGAGAAAATACTATATAAAATGTCTATATACATTTACAACCAGTTTCCCACTATCCATCAGCCCAAACTGAGTTGTATGTGACTTAGCTTTGAAAGATAACCAGCAAATTTCAAAATATTAGGTGAGGTTTGCACAAGGACTTGCAGAGAAACTTATTTTGAACATGTCAAAGCCAAGAAAACATTGAGAAAATCCTTTTCATAGGTAGATGTCACTTGATGTAGGTGTGGGCAACAAATGAGCATATGTTGCACATATAGGCACATGCACTTCAGCATATACAGGTTTGGAAGATATAAAATACTCTCCCAGTGAGTCCAAAAAAAGTTCTCCTTCTCTGTGCAAAAGATGAGAAGATCCAACCAGCCATTTCTACCAATGACCACACAGAAACTCTGCAGGCATCTGCTCAGGCTTTAGAAACCCACTCCCTTCATTTTATCTTTCCCCCTTTATTCCAAGGTCCCATCCCACCCCAGTGCTGCAGTGGGTGGCTGCAGAAGCTCTGTTTGCCTGCAGGCCAGCCCATCTGCCTCTGAGAATCTAGACCTGATCACAAATGCATTTTTAATGCATTGGTGAAAGCGTTTACTTAAAATTATCTCATTTTCCCTCGGGGAATTTTCAATTAAACAAGCACATAATAATTATTTCCTTTAATTGCTCATCTCTGCTTACCTGGAGCTAAGGCACCTTTGCCCCGTTGCACATCTGAGAGCTGTCAGATTGATTCATTAGTATTTATTTGGTTCCTACTTCCAAACCAGAGCGATGTATTTTGGGCATTTAAGGAAGCGCTGCCGATGTCAAAGGGAGTTTTTTTAATCTTGTGTTGACAGCTCAGTTCCTGTGCAGTGTTTGGGAGCCTTTCCTAATGCAGAAAACAAGCTGGTTGCAACACTTATGGTGAATTACCAAGATTTAAAGCTGGTACTTGATATCCAAGGCTGTCCCACACTTACCAAATCCCAATCCCTCCCTTGTACCCTGTGCCAGTGAGGCTTGTCCAAGCTGGGGATATGGAAGATGGGAAAAAGTTGACTTTTCCACTTGTACTCCCCAAACCCTGAACCCACTGCCCACAGCATGTCAGCCCAGGACCTCACAAGCAACAACCTCCTCAGCCCTGCCCAAACACCACCAAAGTTCTGGGGTTTTTCTCCTTCTTCCCATCCCCACAAAGCTCCCCACAGCTCCTGAAACCTGCTGATTTTGCCATAGAGAGCAGCACACAAACAGTCAGCTGGGAGGCAAACAGGAAAGGCCTGGACAAAACCTCAGCATTAATATGACCAATAAACTATTTTTTTTTAAAAAAGGAATCATGGATTTCGAGTCAGATCTCCCACTCCCAGCCCTGCCCACTGTCCCTCCAAGCCTCACCAGTGCCTCTTCCCAAACTCCCACCCAGACCCTGTTTTACTCCTCTTGTAAAACTGTGTGTTGATGCCCTAAGGAGGAGGGCAAATAAAATCGATCTTCCTTCCTCTGCTGAGCAGCCTCAAGCACTGGTGAACAAGGGAAAGGCTCTGTGACTTTTACCTCCCACAGAATCCCCTCAGCAGGAAGGAATCCAGGTTGAGTTGTTTGCTCTTTGAAGCTGAGTTCAGAACCTGAGTGTGGTACAGCCTTGGAGAGAGACCTTTCTTGTGCCAAAGGAAATAAGAAAAATTTTATTTATCCTAACTACTTTCAGCCCTTCAGTCACATCCTAAAATACTCCATATTTGCTCCCTGGTAAATGCAGCCCTGAAACAATTTTTCTGAGGCACCAAAATGACTTGGTGAAGGAACATTAATGTCACCATGGGGCTAAAAGCACCTTCCACATCAAGGTTGTAGCCTCGTTATAATTCACTCTCAGCTGAAAAAGTGTAAGTTTCTTTTACAATGATCATAAATACCCAACAATCCTCTCACCAAAAAGGGTCAAATTACCTCTGCAGAAAATGTGGACCTTTTTGGCAAGTAATTTGACCGTCTTCTCTTTGAAACTTAAAGCAGGACTCCCAAAAACCTTTTCCAGTTGAAGAGATGTCATGCAAATCTACATGAACAGAAAATCCTGGAAAAGAAGAGCAAAGATGAACATCAACTGCAACAACCAGCCCTCCCATTCCAGGTATTCTCTGTGAACAATGAAACATGCCATGAACAGAATATCTGGAAGATTTTACAAATAATCTTGCAATAAACATCACTGAAGGGCTCACATGTGTGAGGCTCCTCATGTCACATGCATTTGCAGGATCAGGGCTTACAGAACCAGGACACAGGGGGAGTTAGAAGATAATTATCCAAAGAGACCTACAATAAATATCTGTGGGCCAAACAGCACCATATGTACTGTATATTGATTTGGTAGTAAAGGGATTACTTGAGTGGTAGTGTCTATCCTGTATATTATTCAAATACAACAGATGGGAAATTGGCATGCCACGTAAAATACAAAATTCAATATTCACCCAAGTGGGCTGATAAATTATCATAAACCATTTATGAATATCCCTCAACCATGAAGCCTAATAATAAAATAAAATAAAAAAACCTAACTCAGCCCAGCTCTATCAAATGGCAGAGATGGAGGCATACACTGGAATCAGGATCCTATTTTGTTATCCAAAGTGATCCAAGGCTGTGTCTTCTTCTGCAGATGGTCCCACCAGGCATGTAGAAGCTCCATTACCACCAGGGATAAAAGGAGTCCTTGATTCCATCCTGAAGAGAAATGTCAGTCATGACAGTCTGGCATGAACTGGGAGGTTTAGAAGAAATAAAGTGAGCAATAAAGTGGTACACACTTTCATACAGTGTTTTTCATGAGTAAACCAGGAGAACCAGAGGTGTTTAACTGATTGAGAGAGGGAAGAAGGTTCAATAGTCCTAGACAAAGACATCAGCATATTGAAAGCGCCATGACTACAGGAATCATGCAGAATATTCCAGCCAAGGCAGCCAATACAACACTGTGCTCTCTGATCAGCCCTCAGGCTGCTGAAAAGGCTGACAAACAGCCTTCAAAACACACTCTCTAGCAGGGGATCTTCTGCCTTCTTTCCAAGCAGACTGCTGTTTGACAGTGGCAGTCACTGAGGATGTCAAGGATATTGTGAATATCAAAACCAAAAGCCAGATTAGAAACCAACCCCAGTCCCCAGCGACCTACTGGGCTCTTCACATTCTTGCAGAGAAGAGGGAGAGAAACAAGTTGTGCCCTACCTTGAACCCCGTGAATGTGGATCAAACAAAAAGTAACAACTAGAATCATGGAATCATTTAGGTTGGAAAAGATACCCAAGATCATTGAGTTCAATTTGGCACAATTAGAATATCTGAAAACTCAAAGAAGGTTGTTTTCTGATCAAAGACAACTTTTAGCCTGCCTGTCTGGGGACCTTTACTCCCCAATGAAGATAAATTTTAAACTGGGGGCACTGATGGTGAGGGAAAGGAGGTTTGAGCACTGCAGTTTCATTTCTGCAGGAATCAACCTCAGTAATTTCGTCTGGAAAACAGGAGGAATCAGTCCCTACCCAGAGGGTTGCATTCAGAATAGTGTCATAATAAGCAATTTATGTCTCACAGAGAGCAGCTCACACCAGGTCTTAAGTGGGCAGCCAAAGTGATACATGAAAATTAGGAATATCCTCTGTCTTCCTTCTGTTAGTTTAGATGCCTGATAGACTCCTTTGTCTAGACTGAGTTGTTGCCCGTTCCTGATAAACCTGTAAGCTGTTAAGAGTATTGACAGGAAGTTCGCCAACGTGGCACCATCTGGACCAGTCTAGCCAGTCTCCATGACCATGCCTAGGGATGACCCTTCCTGTCATTTTCAGGGTTACTAATCAGAAAAAGAAAAAATTACCCCC